>JAKSZU010000003.1:218848230-219218955 GCA_026018925.1 Tupaia tana | reverse complement strand
CACCTTGTAAGCTAAATAATGTGATTAAAAGTATAAAAAATGTAAAAAAAAAGAGAGATAATTATATATATAGAGGTGTGTGTGTGTGTGTGTGTATATCTCCCTGATTTTCTTATCACACACTGCATGCATACTTTGAAAAAACATTTTGTATGACATAAACATCTATTTCAATTAAATGTAAATCAAAAAATTTTAAAATATAATTATTAAAAAAGAAAATGTTAAATTAAAAAAATATATATGTGAACATTTCTCCCCAGTCCAGTTGATCAAAATATCTTCAACCAATAACACCACACCTCCCCACCTTTGTATCCCTCCACAGAATGTCCTTTCTTAGGCTCCACTCCTCCACACACACCACATCTGGCATTCACACCCATCTCTTGTGTTTGTACAACCTTTAGAGAACCAACCAAAATGCCCCTGTACTGATGAATGGATTGAAACACTGTGGCACATATACTCTATGGAATACTATTCAGCCATAAAAACCAACAAAACCCTGGCTTTTGACAGAAAGTACAAGAATATGGAAGATTTACTGCTGAGTGAGGCAAGCCAGGGTATGAAGGAGAGACATTGTATGTCCCCACTTAATTCTTAGTGATAATTGATGAGTGAATGAATATGTGGAACAGAATATCTGAATTTCTAAGTCATAGATTTTCAGGCATTCATATTTGTTTGAATATATTGAAAAATCATTTCAAACATTGTAAGAAAAATCTCAGTATTTTCTGAGACACCAGAGCATGGAAAACATTTCATGTAAAGCTAGGTACTAGATTGAGGTCAAGTGAACTGGAAAGGATCCAAGTTTGACAGAAGGCATTTCTTTTCCCAACTTTTAGCAAATATTGTTTTCAGTATCTACTAAGTGCCAAAGGCTATAATAGGTTCTGGCTATACAACTTAAGCAAAATAATGTTCCTTTTCAACAAGGAACTTAGCCAAGTAAACAGAAAATAGAAAAACATTCCACAAGTGTTGCAGTTTAAATAACTATAAGGTACTCGGTGAATTTTTTTTCCTTATCCAACATTAACTATTGTTGATAATGTACATGGTAATATCTATAACTTGACTAATATACTCTGTTTCCACTCTGGGAAAAACTTTGTTCACCTTAAAAATATATAGTGAGTAAATGTAAATAAATTTTTAGAAGAAGATATTTAGTGTAGTATCTTGCAGGAATACCAAATTCAGTGTTAGGTATGCAGAGACATTTTTATTTTTTTCTTTTATGTTATTTAATTTGCAAGAGGGCAAATGTGCTTATTGAGGAAATAGACCTTAAAGGAGGAAGAGGGAAAAAAAATCACACCCCCCACAATTGGGCATGTCAGGCCACAGTTTCTTCTCCATTTCTAGGTCATTTCAGGATTTGGAGCACCATGTACGTGCACTCAGTGTGTTTTTCAAACCACCAGGTCCAGAATTTGAACTGTGTGATCAGCCATGTAGGACCTCGTACCCCTAGCCACTAGGCCACAAGACTTTTCTTATAATAATACTTCGATCTAAGTTCCAAAGGGTGTGTAAAAGTTATTCAGATTGAGTTGCTGATGATAGAAAAAAAAAAAAAGAAACACTTTCTAGAGAAGGAATTTGTATTGCAGCAAGAGAAACATGAAGTCCACAGAGATCTATGAGTGTATGAATAATCTAATCACCCAAGTTTACTTCAGAAGGGGTGGGAAAATGAAAGAAAAGATAAGAATAATGAAAGGGTGTATTGCATTAATTAAAAACACTGGTATTTGTCCTGAGTATAGAAGTTTCAAGAAGTTAAAGCAAAAGGATTTTTAAAAAATCAGACTTTCTATTTGGAAAGACCCATTTGAATTCCATACGGAAACCACATGGAAGACTGGAAACACACTTTCAAAGATACCAAAGTAATTCAGGGAAAGCATGAAAATGACTTGAAGTATGGAGGGAAAATTTGAAATTATAGAAAAGCAAAAAAAAAAAAAACAACAACAACAAAAAACACCAACATGTTTGCTTTAACATCTCTTTAACATTTATCTAACCACAAAGGAATTGGACGAATATGAGATTCAGAATGTACATAATAAGGTAACATACACGTTTCCACTATGGAAAATCTGATAAATTGCTGTGTTATTCCCTGATCAATGAATGTATTGCATTAGGGTAAGCTATATATTAAACATTCAAATAGAAATATTCAGTGGGTTGCAGAATACATGGATACAGAGGCCACAGAGGACAACTATATAGAGTCTTAAAGAAAGCAGACCCTTGATGACCACCCTAAACTTAAAGTAGCATAAGGACCAGCGTGCAATGCATAGTTTAGGGGCAAAAGATCTTATAAATTTCAAAATGCAGAGGAATCTAGAAATAAACCATACAGGAACAGTACTTTTATCTAGGGTGGCCAGATTGTTTATATCACCAGAGACCTTGACTGTGAAGCAATTGTGTTTTCTAATCCTACCACCATTCATGCTCAAGAAGTGGAGGACATGCTATAACAAAGAGGAGCTTTTCTCTACTTAAATGTAAATGGTTCTGTACAAAATTATTCTCTCAAGTTGTCCATCCTGAAGGTATTAATTGGCTCTCTTATTAAAAAAATAAAAAAGTGGAGGGGCCAACAGATGGCATAATGGTTACATCGCTGGACTCCCACATAGTTGACCATGGTTTGAGTCCCAGACCCGGTGACTTAAAACTCATGCTGAGCACGTGCACCTGCATGCCCAAGATTCCAAGAGGAAAATGGAGAAGGGATTGCCGTGTGGCCATTCCCCCTGGTGACTGATTTCTCACTTTCTGTCTCTCTGTCTATTTTTGTCTGTCTGGCGAGCGCACACACCCTATAGCAAAAATATCTCAAAAAATTTAAAAAAAATTTTAAAGGTTGTGTTTTGTTTAATTTAAACCTAACTTTTATCAATTCCATTTACCATAAATAATTATGCTTAAGATAATCAAATAATAAAATCATCAAGTTCTCCTCTCTTAAATCATTCTGACCATAAGAAGTTGTTTAGCACATTTGTAAATTTCTGAAACTAAGTGTTCTTTTGTGCTTATCTACTCTTTCACCTCATGATGGGGTCGTGTTTGGGAGAATTATATTTCTGTAAGAAATGGGTTTACAAGCAGTATATGCTAAAATAAATGTAGGGAGAGGGTTTTTAATGATTAAAAAATAGTACAAAGTTATAAATAGTGTTTTAATTTTATAATAGCAAAAATTAAGATTCATGTGCTACCAGAGTAAAGGCTTGAGCCAAGAACATTGTGTTATATCAGATTGAAATAAAATTCCCAAATGTTTTGCTAACTCCAAAGTGCTATTATTCTGAATCACAGGCTCGAATGGTAGATAGGATTTTTTACCATACATATTACGTATGTATTTATAATTGCTTCTGCTAAATTTGCACAGACACTATAAAAAAAGAAAATATACAACTAAAGTCACTTTGACATTTTATTGGCTCCAAACAAGAACATTTACATAACTGTGTGCTCTCAAAAATGGACGGAAATTCATATGCGTGAGACTACTTTTAACCTTATGAGTCTTGTTTCAAATTGAATGTAGAGAAAAGTTATCATTTTGAATGGTATATGTGTTTGCCTGGGCATCTATAAGAAAATACCAGAAAATGGGGTGGCTTAAATAATATGAATTTATTGACTTCTATTCCTGGAGATCAGAGGTCGGAGATCAAGTTCTTGGCATAGATGGTTCTTTCTGAAGGCTGAGAGGGAAGGATCTTTCCCAGGTCTCTCTCCTTGGTTTACAATTGGTCTTCTCCCTGTATCTTCATAGTACCTGCCTTCTGATTCTATTTGTGTCCAAATTATTTTACTTTTGTTTCCTTTTCTTTTCTTTCTTTTTTTTTTTGTTTGAGAGATTTTTGCTATAGAGTGTATGCACTCACTGGACAGATGGACAGACAGAGACAGAGAAACAGAGAGACAGAAAGTGAGAAGTCACCTCCCAGGCAGGATGGCCATTTCACAAGCCCTTCTCCTTTTGTGATTTTGGACACACACACACACACACGTGCCCACCATGAGTTTCAACCCCTTAGGTCTAGAATTCAAACCATGAGAGACCACATGGGAGTCCAGCACCTTAATCCCTACCCACCTGACAGCCCCACAAATTTTCTCTTTATACAAAAATGGCCAGTAATATTAAATTAAGATCTTATTAACTTAATAAATAAATTAATTATTTATGTCAGAGGGCACTTATTTCTGAGAGAGGGTGAGAAAGAGAAAGCATTTCTCCAGTGGAAACTGGTCAGCTGCAATACCCTTACCTCCAACTCTACTTCCTGCCAGGATCCTCGGCACACAGGCACATGTTCCCCTGGCATGTTGTTCAAGCCACTGGGCTGGGATTTGTGCTGTCATGTGGGATGCAACTCCCTCCGTACAGTACTTAATCAATGTACTCTGGGGCTGACCCAGAAACTCATTTTAATGTAATTACTCTTATAAAGACCCTATCTTCAAATGCAGTCAGATTATGAGGTCCTGCAGTTAGGCCTTTAACAAGTAACTTTTTGGGTCCCAATTCAGTCCATAAGATTTTATACTCTGGTCCTCCAAATTCCGGTCTTTTTCACATGAAAAAATACATTAATCTTTAAAACTGTCTCAACCATTTTAACTCATTCTAATACCACCTCGAACTCTAAAATATCATCTGTCATCCAAGTCGAGTATAGTGACATTGGAGATGTAATTCATACTGAGGCAAAAATTCCCTTCTAGTTTTTAATAAGTAAACCCAAACAAGTTATTTGCTTCCTAAAATAACAATGATAGGACAGACATAGGATATACATAGGCATTCTCATTTCCAAAAGGAGAAATCAGAAAAAGAAAAGGACTATGGTTCTCAAGCAACTCCAAAACCTAACAGGTCAAATCCAGTATGTTGTCGTCGGAGAATAATCTCCTTCAGCTGGATGCCCTGTTCTCTGTGCTCCCCAGGTTGGTAGCCCTGCTTCCCAGAAAGACCACCATGGGAGCCCTGTTTTCTCAGCCTAGAGACCCGGATTCCTTGGCCCTGAGCCTAGCTCACTGGAACTAGGAGGGTACAGCCTAGTCCACTGGGCCTGTGCACTCTCGGCTGTAACTTCTCCAGTTAAAAAGTTTATGAATTGGGGACCAGCAGTTGTCGTAATGGCTATGTCGCTGGACTCCCACGTAGTTGACCGCGGTTTGCGTCCCGGACCTGGTGGCTTGAACTCACGCCGGGCGCATATGCGTGCGTGCCCAAGATCCCGAGAGGAGAATGGAGGAGAAGGGATTGCGGCGTGACCATCCCCCCTGGGGGGTGATTTCTCGCTTTCTGTCTCTCTGTCTCTCTCTGTCTATCTGGCGAGCGCACGCGCCCTATAGCAAAAACCTCTCCAAAAAAAAAAAAGTTTATGTATTGGGTCCAGCAGGCAGCATGGTGGTTAAGGGGTTGGACTCCCACATGGCCAACCACGATCCAAGTCCTGGTGGTTTGGTTTTTCTCTTAGCCCCTGGCTCTCTGTCTGTCTGTCTCTGGTCAAATTAGTAATAATAATAATCAATATGATTAAATAAAAATAATTCTCTATTTTAAAAAATGGGGATCAGTAGTTGGTGTAATGGCTATGTCGCTGGACGTCCACATAATCAACCACGGTTTGAGTCCTGGACCCGGTGGTTTAAACTCATGCCGGGCATGTGTGTGTGTATGCCCAAGATTCTGAGAGGAGATGGAGAAGAAAGGATTGTGGTGGCCATCCTCCCTGGGGGGTGATTTCTCACTTTCTGTCTCTCTGTCTTTCTGGTGAGCCCACATGCCCTATAGAAAAAAATCTCTTAAAAAAAAAAAAAAAAGGTTTATGGCTTACCCAAGATAGAACTGGGCATCCTAGCCTGCTTTTTTGGAATGATGGCTTGGAGATGAAGAGCCCTGAGCACCAGTCTTAACATTGCTAATCACTAGCTGCTGCTACTAGTTAAATAGCTTAGCATCTCCAAGTTTTAGGATCCTTATCATGAGGTATAACAGATGATAATATCTCCAGTTTCCCTGTGCAGGGTCTCGTAGTCTTTCTGCCTCAGCCTCCCAAGTCAGTGGGAATGTAGGCATGCACCACCTCGCCTGGCTCTTTCAGACAGCATCTTACTTTGTTGTCCACACAGACCTCAAACTTGTGATCTTCCTTCCTCGGCCTCCTGAGCAGGTGGGACTATAGGCACGTGTGACTGTCCCTGGCTTTTTCAGGTTAGCTGGAATTCAGCCCGGGCCTCCCAAGTGCCTTCAGCCTGTCGACTGGCAGCATTGGCCTGAGCTAGCACCTACTGCTTCAGCAAGGCCTAAAAAGATTTTTTTCTGTTTTGTTGTTGTCGTTGTTGTTGTTGTTTTGTTCTTTTGTTTTTTTTTTTTTTTTTTAGATAAAATATTGAGTCTTTGGAAAAGTCATGACACATTTTTTGCAGAGAAAAACACAGAAGAAGCACTTTGTGACTTTTCTGACGACCCAATAAATAATGTAAAAGTTCTATACCACGCACTTCTTTGGAAGTCAGTGTAATTTATGAGGAGTTATTCATGGAGAACTAAATTAAGCCATATGAATCTTAAACGTCTATACTTCCTCCAAGTGCTCTGGTATTTTATGTTACATAAAGTCCATGGCAGAAATCCTAGGCCCCCATTTTAAAAAGTCGTCTGGGTTCTGTTACACCTACTACTTACAACAGTACAGCACTGGGGTGTGTACTGAGGGCAGAGAAGAAGCAGCAATACATTTTGAAGGATTTATTTAAATTCCATTTTTTTTTAATATCTAACATTCTTTGTAGGATGCTTAGATAAACTAGAAAATGAGAAAATTGTCACCCAAAGACTTTCTGAACTCTACCCAGGGAGAACCTTCTTCCTTATGTGATTAGTGCTACCTCAGCTTATGTAATACTGTGTTCATTGACACAGCAGAGCGTGAAAAGCAGCGTGGGCCTTCATCTCAGGTGGAAAAGAATTGGAACTCTCCTGCATATTAGCTGAGTAATGTTTTGTTTTAATTAATCACCTAATTGTGATTAGACTAATGGCCTCATGGACCACCTACTTCAGATTAGGACAAAATTACAAAATAGATGACATTTCATGTTGTGTATGTTGGCAAGCATAGTCAATTATTTATTTGAATATCATCCAATTTAAAAAGCCAAAACCCTGAGAAGTAAAAATTATACAGAAATAAAGAGGTAATATTTTAAGCAGTCCCTTCTCTATAAACCATGGGGATATTCATTGAGATAGCACAGACCTATTTTTCTCCCCATAACCTATGCTATTATAATTTCCTTTACAAGTATTTAAGACACAAAAGTTCAATTTGCCTTTAAGTCCCTGGATATTTGATTTCCATATTTTAAAATGAAAAATTTTCTTAGAAAATGATTTTAAGTTACAAGAGGGCATATACACTCACCAGAGAGAGACAGAGAGACAGAGAGAGAGAGGGAGAAAGAACCTCCCAATTGAGGCATGATCACACCTTAATACTTTCTCCTCTATTTCTGCCTCCTGTCAGTATTTAGGCATGAATGCACATGTACCAAATGTGATTTCAAATCTACAGAACCAGGGTTCAGACTACCTCTGCTTCATGGAACTTGTTTTTGAAAATCTTTTTCTTTTACCCCTCTTAGATTAGGTAGAAAGAGAAAACAAAAATGTTCTCCATCGGTTCTGCCTGGAAAGCAATCGCAGGTTACTTTAAAGTGAATCATTTAAAGTGAATCATGGGCCCACATTTGTGCAACTAGGCAATGAAAAATGAAATCATCATTAAAGCATGCCTACTTTGGAACAGGCATCAGCCACAGGTAGGTTTCCACTTAAAAGGTTAGATTTGTTTCATTTTTATTTGATCAGGAAGGATCATTTTCTGCATGGACCCCCTACATGTTCTTTTATCATTTTTGCCTTTTAACAATGTAATTAAAAATACTTTTTGGGGGAAATTTCTCTTCAATTGAAGTAAGGGGAGATGAATCTTAAGGAAAGTTTGAGATTATTTAAAATAATAAATGGAAGAGGAAAATCTTCCTTCATTATGGATATATTAAGAGATAGTTAAGCCTTGGGATTAGCAGTTAGCGTAATGGCTATGTTGCTGGACTCCCATGTAGTTGATCATGTTTCGAGCCCTGGACCTGGTGGCTTAAACTCACACCAGGCACGTGTGCAAGCATGCCCACAATCCCAAGAGGAGAATAGAGGAGAAGGGATTGTGGAGTGGCCATCACCCCTGGGAGGTGATTTGTCGCTTTCTGTCTCTCTTTGTCTTTCTGGAGAGTGCATGCGCCCTATAGCAAAAACCTATCTCTAAAAAAAAAAAAAAAAAAAAAAAAAGATAAGCCTCTAGATGGGAAAAAAATAAACCCCTTAGGTGAAGATTTCTCAAGATTAAATACATAGTATAATGCAAAAGAGACCATAGTTCATCATGTTTCAAAGTTAGGATGAAGGCTACTGCCAAAGCATAACGGGATGTAAAAATTAAAAATTTTGGAAAACCTAAGGTAAATCATCTTATGGGCATGGTGATAGGACAGTGATAATGCATCTAGAACTGCATAAGAATGCCCTTGGTTTGCATGCTGGGACTTTCCTGTGCACACCTAGTGTGTGCATTCATGTGTTCAGGCTGGCCGGATCACCGTGTGAAGACCCTGTTGGAGATATCTGTCTCCCTGTGTCTCCGTCTCTATAGCTTTCTCTTTGTCTCTGCTAAGGAATAAATAAATAAACTTGAGATGGAAAACATCTTAGCCACTTCGCTATATTTCAGGATTTACCACAACACCTTCACCTACAATAATTGCTTCAGCTTATGTCCTACTCAGGATTCACCAGGAACTCTTTCTCTGTTCATGAGTTTGAGAAAGTGATGAGACACCTTGGGATGGTAGCTAGTCTCATGATCACATGTGATATTTAAAAATAAGTGAAATAGAGGCCCCACCATCACAGCATAAGCAGTAGCATGCTGTTCTGTAACACTGGAGCCACGGGGAAGACCAAGGTGCAGATCCCAAACATGCTGGATATGGCCATGTGTGTGACCAAGATGCTGACTGCTAGGAGAAGGGTGGGGGGCATTGTGGTGCGATGAGACCTGGTCAAGAGCATCTCTTTCTCTTTCTCATAAAAGAAAATTTTTTAAATAAATCTTTTAAACAAAATGAATAAATAAATAGGATGGCTATAATGAAAAAACTGCTAGAAGTCATTTCCTGTGTGACATAAAATTATTTGTTATATAAGTATGATAACATTAACTACATTTGGAATTATATGTTGAGATAACAAAAGATTTACAGGAAGTTGTAAAAAGTGAACAGGGAGATTGAATTCACCTTTCCTTCTTTCTCTTTCTTTCTTTCTTCTTTTTTTCTTTATTTATTTTTAGATATTTTGCACTCACCTGAGAGACAGAGAGACAGTGAGAAATAATCCCCCAGGGGAGATGGCCATGCTGCAGTCTCTTCTCCTCCATTCTCTTCAGTATCTTGGGTATTCATGCACATACACCCAGAATGAGTTTTAAGCCACTGGGTCCAGTACTCAAACCGAAGTCAATTACATGAGAGTCCAGTGATGTAACCATTACACCATCAGCTGGTCCCCATTCACCTTCAACCAGCCTCCTCCAATGGTTAATGTTGTGTATTAAGGCATAAAATGTTAAGGTTTGGAAAGTAAAATACAATTCATAGAATTTATTCAGATTTCACAATCTCCATAAGCACACACTTATGTGTACATATGATTCTATATGGTTTGTTCATATATGCATCTTTGTCATCAAAACCACAGTGAAGATACAGAATGGGACCATCACTTCAAGTCTCTCTTGCTACCTCTACATAGTTACAGGGACATTCTGGCCCCTCCCTTAATCTATAACTCTAAAAATCATCACTCTCTTCATCTCTCTTATTTTGTAATATCAAGAATGTTTTTCCGGCCAGAGGGTGGCACAGTGATAACATGACACTGCATGGGGCTGACCCACGTGGGATGGTCCTGGATTTTCATCTGGAGATGACCTGAATATGACGTACAGGTTAGTGCCCATCATTTAGGGCTGGCTGAGTCCAGGTGTGGATTGTTTTTCAAAGCCCTGTTGGGAGTGCTGTGTCTTTATCTCTCTCTGTGTATCTCTCTTGCTCATCGAAGAAAGAAAGAAACCTAAAAAAAGAAAGCATAGTATATGAATAGACTACATATATGGTATGTAACCTCTTGACATTAGCTGCTTTCACCAGTTATAATAATTCCCTTGCTGTCTGCCCAGGATTTTATGTGTGCCGATGCTTTTTATCATTTATAGTTGAGTTTATTCCATGATGTAGATGTACTAGTTTGCTAAAGAAAAACTAATTTTATAGCTTTTCATATGTTGTAACTATTTTCATTTCATTTTGGGTATTTTAAGTTTCTTTTTTAGTACCTTTTTTGGTTGTTTTTATTTTGGTTTGTTTTGCTATAGGATACATACATTCCCCAGGGAGACAGAGCAAGAGAGACAGAGATGGAGAGAAAGTGAAAAATCACCCACACGCACACCCAAAGGGGAATGGCTGTACCTCAGTCTTCTTTGCCAGTCTACCCTTGGGATTTTGGTAAGACACACTCCCAACGTGTTTCCTGGGCCTCCATGTCAGGATTCAAACCACCAGCTGACCCTTTGATGATATTCTGTCTAATATTCTTTATCAATTGCTGAGAGTAGGATGCTGAAATCACCAACTCTAAAAGTAGATTGACTTAGTTCTCCTTCCAATTTACCAGTTTCTTCTTCATATATTTTGCAACTCTGTTGTTTTATGCCTATGAATTTAGAATTAATAATCTTCTTGATTGTTTTTCCCATTATGTAATTCACCATCTGTGTTCATTTTTTTGGCCTATGTTATCATATATTAATATAATCATTCCTGTTTATAGATTAAAGTTTATATTTTATATATACACACACACACACATATATATATGTATGTATATATATAAATATGCTATACTAAGAGACTTCAAGACATTTATGGAAAAGTGGAATTAAAATATACATTTATCTTGGTGCAAAAAATTTGAAATCCATGCAGGTTTTTTTATAATACATGTTATCTATGACCTTTCTGAATATTATACACACACACACACACACACACACACACACATTCTGAGGTCTAAGATTGTCTAATTTGTCATTACCCACTTTGCTAATCTATATTTGAATATGTATACTTATTTAAGGCGTATTTAAAATAATTATTGAGAAGTTAGAGCTTGAGTTTTCTATTTTATTATTTGACTTATTAATTTACTTTTTAAAATTTCTGTGCTTTTGCTTTCATGACTTCCTTGGGGTTACTTCAATACCTTTTTGAATGACCTTTTTCCTTACTTACAGAGATTTTAATATTGACCTCTATGGTTTGTGTAGTGGTTTTGTTTGGGATTACCATGTATGTGCAAAATTTATCACAATCTATGGGTGTTAATGCCTTATCACTGTGAGGAAGTGTAAAAGTCTTACATCTATTTAGATCCTTTATTTTTATTTTAGATATTTTCTCTGCATTCACATGGCACTGTACTACATGGTACTGTAGTGTTTTTTCCTTCAAAAATCAAATACGATTTAGAAAATTCAGAGTATAGAATTTACTAGTATTTTCACTCATTCTGTTATTGTTCTCCCCCTTCTTTAATTACAAGAAGGGTTACCTTTTTATTATTATTATTCTTTTAATTTGACAAGAGAAGGATATGGAGAGAGAGAGGGAAAGTGCGAAAGCAAGCCATGAGGTCCGGGATTCGAACTGTGGTCAAGGATGTAGGAGTCCAGTGCCTCAACCACCATGCCACCTGCTGGCCCCAAAGTTACCTTTTTGAAGTATTTTTCTTTAGCTACTTTGTGTGTGTGTGTGTGTGTGTGTGTGTGTGTGTGTGTGAGGTTTTTCTATAGGGAGCATGCACTCGCCAGATAGAGAGAGACAGAGAGATAGAAAGCGAGAAATCACCCTTCAGGGGGTTTGGCCATGCCACAATCCCTTCTCCTCCATTGACCTCTCAGGATCTTGGGCACACATGCACATGCGCCCGGCGTGAGTTTAAGCCACCGGGTCCAGGACGCGAACCACGGGCAGCTACATGGGAGTTCAGTGACATAGCCATTACGCTAATTGCTGGTTCCTGTTAGCTACCCTTCAAGTTTTATTAAACTAATGATGAATTCTCTTAGTTTTCTTATGTCTGAGAATTTCTGTTATCTGTGTTTCTACTTATTCCTGAATGAGAGCTTCATTTCCTTAGAATCTCTAGTTGACAGATATTTTCTCCTAGCACATGAATGCTATCATGCCCCTTTCTTCTTCCCATCTTGGTTGCAGGTGATCTTCACTGTCATTTGAGATGATATTCACTTGTAGTTAATACATCATATCACTTTTGCTGCCCTTAAAATCTTTTTTTTTTTTTTTCCCTTTTGTGGTCCTAGAAGTCTAGTACTTAAACTTGGTGTCTTGGCATGTATTTATTTGGGTTTATTCTATCTGGAATTCTCAAAGTTTTTTGAATCTACTAATTTGTAACTTTTACCACATTTAGAAATATTTCAATCATTCTTTCTTCAAATTCACTTTTATGCTCACATTATTTAGCTTCTCCACTTGGGACACACCAGGTATAAATGCTAGATCTTTTATTATTTTATCATAAGTATCTTGCATCCTGTCATATTTTTAGTCTAGATTCACTCTATCACTCAGGTTAAGTAAATTCTATTGATCTGCTCTCAAATATACTGGTTCTGTCCACTCACTTCCCGTATCCTTTTAAACCATACAAGATGACTGTTTAAATTGCATTCATTGTGTTTCTCAGGTTTATGATATCTATTTGGTTCTTTTGTATGACTTTATCTCTTTATTGAGATTTTCTATTAAAAATATGTATTTTAAGACCAGCAGATGGTGTCGCAGTTATGTGACTGGACTCCCACAAGACCAACTACAGTTCCAGTCTCAGACCTGGTGGTTTGAAACTCAGATCGGGTGCATGTGCGTGCATGTCCAAGATCCCAGGAGGTGAACAGAGGAAAAGGGATAACAGAGTGGCCCTCCCCCCTGGAGAAGTGATTTCTCACTTTCCTTCTCACTGTGTCTGTCTCCCTCTCTTTCTCTATTCAGTGAGCACATGCATCCTAAGGCAAAAACCACTAAAAATTTTAAAATAAATAAAATAAAAATGTTAAAAATAGAATAATTTCTTTCAGGATTATTTGTAATCACTTTGTCTTTTTCCTGGTCTCAGTATAATGCATATTTTATTATCAATGTTACTGTAAACTAGACATTTGGCTATTATATTAGGTGATTGTATGCTTTTAACATTTCCTATTTTTTTTCTTTAGAGAGATTTTTGACATAGGGCATGTGCACTTGCTGGAGAGACAGAGAGAGAAATCACCCAGCCATTCCACAATCCCTTCTCTTCCAATTTCTTTTCAGGATTTTGGACAAGTTCACATGCACCTGGCATGAGTTTCAAGCCTCTGGGTCTGGGATTCAAACTGCAGTCCACCATGTGGGAGTCCAGCACCTTAACTACTATGCAACTTGCTGTCCTTAAAGTCTCCTATTTTAACAAGCAGTTGACCCATTTTTAGGTTTAGCATATAGGTCCTGGCCTACATTCTTGACGTGTGATTCCAGTGGTGATGGCATTCAGAATCCTTGCAGCGTCATTCTGTTGATGCTTTTACTTGCTACGCTGCAATCCATGGGAGCAGATGATGCTGTCCTGAATCAGCTGAGGCTACTGGACTTTAATCTTCTTAGGCCTGGTTCCCACCTGTCTGAGGCCAATGGCGTTGCAGCAACTTCTCTGTAAGTGTAACTGGTGGAGGGAAACAACTAACCGGATGGCCTTTCAGTAATGGTAGTGGGAATAGGGCCAGAAAATCCCAGGCCTCTGTTAACCTCTGCCACCAGCCTTTGACCAAACGCTGCATGTTTTCTTAGGTCTCTTCATCACTCTTCTCTTTTGTCTACAATTATTGGTGGTTTCAAGTTATAGGTCCCTCTAGTGTGTAGTCTAGTATATATGGGAGATAGAAAGAAAATGCATATAACTCATCCCTGCGTTTTTCTCCTGGCCTTAACGTTTATGAACAGTCTGCTTCTCGTTCTCTACCTTTTAGGGTTGTTTTACAGTTACATTAAATTATTTCCAACAATTTAGTAGTATTTAGAGGGGAGAAGCAGAGAAAATTGAGTCTATATCATTTTGTTTTGGGCAATATATAAAAATTATTATTTTTTATTGACATTACTCAGATCCCTCTTTCCTCTACTGATATCTTGAGAAATAAAAATAAAATCTACTGTATTTTTAAAACCTTTCACTTCACATGTATGGTTTCTTTTAAATGTGCAAACAAACTGAAAGTCAAGCAATATCACCATTTTAGATATGGATGAATTGGATTGGCTTTTTCTATAAACTCACGCTGTTTCCATAGTTTAGAATCATTGCAGTTAATAGAAAGTTTGATTGTCATATTCAAACACAAAGTATGTCTAAACTCAATACCCAAAATGTCCAATTACATGTAACAATCAAATATCTAGTTTATTTCAAACTGAGACCTTTTCATTTATCCTTCTTTCTGTTCAGATCTCTTGAAAGTTAGAAGCCTACAGTCTGTAAAAGCATCGTGGGTAGGTAGCTTCTTCTTAAAATGCTTCTATGTTTCACCTTACTAACATGATTTATAATATGATTAGGTCTTGATAAAGTCAAGAGAAAAGAGGAAAGGAGAAATGAAAGACACTCAAATAATGATTACTGTTGTATTCACTTCATTGTTTCAGAAGATGTTTACAAGTCTTTCAATAATTTTTAAGTCTATTATTGGAAATTACTTATATGTAGTTCTTTTGTTGTTACTGTAAATTAGTCTCTACTTTGTCACATTATCAACACTAATTTTTTCTGTCACTCTGCACTGAGAAATACATTTTTACATTTTCTTCTTCTTATACTCTTAAACACCTATACATAGTTGTCTTGCAAATCATTAAGACATCTCTAAGTTGGCACATTTATTTGTGGTCTATGTTTGATGCAGATTCAAATCTGCCCCAATAAATACTGAAACATCAATTATTTCCTGAACTGTAGCTTTTACTCTGCTGTCACAAGCTGTTTTAGTGAGACTATTTTTTGTGAGTTTCTTAATTCATTGGTCCATCTTCTCTCTAGAGCACCATAAGACATCATGCTAACCTCTGTGTGGTCATCTTAAGGTGGTCTGTATTTTATCTGTATTGAGTAATGGTGGAACTTTAAATTGGCTGTCACCTCAGAATGGGAGAAAATATTTGCAAATTATGTCTCAAACAAGGGATTGATAACCAGAATATACAGGAAACACAAGCAGCTCAGTCACACACAAAAAAATCAAATTTAAAAATAGTAAAATGAGCAGAATAAATAGCTCTCCAAGGAAGATGTACAAATAGCCAAAACTGCGTATGAAAAAAAAAAGTTCAGCATCTCTTAATATAAGGGAAATACAAATCAAAACAACAATGAGATACCATTTAACACCAATCAGAATGGCTATGATCAAAAAACTAAAAAATTACTTGTGCTGGTGAGCCTGTGATAGAGAGAACTCTCCTATAATGCTGGTGGGAATCTAAATTAGTAAAACCACAATGGAATACAAGATGAAAGTTCCACATAAACTTACAAGTAGAATTACCCTATGATTCCCACTTGTTGCTATCTACCCAAAGGATAGGAAAACAATCAGAATGACACCCGCACATCCATATATATTGCAGCATTATTCAATTAATTACTAAGACATGAAACTAAGTGCCCAAGAACCAATGACTGAACTGAAAAAAATATGATAAATATATCCTATGGAATACCATGCAGCCATAAGGAACAATGAGATCATGTCATTTGATTCATAATGGATGAATATAGAATTAATTCTAAGCATACTAAGCCAGACTCAGAAAGACACACACTGTTTATCCCTACTCAATATATACTGAATGTCTGTACTCTATGGCAGAAATGGAAAAATCTAAAGACATTATTGTAGGGAGGGTAAGTGTAGGCACTAGAGACTAGAAGGGAGAGCATTTGCTGGTAGATGGTAGGTAGGAAGAGCAAAGGTAAGAAACATTTAACAAACAAAAATAATGTAAGTTTTCTGTTGAAAATGATATTCATATTGATATTCTTAATTTCATTGTCATATATTACATGCACACTTTGAAAAACTATATGGTGAACTAAATAGATATACAATGGTGAGATATAAATAAAAATTAATTAATTTAAAAATCATAGTTGTGTCTAAAGAATTTCAAATAGCAATCTTTTTGAGTTTCCAAAGCATGACCTTAATTATACTTCAGCATCAGTAAAGCATATAAGAATATTCTAACTTACTTAAGAGTATCATGGTCCTTTTTGTCCCAAGAAATATTTTAGTCACTATCTACTTGTGATATTGAATGTTCAATCTTTAATATATTGGAATATATTTTCCTTTATGATTTTTCCCCTGCTTATTTCGCAATGTTACCATTAGTTCTTTCTTTCATTTAAATGTATAAGGTAGCCATATGGCCAACTCATACATCCTAAACTCTTCCCCATTTATTTCTGATCTCTATTGTTTTTTTTAGAAAAGGTTCTCTCTGTCTGAACTCCTGCATTTCGTTTTGTGTTTTTGTTCTGTTCTGTTGTTTCAATGTTTGGGGCCTAGCTCAAATGTTCGGGTCTGGACCTGGCAGCCTGAGAGATACACTGGGCCCATGTGTGTACATGCTCAGAGTCTTGAGAGGAGAGGTGAGGAGGAAAAAGGATTGTGGCATGATCAGCCCCTCCAGGCAGCTGTGGGGAGGGGGGTGCAGTGTTTTCCCTCTCTCTCTTTCTCTCTCACACTATCTCCCCAGTGAGCGCAAGTGTCCTGCGGAAAAAAAGAAAGAAAGAAAAAATATTCAGCCCAACTTCAGTAATGTGCTTAGACACTTGGTAGGCTGAGGCCACATGGGAGCACATGCCCTACATGTTCGAATGGCTTCGTAGGGACCTTTGCTACTCTATTCCTCTGAAAATTGCCCCTCTTCTACTTCCTTCAGTGGAGAGTCTCAGATAGGTCTAAAAAGTACCAACTACCTCTCTAAAACATAAATAAATAAATAAATAAATAAGCTACCTGCTAATTTCTATGTTCACATTATTTAATTCCCCTTTTTTAAAATTGTTAAATGGTATGTACACTCCCCATGGGAGACGGTAATACTGTAAGCCCTTCCTCCTCCATTTCTCCTTTTGGGCATGCACACACATGTAACTGTTGCATTTTTTCAAACTGCCAGGTCTGGGACTGGCATGGTTTGGCTATGTGAGATCCAATCACCTTCACCACCACACCACCAATTGACCTTTTAATTCTTGTGCTTATCCTTATGTAGTTGCAAAATCTTTTAGTGTCTATTTTTGTAAGTAGGTAAAATAATGTTCTGGAAATTGGTTATTTACAACATAAACATAAAGTTAGTGAGTAGCAGAAATAGAATTTGATTTCTAAACTTTCTACGTTGGTATTTCTGGTATTCTACTACACTCCTAGGAGTATTCCACTATTAAAAACTATATTAATATGCATTTTTCTTAGTATCTTTGATATCTTCAAGTCTGAAAAATTAATACTAAAACTCAGCAATATCTATTTCAGACAGGGCAAAATGTAATGAGCTCATTCACAGATTAAGATATCATAATAAGTTATCTGCATTCAAAAATGGCAGAGAAAAATAGCAATGGTGATTTGCTCAAGGAAGAAAACATCAGGGGTATTTCCAAAAGAGCTTAACCTGCCCAGTTAACCCAGTAATTACTCAGAAGCTCTGGCAATAAGCTCTTACTGACTCATTTGACATCATACCAAACCTGACAATGAAGGCCGGCAAACAGACAAATAACAACACTGATTTTAATCATCTCATTACCAGAGATTGAAAGAAAGGAGGGATTGGCCATTTACCCTGTTTCAACCTTTCCTTCCCCCCATTGTATACTAATATCCCCTGTAGAATATTTTTGTTTATATCACAGAGTAGATGTTTTCTTTATTCTAAGATTGTTTTTTTAGAATAGTACTGATTAGTCTAATAGGGAAAGGCAAGTTACATGTCCTCCAAAGTGTTGATAACGAACTTCAACAGAAAAATAAATATGGTGTTACAAACATCCATAATGTGTTTTCCATTGCTTTTTCTTCTTCTAGGTGGATGAAATACTAGGAGGAAGTGAAGTCATTCTAAGTGGTGTGATTTAGAGATTTATATTCACCACTTAAAGATACCACACCAGTAGGCAACCAGGTCAGTAAATCTTGTCCAATTCTTAACAGCAGGTAGACAAGTCTTTGGAAGGAGAGAAAAATATAGTACTGTGGGGTGAATCCAATAAATTGAAGCGTGGGAAGATTTAGGACTCTGTGGGTATACTCACAAGCTCTTTCAAGGCTTCTTGTCGTTATACTTTTGTTTTCCTAATGTTATGAAAACATACTTTCAGATTAAAGAGAGAGTGCCTAAAACTTCAAGACACGAGAATAGTGCCTCTTATTTGTTTGTTTTGTTTTCAGGGACTCCAAACTGTCCTAGAAAATGAATCTGAATCTGGATGATTTCAGGGGTGACATTTTCTGTTTTGGTGGGAAACACCAATGGTAGTTGGTACTCTTTTAGACCTATCTGTTTTTTCTGCTTTGTAGACTCTCCACTGAAGGAAGTAGAAGAGGGGCAATTTTCAGAGGAATAGAGTAGCCAAAGGTCCCTACGAAGCCATTCGAACATTATAATATACAGATCGACGGCACTTTATCTAAAAAGTAAAGGTGGGCTCAGCCCTTGACCTCAAGGGTAAAGCAGTCAGAGCCCTCATACATGACCATGTGGTTGGAATTCCAGACCAACTGGCTTGAAAGACGTGCCAGGTATGTTTGTATGCGAGCTCCAAATCCCGAAAGGAGAGCAAGATGGAAGAGAAGGGACTGCGGCATGGTCCTCCCCGACAGAGGAGATGCTCTCTCCTCTCCTTTTGTCTCTCTGTTTCTGTCTAGTGAGCACAAAAGCCCTCTAGCAAATAAATAAATCAATAAATGAGAAGCTATTCAAAGATTACTTGATGATTCCTGAACACTGCAAAACACTTTTTTAAATTTCTTTTGAAATTAATTTTTGAAATTTATTTATTTTACAGTCATTCACTGTATATCAGTACAGCATACAGAATGAATTTTCCCACCCAGAATACACTGAAGATTGGCCCAGTCAAAGATCTTACCAAACCAATTGTCTTCAACAGACAATTTTCCATTTTGTGTTTAACTGTCTTACTTCTTTCCTTTGCCCCCTCGATCCCCTCCCTCTCATCCTCCGCCATTTCCCACCTTCGTCCCACACTGTCTGGTGTCCAGAGTTGCTCTCCTTGCCTTTATATTGTCCAGTGCTTCAGTTTTTGCCATATGCAGACATTTGTTATATATTAAGGGGGAACATATAATACCTGCCTGGAAATTCATAATCTGCCTGGAAAACACATTTGATACTTCTATACAAAAATATACAAAGTAACTGCCCTCCATCATTCCTACAAACTATACTAGGTAAATTGCAAAACTCATTGGGTTGATATCATTCAAAAGAGTCTTTACAAAAGAGGTTAGGATCTGTGCAGGGCTATATTACTTTTGCTCTACCAATTTATGAAATTGAAATCTGTGTGTCAAGACAGAATCAGTTTAAGTTGCTGCTCTACCTTGTAAAATGTGCCTTACATGTGCATGATCTCTTACAGGTGCAATTATTCTGCGAGATGTATTTTTCTTAAAAAGTGGAATTCATAAGTTATCCCATTCTGCTATTTGGGTTTTCCTCTTAAAATGACTTCAGCAACTCTGAACGCTTTTCATCTCTCCTTCTGGAAACATTATATTCTCTTCACTTTTACAGCTTCATTCTTCTGTTTTTGTTGTAATTATTTGCTTCTTATTTTTTCTCTCCTCTCACGCCACTCCTGCCCATTCTTGTTTTCTATCCTTCTTTCTCTGTCTGGACTGGACTCAGTGTAAGCCCCTCCTCTTCTATTCTCTTTCTTCTGTTCTCCTTATGAGACGTCCACACTTAGGTCTAGAAGGGCCTTCTGTGTGTTTGAGTCCTAGAGTTGTATCTTCATTCTCTCTTTTGAATGACACTTTTATGTAATCAACTTCTTACTTTCATTTTTCCTTGGTGTCTCAGTGGCATGCCAAGCTTAACAAGTCCAAAATGGTTTATTGATTTGCTGCTATTCTCAAATCTATTGCTCCTCTTATGATAGTCTTGTCAAAAGTAACTATTTCTCTCTATCTTTAGCAATGCCGTCTTTTTTTAAGTCACTGCTATCTCTGAACATCTTAATGTCCTTGCAAAACCTTGCTAATTTGCTTGCTTTTTCTTCTTTTGCTTTCTTACATACTTTAAAGCATTGTCAGATGGATCCATAAAGGTTTTTGGTGATTTTTCATGGGTCTTAAATAAAATCCTTTAATATGACTGTCATGGGTTGAATGGTGTCCCCAGGAAGATAATTCCCAGTGCCTCAGAATGTGACCATATTTGGAAATACTGGGTTGTCGGAAAAGGCATGACACACTTTTGTATAAGAAAACAGAAAAAGATATATCATGACTTGACCAACAACCCAATAGGGTCACATTTACTTAAGCTGAAATCATATTGGAGTATGACGAATTCCCAATCCAGTGGCATGACTGTAATGAAAAGACAACCAGGTGAAGATACAGAACAGCATGGAGAGACACTATGTGCAGACAGAGGCAGGGACTGGAGAGATGCATCTACAAGCCAAGGGACACGGAGTATTACCAGCTGTCATCAGAAGTATCAAGAGATTTTCCTTCCTAGCACTCAGAAGGAAGCAGCTCTGCCAACTGGACTTGTAGCCTCCAGAACTGTGAGGAAATAGCTGGTGTTTAAGGCGCCCCACCCCCAAATCTGTGGCACGTTGCGATGGGAGTGCTAGGAAACTAATACAAGTGTTTAAGCCTTTTTATAACTGATAGTTTCTACCTTCCTATTTAAGACCCATCTCCGTTCCTCTCTCTCCCTGTGATTTGGCTACAGTGGCTGTGTTTATTTAAGCCATTTCCCACCTCAGGGTACTGACGTGGACTGCCCAACCCTATCCCACATGGTCCTCTCTCACTTTCAAACTCATGCAGATGTCACCTTAGATGCCCACCCTCAGGAAGGCCTAGATCACCCTAAATGTTTTGATAGAAGAACTCATTCTGTAATCAAACACTCCCTTATTTGCCACTTGAATTTCTTTCTTCTTTAACATATTTGTTTGATGAAGAAAAAATGAATTGTCTTATTCCCTGGTAAAAATCAGCACTTAGCACTGTCCCTAGAAAATAGTCCTTACTTAATCAAAGAATAAACAGAATAAATTAAACCATTGAAAAATAGATTTATAGAAGTTATTAAAAGCTGAGTGTACAAGGCAATGAATGTTATGGTGTGTACCTTTGAACAGACATGACCTTTTGTACCTGTAGCTGGTCAATATTTATAATCAAGTTTCCCTGAAAGGAGACATAAATAGAGAAGAATCAGAAATTCATCAAATGCCCATCACCATTAACTTCAGAACGCAGTCATCACAGTTTCTGACCACATCTGTGTCCACTTCCCAATACAAATAGAATGCGCATTTGACTGCCTTAATCTATGTATGCCCACTTGTACAATTAACGCATCTGCTGTGTTGTTTTTCAAATTAAGAGTTCTAAGAACTTGGTGTAACTTATCAAATTACTCAGCTTAAAAGAAATCCATGGTGCTATTTGGTGATGGGCTGTGGAATGTTTTATATGAATAGATTTCAGAGGATTATGTCTCAGCAATTTTGGTGAGAGTTAAATGTAATCACATATATAATGTCCTTATCATCATTCTTCCCTAAAATAAACAAAATACATGAGAAATTACTTAATAATTCTTGTTGTACTTGGAACATGTACTTCTGAGATACGCATTTGTGTTAGATGTGCAGAGAGCTCAAATACAGCATTTGTTCCTAGAATCCCAGTTTTTCTTCATCACAGATGAAATAAAACTAATTTTATATTAAAATAAATGGACACAATGTGAACTATAGCAGAAAATGTACACACACATACACACACTTCAATCTATCTCTGTAGAAGTGTTAAGTTTTTAAAAAAATGTACTGCTTCCATATATCCACGTTTCTCTCAGTGGTCCTTGCCCCCAGACCAACAGTTTTCAGGAATTCTTACAACTAGGTAGTATTATTTCCTGTTTTCTGCCATTCAAAATTCATTTTGCAAATTCATCAAAAGAACTATTATCTATCCATATTAAAGGTGTTCACAAATCCGACTTACATGGGATTTTTAATCATTGTATGAATTCCACAATACCAAAAGTTTATAGTGCCTTGCTTTGCAAATAGTGAATAGGACATAGATCTATTACCCATACTGAAAATGTTTTATTCATCATTAACCATAATAACTTATGGATTTCTGTGATAGCGGGGTAGTGTGCAGAAAACAGAGATTTTGAAGTCAGTGACCTCAATCCATCAGAAAACAGGCATGCAGATACTGCAAGATTTCTCACCATTTCAGGGTCCGTGTTTCCATTTCTACAACAGATACACTAAGAGCTGCCTTGAAAAAATGTAGTAAAAGGCTAGAACAATATCTGACCATAACCGGTACTTAAGAATAGTAGACATTATTATTCCTTACATTTCTCTTGGATTTGAATAGGACTATGCGTAACTACACTCTAAAACAATTTTTTTCTCCTAAAAATATAATTGTAGATCCAAATGCTTGCTCATGGTGACGCACTTCCTTTATCATTTAAAATGCTTTTAAAATAACCATTTGTTTCAATTACAACGTCTAGGGTCAGACCGGAGGTCCTCAGGGGCCTTTCTTCTCGGGGTGGAGAAAGAGAGGTAGAAGTTTTAACAGTTGTTTAAAAATAAAGGTAAAATATGAATGCTCTGCTTCCTAGAACTGATTTAATTCTCTTTTAATGTACCCTGGAATACAGCCAAGATTTAAATTGAACTTCTGAATTTGATTTTGTTAAAGGATTTGATATTTACCATCACAGCTTCATTTTTTAAAAGTTTAGGGCTCATTCATCAAAATAATGCTTTTGGCACTCTTATGTGCTCTAAAGATTTGAAGACCAATTCATTAGAAATGCCTCAAATCTCTCACAGTATTCTTACCCTGGATATTACCAGGAAGAGTGGTTGGCCATCCTAGAGAGGGTATAAATTGAAGTTAAAAGATCCCCTTGGAATCAATTCATTCTCAATTTAAGGCAGCCGGTTGTGGTGGGGAAACACCAACGCTGATACTCAAGGCTCAGGATGGATGGTCACATCTGTTTGACCTCTCACTCCCTGAAGTTAAATTACCCGTGAAATAAGTAAAGAGGCCTACTCTTTCCAAGGGGTCTGCCATTGTTAAATGGCAAAATATATTTCATGGATTTCAAAATGCAATAAAGTGAAAGCTATTCCATACACAAATATTTGTTGCATATCTACTGTGAAGTAGGCCTTCGGGGGGAAATGTGCAATTCAGATAAAATTTATGGTTTCATCCAGTTTGCAGTTCAGTAAGTACAGTAGACAACAATCAGGAAAGTCTAGACTTCACATCAGAAAAAAAAAAAAAAATATGTATTTGTAGTGACCTGGTAAATTCTGATATCATAATATTACATGCAATATGCAAAATCTGATGATTTTGACAAATTAATTTTGCTTGCACAAGTTGATTTTAATGGTGTAAAAAAACCCAGAACTAAACATTGAGAAAAATAGTAAATAGGAATAAAATCAAAATACTAATCTTTAATATCTTTGGAGGAGAATATAGTTAAGTTTCATGCCCTTTACTCTTCCTTTTTAATAGTGTAATAATAACTCTCTCCCTGTCAACGTTTTCTTAGGTACATATTCCTGGGAGACACACATATAAAGAATTCACTGAGTTCAGAGAAGTTAAGTAGAATTTCCATCTTGAAAGAACCAGGGGAGGCTTAATGGCTTTTCAGCTGTAGTTCCAAGGAAAGGTGAGATTTGAGTATGAATGGTTGGTTATGGGTAGTTTGAACATATTTCTACAGACAATGTCAAATGGGCTATATACAAAATCTGAAATGTGTGTTCTAAAAAAACCTGCCAAGAAAACTTATCAAAGGACTCAGATTCCAAACCTGATAAAAGAAGGTCCTTTTTTTCCTATATTCTTTTTTTTATGGCATTTTAATTATTTTAAGACTTCAAAAGTAGGCCTTTTATGTATCTCCTGCTGCATTATTCCTGTTTCTACCTAATAGGGTATAGGACAGTGGGCTAGCTAGCTCCTGGGGTGCTGTTTAAGGTGCCTGGATCCCACATGACTGATTGCTAAATTCAAGTCCCAGGCCTGACGGCTTGGAAGGCATGCCAGACACACGTGCATGTGTGTCCAAAATCCCATCAAGAGAGAGGGAGATGTAGGAAAAGGGATTGCAGCATGGCCGTGTCACTTGCCCATAAAGGGTGCTTTTTTGCTTCCCTTCTCTTTTCTCTTCCTCTCTCTCTCTCTCTCTCTCTCTCTCTCTCTCTCTCTCTGTCTTTCTCTGGTGCACCCACCCACCATCTGGCACAATCTCTATATATAGATTGATAGATAGAGAAAATCAATTAACAATTTTGGAAAGAAGGCAAAAATAGGAATTTTTCAGAGCAGTGGGTCCTGGATACATTTACCAGAACACTGGTGGAAAATGGGATTCTTTAGGAAACAAATTTACTTAACAATATTTAAGCAATGCATGTTCTTCACAAATATTAAGAAACCACAGAACCTTAGAAAAATCTTCCACTGTTGTACTAACAGAAGGAAGTCAACTCCTTCATGACCCTATAGCCGGTAAGTAATCTGCTAGAATCACACTTACTACAGGCCTATTCTCAAGTTTTAACTCTTCTCACATTCTTCTTCAGCTATTCCAATATAGAATAGAGGTGGATGATTGCATAGGTCACTACTGTCTCTCGTCATTTTAATTATTGCTTAGTCTCATCTTCCTAAATTGAATACAAGTTTCCTAAAATCTCATGATATTAAGGCAAATATTAATAATTTAATCCCTGTCACCAGCAGGTGGCATGGTGTTTAAGGTGCCAGACTCTCACAAGGTTGACCATGGTTCAAGTCACAGACCGTCAAGCTGAAAATCACTCCATGCACATGTGTATGTGTGCCCAAAGTCCCAGGAGGAGAATGGAGGTGAAGGGATTACAGTGGGGTGATTTCTCACTTTCCCTTTCTCTGACTCTCCCTTTCTCTCCCTTTCACTCTCTGGTGAATGCGTGTGTCCTATAGCAAAAAGCTAAAATAATGATAGTAACAATAATAATTGATTCTCTGTATTAAGGCTTTATTATGTGACAGGTAACATAGAAGATTATGTCTTAGTTCTGTGCTGCTACAACTAAACATCATGAGTGAGTAATTTATAATAAACATAAATACTAGGCTCACAGTTCTAAAGGCTGGCAGGTCCAATATCAAGATGCCAGCATTTGGCAACAGATTGCTTGCTGCCTTACGACACGGCAAAAAGCATCACATGGTGGGAGGGCACAAAGTACTATCAAGAGAGAACAAGAGAGGACTGATCTATGGCCAGTATAATAGCACTAGTTCATTCATGAGGGTGGCGTTCTTATGACCTAAAGCCCTCTAGTAATTCCCACCTCCTAACGTTTTACGGTTTCTCTCTTTTATTACCCTATTTCACTCTTCAAGTTCTACTTCCCCCTATCTCAAGGTATGCCACTTACTTACCATGTATCTATTTTTCAGCTCTCTGCCTTGAATGGAAGCTTAATGAGATCAAGGGTCTTATCTGAATGTTTACAATTTATCTCCACCTGCTAGCATACAGTTGTTTGGAGCATAGTACTAGACCAATTAATACTTGCTGAATAGGTGAAAAGAAGTCTTATTATTCTTACGCTCTTTCATGAGCACCTAAAGTCTAAATAGTCCCTTGATGTAAACTTATATAGTGAAATTTTCCTACACATGATTAAATGTATCACAATGTTTTCAGAAATTTTCATGAAATATATATGTACTAAAATCAGATTCTCAGTAAAATTTGACTGCAATTTCCTTTTTGGATCTTTGGGAAAAAGGTGTATTGCTATTTAACTGCCAGTCTTCTACTAATCAGGGTAAAAAGAAAAGGATTTTTGTATAAGGAAACTTTGGGTTAAACCCAATTATTTTCCTTACTAACTTGCAGACAATTAATAAGGTATGGTTAAGACTGTTGACTCCTACCTCTGTTACTCATTTCCTGAATGATCTTGGCCAATCTACTGAACTCATGTATGCCTGTTTTGCTTTGTTTTGCTTTTAATCTTTAAAATATTATTGATAATATGTATCTCATTTATGTTATAAGAGTTGGACAAGATGACATAAGTAGTTAAACCCAGTCTGTATATGGAAGTTTATTCGTAAGTCTAATTTTTAGAATAGAATATCCTTAATTTATCTTTACTGCTTCCTCTTTTATTCATCTCATTTCATCTTATTTGAATTTTTAAAAGAAATAATAGTAGCAAAACTTTTCAATAATTTTTACTTCTACGTGTAGAAAATAAATCACAGAGAAAGCAATAGTGTCTTAGAAAAAATATTTGGCAAATGCAGGGTTCCAATTTGGTCCTTAACTTTTATATTTCTAACAAGCTCCAAGACAGGTGCTTTCTTCCTGTGGTTGCCACAGCTCTTTGGATAGAAAGTGGTTCTTTGTAAATACATTGTACTTCATCAAAGGTGTTGGGCTTGTGAATTTGTAAAATCTGATACAGCTGCCCCCAAACTTTTGATTTTACTTGGCTTCCTTTAACTAGAATGTGCTGAACAGTATTGGCTAATGTCATTCCTCCTGGGTTGCAATTAACTTAATCTGAAGGAAACTTCAGCTTTCATGGGCTTTTGATATAAGACTATTATTTTATTCAAGCCATCTAAATACTCATTGATCTGACAGGTAATAGGCAACAGGTACAATAGAGGTCATTATCTCCTATTAATTTTAACTGCTTTATGACTTTTGATAAAGTAGGTAAGATTGGATGCTGATCCCTCTGGTATCTGAGAAAAAAAAAAGTGCCTTCATGATAATAAAGTGCTATGTAGAGACTATTTCCAAATCAATAAACATGTTTTCAGAATAAATACCTTTATTTTGGCAGTCTTTTCTCTTTCTTTTTAGTATAAAAATGAGCACACTAGGCGCTGTGAATTCATGCCCTGGCTTTTTACTTTCCATGGGAATGTGAGGCTTTGTCACGCAGACAGCAGAATATTTATTGCCATGTACATGCTAGGTACTATGATAGATTTAGGGCAGGACCTATCAATTTCGGCACTGTTGGAATTTTGAGCCAGTTAATTCTTAGTTACAGAATTACCTGGGCATTCTCTGCACTGTGGCACGTCTGTCGTTACTTAGGGTCTCCACTGACTGTAGGTCAGTTTCACCCTACCCAAAAATGTCTGCAGACATTCTCGCATGCCCTCTTAGGGGAGAACAAAACTTACGGTATACAGAGAGTAGTCAGACAACTCTTACTCTAAATATGTGCATCCATTTATTTAGGACTACATGCAATTTGAAAGTTGTATGTATAGTTTCCATTTTGATTGCATAATTTTCTCTGCACACATCTGTACGAGAGTAAATATGGTATAACCTCCAGGTTACAGCATTATATGTAACATATACCAGCAAAAAGAAGGAATAATCTCAAGTTTCTAAAAGGAGGAATGAAAATAATTTACCCAAGCTTCATTATGTGTTAGGCCACACCCTAGAATTTGCCATATATGCATGCATAATTTACTTTTCATAACACAACCTAAGATTTAGAAGTTACTTCCCCCATTTTACCATTAAGAAACCATGGCTTAGCCTTGGTGAATAATGTATTCCAGGAAATTCAACATACTGTTGTCAGAACTTGAATTCTAATTCACATCTGTATGATTTCAAACAACCAGCCCAAAAGACAGGTATTTCAGAAACTATAAAACAGAAGTTGGTCAAAATAATTTGAATAAGTTGTGAGAAAAATGGATGTTTTTTAACTTGGAAAACAAAATATATTAAAATATCGATATATTCACCAGGATCACAGTCAAATGAATTGATGCCTGCGTGGGTATCAAGTGCATGTTCAATCCATAACACTTTTGGATTTTGCAAACAAGTGTAGTCAATTTTGGGTGACAGGGATACGAGGTAATATTGTCATGAAGAATTATTAACTATGTAGCCATTAGCTATCAATATAAAATATATAAAGTTAAGCATGTATATGTGGCCTAAGTATGCAATCCTTATATGAGGTGACTTTAAAAGTCAGAGATTTCTTCTGCTTTAAAAAAAAAAAAATAGCATGCTGCACTTTAATAGCTCTTTTTCTGAGAATGTCAAGTGCTTTTGTGACCTCGAAGCATACAAAATACTTCTCTGGCTAGGAGGATAAAGGAGGAAAACAGTCAAATCACTGCCTCCTCTGAGTGCACATGAATAGGACATGAGTACTGATGCACACAGACAGACTGGGAAGGGTGACAGTGGGTTGACAAATTTGAGGGACTATGCAAAAGTGTCACAACCAGAAACACAACTGCATATGGGTGTAATCTAGACAGGACTTGGATTTCAGTAAGTGCACGATTACTTTCTCACTATTAAAATGATAGAATGTGTTTTTTTACAAAAATATTTTACTGGAACCAGCAGGTGGCATAGTGGTTACATTGCTGGACTCCCACGTGGTTGACTGAGGTTCGAATCCTGGACCTGGTGACTTTAAAATCACATGGGGCATTTGTGCATGTGTGCCCAAGATTCCAGTAGGAAAATGGAAGAAAAGGGATTGCAGCATGGCCATCATCCTCCCCAGAGGGTGACTACTCACTTTCCCTCTCACTGTCTCTGTCTCTGTCTCTGCCTCTGGCAAAGGCATGCACCCTGAGGCATAAACATCTAACAAAAATCACCTTCTTGGTATTGGGTTGCTTTGATGAATATAGACTCAGAACTACAGGCAGCATTTTACAGTAATCCCCAAATGTAAACCTTTTGTTACAGACAAGGAAATGGATACCAGCAAGAAAAAATATCATGTATAAATTCACTAAAAATGTTTGTAAGGAGACAGCATTTTCAAGTGAGATATATATGGTCTTTTTGTGGAAGATATCATTTCCCTCATGCAATGCCGGATTTTTCATTTTGCTCTCTCACCTTGGTGTTCCATTTATTCTGATATAAATATCTATTAACCACAACATGTCCTAGTTTTCAGAACTTTCTAGGGAAATAAAAGTAAATACTTAGATCTATAGCTCACTACCCCCAGTGGTACCAGGGTAATGACTGTCATAAAGTGAGGGGCAGCTCTGGGAAACCTGGAACTCTGGTACCCAGGAAGGCTTGCTAGCAGAAAGCAACACCTCACGTACATGTTTAATTATCCTAAAGAGCTGACCAGTTAGACTGCGGATAACAGGTATTCCAAGCAGAAGGGTAACCAGTGAGGATAAACTGTCAGACTGAACTCGAATTAGTGAAAAGTTCAATAATTAGGGAGCAAACACTTTTTCAGTGTGAGAAGGGATAAGCAATAGACAGGATGTCAAAGATCTCACCAAGCAGGATGCCATTTTAGGACAAGTATTCAACAAACACTGTCCTAGGAACTTTTCTTCAGCTCTAACAATCTTCACAGCAATCCAACTGGTAGATATTTCAGTCTCCATTTTAAAGTTCAGGAAATTGAAGCCTAGAGAAATGCAGGGACTTGTTCAAGGTGATGAAGTGAGGAAATGCCAAGCATTCCTGCCACCTGTGGAGGCCAGCCTCAGTCCTAAGTAGCTTCTGACAAAGCATGCCATGCTGAGTAAGGAGCTGCCTCATCCCACCCCACCAGCCCCACTGGCCATTCAGATCCTCAACACCATTTACTTGGTCACTATATTCCAATTCACAAGAACTCGTGGGAAAACAGGCAGCTCCAAAGGGGGAAAGACAACATCCTGAATACACTGACTTCAAAGAAAGGAAAGGAGAAGGTTCTGGAGTCAGGTTGGCATTGAACATTCTAATGCCGAGAAATGTCTGAGAAGCCAGCAAATATTGGACAGTTCATTGAGACTATTCCGTCATTTATAAAAATTCCACCGTGCCAATCTGATTCTCATGGCTTTGTGTATGCCTGTCTTGCCATTTTTTTTTTCTGTCTTATGAACTAGACATTGGACCCCTCCACTTCTCCCAGGACTGCAAGATCTGCTATAGACACCTTTGCTTGGCTCAGGAAACATGGCCCCATCTCGCTCCTACCTGTCCTCGGATCTTCATTTCCTGTCTCATGCCCCTGCTCCTTATGGTTCACAGAGAGAATATTACCGGTAGCATCTCCACTGTGAAATATTCCATCAAATTTGTTTCTAAACAGATGTTTCCTGTGAGGAGAAACAGGCAGTCCTCTTTCTTTATATTTGCTTGAAAAACATCTATTCCTCTTTCAAGCTCTAAGTTAAACTCCTCTACTAGGAAGGCTTCCCTGTTATCACCTTACCAATGATATATGTTGATATATATATATATATATATATATATATAAAATATAGATTATGTATATTATTATATAACTATACGTAGTATATATTTGTTATTATTTATACAATATATTGATTATTATATATTATATAAATGTGAATAAATATACATTGTATGTATAATGTATATTCAGTTATAATATTAGGTTGTCAGGAAAGTCTGGACTCAATTTTGCATAGAAAAACAGAAAAATATGTCATGACTTTCCTGTCAACCTAATATATTTCACCTGGAGGTGAGACAGAGGTTGGCGCTGCCCTTCACAATCTGACTTGTACAGGGAAGGCTGTTTAGTTGACAGACATGTTCTAGAAATCATTTGACAGAACTTTGTGCTACAGAGAAGGTCTTTGGGAAGTTGCATTTGTTCAAGACTAAAACCCTCCTCTTACAGTGGTAGACCTTGAGCAAAATAGACACAGCTGGATATTAACAGGAAATCTTTATCAACAGATGAAACCTACCTTTTAAGTAAGATCTGGGAAGTCTTACTGTTACCTTCTATAAGTCCTTAGCATTTACTTTATATGCATGTGCATGTTCGATTGTATTTTTTTTTAAGATAAAGTTGCAGTCATTGTCAACCTATTTATCATCATTAGAAAATACTTAGTCGAAGGGTTCCTTAGATTGTTAAACTTAAACTGATGGATTACATGGCACCACCTATTTATACAAGCCAGGATCCTGATTATCAGTGTAAACAATATTTTTTGTACCAGGCATATATATTATCATTAGTAGTAGTAGTCTGAGAGGTGGATACATTACATATCCACTATGCAAATTACCAATTGTAAATATTTTAAACACAAAGATGGCATTGGACAACATGTACCATCTAAGGAAGACTTTATTCAAGTCTCTATTGCAATAAGGAAGAATCTCCAGAACTCAGTCGAAACTGAGTTGTACTGAAAGGTGGGAGAGTTTTAAGAGCTGGGGTTGGAGAATCACAGGCCATCTATGTTTGCTAATTGTAGTTACTCAAAGAAAGGATAAACTTCCTAATGTCTTTGTGACAGGAGGTGGACTTACAACTTGAAGCAAGGTATCCACTGAAGTGGGTCCCTAAACTGGAAGGTAGAGAAGCCATCTTCCTTGATGGCCACATTTCAAAGGAATGGCTCCTGAAGGACAATCTGAGTAATAAGGCTGAAAGGATGCTTTTAAGGTAATTTACACCTCAAAGGAGCAGAGAAAGAATTTGCAACTACAAGTTTTCTAAAGTCAATGTTCTTGGGGTTTAGAAGTCTTTCTGAAGTTTAGTCACACTGAGGAGACAACTAAAGCCATGTTTGGTCTATGTCTAAAAAATAGAACATTTTTAATACATTTGTACCATTATAAATAATATTATAATCATTATTTGTGCTTCTACCTTTTAAATTTGGAATTAGTCTTTATATACTTTCTCAAAGGGAAGTTGTTTACTGTTTAAAAATATTTACTTCTGCTTCAAAAAAGAAATGCCTTTCCTCTCATGAGAGCAATGATTCATTAGAGTTATCTTCTTTCTCACTTAAAAAAGTAATTTTTTCATTGCACTTTACACTTGAAAGGAATTCAACATTAAAGTTTGAAACTTTCCTTCACATCAGTCTTATTTGCTCTAATTAAAACAAGATTAGCTGACATTCACAAGTCATTTACAAAATGTATAACTGCATTCTGGGAAAACATCTAATTACCGAAACAACACAGGGAATTGCAAGGTTTTGAAATTTACCCTAATATTTTTTTTACACCATTGTTTTCAAAGCTTCATTAATGAATAGTTATTAACACATTCTCTGTGAATTAGAATCTAAAACTCTTCTTCATTTTGTCTCTTTAACTCGGTAACAGAGTTTTCTAGAAAACACATAATGGAATTAAAATGGAAACATCACATTGGGAAAGAGAACCAACTCTATGAGCAATTGGATTGTTGCTTTAATATGATTTTATTTAATCTACATAACGCCGCAGTTGAGGGACTGTTTTATTTTCGTTTTACAGAAGAGGAAACTGGGGCTTAACAATGTCAGATAATCTAACCAAGTTCACTGATCAATAAATAAGCAATGTAAGAATTACTTTCCTTCCCCTAGTCTATAGTCTAGAATTCCCATAAACTTATCATTATCAAGAAGTGGGCACAGAAAGGAACTTTGTGAGTAATTTTAAAAATCAAGTTCTAGGATCAGATCATGGCATGGTGGTTATCCCACATGGCCAACTTTGAGGTTAAAGTTTCAGACCTGGTGGCTTGTGAAACATGCATGTGTGCCCAAAATCCTGAAAGGAGAAAGAAAGAGAGAGAAGGGGTCGTGACCTGACCATTCCCCCATGGAGGATACTTACTTACTTTCTCTCTCTCTCTCTTCCTCTATTTCTTCTATAAGTGCATGTGCCCTCTGGCAAATATTCTTCAAAATCAAATTCAATATTACAAAATAAAGTTTTACTTGGCATAAGAAAACGTCATTATCATACAAATGATAGAACATAAAATTTCAAATAAAAATTTCAAATGAACATCTTATCATCTAATGCGCCAAGAATCTTATTGAGGACATTAAGATAATCTTGGTTTGTAAAATAATGAGTGTGTGCTTTTTTTTTTTTTTTCTTTTTGTTGTTGTTGCCATGGGGCATGTGTGCTTGCCACAGAGAGACAGAGAGAGAGAAAGTAAGAAATCACTCCCCAAAGGGGATTGCTATACCGCCATCCCCTCTCTTCGATTCTTCTCTTGGGATTTTGGGCATGCACACACACACACACACACACACACACACACACACATATGTTCAGTATGATTTTCAAGTCTCCAGTTCCAGGACTCTGATCACACACAGTTGGCCATGTGAGAGAGCTCAGTGCCTCAAGCAGCTCACCACCTGCTGGCCTCTGAGCTGGTTACGTGTTTGTTTGTTTTAAAGAAAGATTTTGCTATAGGGCATGTACTTGCTGGAGAGACAGAGAGAGAAAAATCACCCCTAAGGGAAATGGCCACACCGCAATCCCTTCTCTGCTCTCCTCTCAGGATCTTGGGCATGCATGCACACATGCCTAGTGAGAGTTTTAAGCCACTGGGTCTGGGACTCAAACAGTAGTCAGCTACATGGGAGTCCTGTAATGTAACCATTACACCATCTGCTGGTCCCTAAGTGGGTTGTTTTTAAGCCACTACATTTGGGGATTTTTCTATTATGATTGTAATAGAAAACTGAATTGCTATTAGTACATTCACATGAGTTCATCAGCACAGTAATTCATCAATTAATTTAAGGCGTTTAAAATGTTTTCTGAATTGGTTTAAAATTGTTCTTATAGGTGGATGCTTTTCATTTTTTTAACCATCTGTTAATTATATTGCAATTTTTTGAAAATAGTGACCCCACTGATTTATTATCATTCGGATATGTTGTAAGTAACGTAAAGCTTTTCTGAGCTGCAGCTCCACCACTCTTGAGTTTTGCAAGACTAAGAAAGTGAGTCAATCTGAAATCTTAGCTTTTGTGTATATACAAAAAGGGTGGAATGGAGAATATCTTCTCTTCAAAATGAAGATAAAATGACAAAATGAGTGTAAAGCTCCTATTAGCACAACGTTGCACTATATGGTACACTATGCTTTTTCATGACTATATTATGTGCCTTGAGCAAAATACTCTGGCTCCTGAAACCAGTGCAGCCTCACTAGGGATATGGTAAACTATATTTTTAAACCAGCAGCCACGGTAATTCTTCATGTCATCTGATTTTTAAAAATAATGATTGTTTAGACCAGGCTGCATTTGCTTTACTTCCATATTCTGACACTAACAAATGGTTTTCTACATAATTGAAAAGTGATTCTTTACTGAATTGCCCATTAACTGTGCTATTTTCTTTAGACTGTTCACAAAATAAATAAAGCTGGAGTTTGAGAAAGAGTGATAATAAATTCTGTCACTCTCTTAGGCTTTAGGTGATGGATTCCTGTTAGAGTTTGCTATGAATTCACAGCACTAAATGTTGTCTAGTGCTTTTTTATTTGACCTGTGTTAATACAGATTGAAAGAAAGAAACACCAGGATGTCTCTTCCTCAAAAAAAGGAGAGATATGGAAGAAGCAGCACAAGTAGATTAAAAATCAAAATTGAATATTTCTATGAAATAAATCTATAACTCATCCAAGATTTATGGAAAAGGAAGTCTGAGTGAATATCTATTTGCTGCTATGTAATAAATGCTTAGAATATACAAAAGAGACAGATCGCCATGAGCAGGCCAGGAGCAATAATTGTGTGCATGTATAATTACTAAGCAAAAGAGAAAAAAATTAACCAAAGGGTGAAATTTCAAAGGCAAATAATCTTCTGCACTTCTAGGACTATCTTCAATAATTTCCAAAATTCTATAAGCTCAGCAAATGGAGTCAATGAAATCAACCTTACTACCCTTCCCCTACTGAAATAAGCATGTTTAACTTGAGAATAATTTTGCAATTTGTTTATTTGGTTAGCTCTTGCCTTTTATATAATTTTTTATTCATTTACCTTAAACTTTTTAGTGTATTTATTATATTTTTTAGAAAGAATTATAAATTGATACTAATACTTGAGTGCTTACTCTGAAAATTCTAACATGTGCATGGATTTACATAATAATTAAATAATAAGATTTAAACTAATCCATATTGTAATAAATAAATCTCTTTATTTCAATTCAAGGAGTTCAAACATCTCTAAATTTATTACCCATATTTTAGCTGAGATCTATTTTTCTTTATTCATTACACATTATATACTATTATTTGCTTCTGAAATCTTTTGCTTCTTTTCTAAATTATGTCATTTAGGAGTTATTTTAATGAATGCCTGTTAATAAAATATTCTTTGAAGATTTTTGACATTAATTTGTTTTTACTCTCTTGCAGAATGTAATTTTAGTATGATACATTTTTTATCAGCCCTTTGAATATATTACTTCATGGTAATCTAGATCATATTGTTGCTTATGAGACCTATTCTGTCAGTATAATTACTGCTTTTTGGTGGGAAGGTCATTGGTTTTTATCTCAACTTTTTTTTTTAAGTTTCAACCTTAAAATCATCTATTTGACTTTGATATTTTTCACTATAATATGAACAGAGGTGTTTGTTTACTATTCATGTGGCTGATGGCCTCTGGAGATTTTAGACTCTAAAGATATGTGTTGCACGAGGGCCAGCAGTAGGCATGGTAAGGCAGTAGACTCCTCTGTGGCCAACCATGGCTCGAGTCCTAGACCTGGCATCTTGAAAATCTCACGGGATGCATATGCATGAGTGCCTGAAATCACAGGAGGAGAATGGAGGACAAGAGAGAGTGGCATGAGCATCCCCCCTGGGGGGGCTAATTACTCTCTTTCCCTCTTACTGTCCCTCTGTCTCTGGTGAGCACATATGTCCTATGGATAAGTAAATAAATAAATAAATAAATATAAATACATAAAGGTTTGTGATGTGACCTCAAAGAAGGTCACATGTTAGTTCTAGAAAATATTAAGGCATTATATGTCAAAATATTTTCCACCCCAAGTTTTCTTCATATGCTCATTTGTTATTCTAATTCAATATATGTAGACTAAACTTACTCTATTGATTGGATGACTTATTGTTATTTTAAAACATTTCTTCGCTCTCTGTTTTCTGTTACAAGTAATTGCATCAGTGTTATATCAATGCATATATGTGTCTATATTTACATATGTGTATATATGTACACACACACCATTCACACATGCATATATTTGCACTTCTTGGAGAGTTATTTATATTTTGATATTTTTTCTAATATTTCTGGTCCATCTTTGTGGTCTCCTATTCCTTGGTCATAATTTTTAATACCTTACTTGTGCCATTAAATATTAACAACCTAATACATTTATTTCTTTATTATGTAATTGAAATATCTGCAAAATTTGAAGAACTGACTCTGTGTATGAAACTTCTATGCTTTGTCTATTCATTTGCAGTTTATAATAATTGGAGATGTAGTTGCCAGAATTCCATACCATGGATCTAAGCTAGATCCCTTCAGAATATTATTCTTTGTATTATTCATGTGGAGCTGGTCATATACATACATTTCAGTCTTAAGGACAAGTGAGAGTCTGTTGGTGATTTGCAATTCCCAAAGGATAATTTTTAAATTTATTATTATTATTATTTATTATGTATACATTTAATTGATATACATCATTTAGATTGTAAAGAGATTTGTGTATCCCAACATGAGATGTGCCACATACCAGGCAAGTTGAGAATACTATCTACAACATCATCAACAGGCAACAAACCATATTCGTATCCCACAAATTGTGTTTTTTTTTTTCTCCAAATTTCCCTCCCTGCATTCTTCCCCTCTGCCACTCTCCTTCCACTTTGTCCCTGGTGTCCATAACAATTTTCAATGCTTTTATGTCCTCCAGTCTTTCAGTCTCTACAATAGAGAGTAGACAGTCTGTATGTGTTAAGTGGAGACATACAATGTCTCTTTCATAGGCTGATTTGCTTCACTCAGCAATAAATCTTCCATGTTTGTCCACTTTCTATCAAATGCCAGGATCTTTTTATTTCTTATGGTTGAATAGTATTCCATGGGGTATATGTGCCACACTTTTTCAATCCCTTCATTTGTTTGTAGACATTTAGGTTGGTTCCATTTTTTAGCAATGGTGCATAATGTTGCAATAAATATAGTTGTGCAAACACTTTTCCAATTGTGCATTCTCCTGTCCCTTGGGTAGATACCCAGAGTGAAATTGCTAGATCATATAGTAATTCTTTTTGAAGGTCTTTGAAGAACCTCCACCAATAATATAGGAGAGGTTCCCTTTCACCACATCCCTGCCAGCACTTACCATTTTTTATTTTTTTTTTTAATCTTCATCATTCTGACAGGAGTTAGGTGGTATCTTATTGTAGTTTTGATTTCAATCTCACTTATGATGAGGGACATTGAGCATTTTTTCATTTGCTTTTAGGCTGTTCATATGTATTTCTTAGAGAGTTGTTTATTTGGCCCATTTTCCCATTTTTTTATTGGGTTAATAATTTTCTTCAGGGTAAGCCACTTGAGCTCCCTGTGTATTCTGGTTATCAGTTCCTTATCTGAGGCATAGTTTACAAAAATTTTCTTCCATTCTCAGGGTTGTTGAATCACACTTATTACTGTGTCTTTTGATGTGCAGAAACATCTTAATCTGATGTAATCTCACCTGTCTATTTTGGGGATTATTGCCTTGCTTGGAGGGGTCTTGTTTAAGAAGTCTTTGTCTACCCCAATTTCTCCCAGTTTCCTCAGTGTTTTTCAGCAGTAGTTTTATAGTTTGCTGTCTTAGATTTAGATCTTTGATCCATTTTGAGTTGATTTTTCTTAACGGCGACAGATAGGGGTTCAGATTCATCTTTCTGCAGGTGGATACCCAATTTTTCCAGCACCATTTGCTAACAAGGTTTTCCTTTTCCCACTGAATTGACTGGTACCCTTTGTCAAAGATGAGTTGGCTGTATGTTTTGGGTTTTATTTCTGATGTCTCTACCCTGTACCATTGGTCCTCATGTCTGTTTTTGTCAATACTATGCTGTTTTGATTATCACAGCTTTGTAATATATGTTGGGGTCAGGAAGTGAGATGTCACATGCTCCTCTCTTTTTGTGCAGGGTTGCTTTGGCAATATGGGGTCTAGACAAATTCTATGACTGTCTTTTCTAGATCTGTGAAGAATGTCTCTTGTAATTTGTATTAAATGTGTAGATTAATTTGGGTAGGATTGCCATTTTGATTATATAAGCTTACCCAATCCAGGAACATGGGATGTCCTTCATTTTTTTGTGTGTCATTTTTATTTCTTTTAAAAGATTTTCATAGTTTTCCTTATAGAGGTCTTTGACTTCCTTGGTTAGTTTTATTCATAAGTATCTTATACTTTTTGTGGCTATGGTAAATGGGATTAAGTTCTTAGTTCTGTCTGTCTGCTTGTTATTTGTATATATTTTCATTATGTTCTATTAAGAGACATGAAGTATGGGATGTTGGCAATTTCCTTTTGTGAGATGAACGTTATTTTTTGCTGTGCTTACCTTCACTCTGGGTACCAAATCTCTGCAGTCCCATATCACTAGAAACCTCCATTGGTTCTCTGTCTTGTGTGAACCTTGGCCTCTTTAAATACTTGCAGAAAAACTTAAAGTGATATTTTTATTTTATTTTACTTATTTTATACTTTCAATCTCTAACTTTATAGTTCAAATTTAAAAAATGGCTCCCATACCCATTTATCTATTGTAATTCTGATGCCAGGGATGACTATTTCCCATTTCATTCAAATATGTGACTTCCATTATATGTGCTGAACAAGACACCTCTGAAACACAGCTCACCTATAAATTTCCTATCTTTGTTAATGGAAATATTTCCAAAGAAACATATTTGAATCTTTGAAGTTTTTCACACTCTAACAGCATTCACAGCAGTTCCAACTTCTGATCTGGTCTCATACCTATTAAAATGTTCAATTCAGGGCAAGCAGATGGCATAATGGTGACATAACTGGACATCCACGTAGTCGACCACAATTCCAGTCTCAGACTCAGTGGCTTAAAGCTCATGCTGGGCACATGTGCTTGTGTGTCCAAAAATACAAGAGAGGAATGGAGGAGAAGGGAATGAGGTGTGGCCATCCCCTTTGGGGTTCTAGGTGGGGGTGATTTCTTGCTTTCTCTTTCTCTATTTCTCTTTTCCTCTTGTGAGCACATGCACCTACAGTTAAAAGAAAAAGAAAAAGAAAGAAAGAAAGAAAGAAAGAAAGAAAGAAAGAAAGAAAAAAAGAAAGAGAGAAAGAGAGAAAGAAAGAGAGAAAGAGAGAAAAAGAGAGAGAGAAAGAAAATCTCTCTCAAAAAAATATGTGTTCCACTCACTCTGAATTTGAGGACACATGCTCTTTTTGGTCATTTCTCTCAATGGTATTAGGTTAGAAAATGCAGCTCAACTCTTGTTAATTCACTTGCTTCTAAGATCCATTTAGAGTGATGTGGACATAAACATTTTTTTATTAATGTGGGAGAAAAGATTTTCTACTATGGGAGCTCAACGGTAGGTTTCAAAACATTTTCTTGACACTATCACTGTTGTTCACCGATGTCCACATTTATTCCCCTAACAAATAGTTATTAAGTGCCTACTCTAGCAGCAAATACTCTGGGCTCAGGCTATATAGCACTGCCATGAAAGAGAAAATTACACCCTGTCTTTATGAATATTACAAATTAGAGAAAGAAGGCATACAATAAACACATAGATAACTGCATAGAATATTAGATGGTGGCAAATTTCTGCCAAATTTGGCGTTCACTAATCATTTATTACTACTATTGTTACTAACAATGGCAATTGTTATTATGAATTGCAACTATTTTGGAGTCTGTAAGAGATGATCTTCCTGGATCTTTCTCCACTGACTTTTAAGAACATTTATCAGCATTTACAATGTTTTCATTCTAATTAGTAAAATCTAAGATTATACATATTTTCATAATCAATGTTGTGGAGGGAAGTGGGTGCCAGGCTTTCAGTTATTTTTTTAAAATTATTAATTTAACTTTATGTATTCATTCATTTTTATTTTAATTTGACCAGAGAGAGACACATACAGAGAGAGAAAAAGAGAGAAGGTGAGAAAGCAAGCCACCAGTTCTGGGACTCAAACCATGGTGAGCCATGTGGGAATGTCCAGCGTCCTAACAACTGTGCCACCCGCTGGTCCCCGAGGCTTCCAGTTATTTAACATGTAGATTTCTTTTAATGATCACCACAATAATCAACATCTCATTTTGCCAGATATGCTTACTGTTCATTTAATCAGAGGGCATCAGAATTACAGTACATAGGATGGACTTTCAGTTTCTGATTAAAATGAGATGTTATTTAAAGCCAATTGTTTCATAAAGCCAATTGTTTAATGATTCTTGATTGTTACTACTGTATGCAGAAGATTATGTCAAATAAAAAGTGAATTGGTGATGAAATTATGGTTTAGTCTTGTTTTCAGGTAAATAATTTGATATAACAATTACTGGTCTTCTGAGCATTTATAACTCTCGAACTTATGAAGAACATACACACAACGGTAAGGTGTGAACACATTCACTCACTAGCCACTTAATTTTGAATGAGCATCTCAGTAAATTGCATTTATCCACACACTTCTTAGATATTAAATACACAAACTAAAGGTTATTACCATAGATGGTTGTAATGAGAAGTTGAACAAAATATTTCATAGTAAAATATAATGTTTTGAAACCATTAGATACCCATTAGAAAAAAGTAAGGACAATCCTGACTTTTACCTTATATATTACACAAAATTACTTCTGGATAACTACTGATTTAACTTTAAAAGATTAAACAATTACATTTTTAAAAATAGAGAAGAGGGGACCAGCACTTAGTATAATGGCTATGTTGCTGGATTCCCATATAGTTGACTGTGGTTCGAGTCCCAGACCCAGTGGCTTAAACTCATGCCCAGTGTGTGTGTATGCATGCCCAAGATCCCAAAAGGAGAAAGAAGGAGAAGGGACTGCAGCGTGGCCATCCACCCTGGGGGGTGATTTCTCACTTTCTGTCTTTCTGTATCTCTCTGTTTTTCTGGCAAGCGTAGGTGCCCTATAACAAAAACCTCTAAAAAAATATACAGAGAGAAGAGAATATTTTATAACTTGGGGTAGTTCATTACTTTTATATAGTATACAGACAATACTAAAACTAAAGGAAAGTATTGATAACTGGAGATTATTAAAAGGAAAAGATTTTGTTTATAAAAACAAGGACTTTGAGATAATGAAAAGGCAGTTCAGTATGGAGAATGAAATTTGAAAAATGAATATTACATGTACACACATACACATTTATTTAAATATATATATATATACACACACACATATATATATATATATGTATATATACACACACATATATATATCTCCAATATATAAGTAACACCTATAAAAACAGGCAGTTCACTGTGAGGAATGATACTTGAAAAATGAGTATTACACATACACAGACATACACATTTATATAAAATTATATATCTCAAATATATAAATAACACCTATAAAAACAGATAGGACCAGCAGAAGGTGAAATGATGATATTGCTGGACACCCACATAGTCAACCGCAGTTCAAGTCCCAGATCCAGTGACTTAAAACTCACACTGGGCACGTGGGCAAGCATCCCCAAGATCCGGAGAGGAGAATGGAGGAGAAGGGATTACTGCACAGCCATCCCTCCTGGAGGCCCGATTTCTCACTTTCTGTCTCTCTGTCTCTCCTGTGAGTACATGTGTCTCACAACAAAAATGTCTCTAATAAAAAGGGCAGTGAGCTTACACAAAACCGGAACATATGACCCAAAATATCCCACTATAAATAGGGCTCCAGATTGTGACAGAGCAGTAGAACAAGGCGCTCTGCAAGCCTGACCCACATGGGAAGGTTCTTGGTTCACACACAAAGACCTCCCTGAGGAATGCTGAGCACATGCGAGCTGCTCATCTGGGCTGCCTGCTGCTGGGGTGAGTCCTGCTATCATGACCCTGTTGGGGCATGCTTTCTCCTCTCTCTGTCTCTCTCTCTCAGCCCCTGGACACTGTTGCTCATTGAAGAGATAATAAAATAAACTGAACTAAACAAACAAAAACTAAGAAGATACTTAATAAAGCAACCAATACAGGTTACGAATAAATGTCTAAGTTCCCCACTTCATTGACTGCCAGGCAAATGCAAATTCAATTAATCAGAGACCACTACTTACACAACAGAATTACTAATTCACACGTACCCACAGGCACTGAGTGCTGATGAGGATATGGAGCAACTGAGTATTTTGTCTCTGAGGTCATAAGTTCACGCTACCACTTGGGAACCTGTGAACCAGCCTCCTTTAAAGCGGACCATGTGGAAGCCATGTGTCTCCTATTACCAAGCACAAAATGAACACAAGTGCATATACATTTGCAAAATTTGCCAAAATAATTTAAAAAGCCAGGCACGGTGTTTACAGTGATTCTACCCATAACCCCAACCTGGAAACACTGCAAATATCCATCAACAGCAGGATGGACATACAAATGAAATGTCTGTTGCTTCACTTGACAACAAACATCAATCTCACTCAAATTCTATTGATTGAAAGATGTCAGTCAAAGAATAATTTGCTTAATTAAAATATCGTTTAGGGGCCAGCCAGAGCCGCAGTGATTAAGGCAACTGGATTCCACATGGCTTACTGTGCAGTTCAAGTCCCAGATCTTACAGCTGGAGAAACATACCAGACACGTGTGTGTGCCTGCCCCAAATCCCCAAAGACAGAAATAAAAGAGAAGGGATCTCAGTGTAACCATGGCCATTATGGGGGAGTGGAGGTGGGCTTTCTCACTTTCCTTCTCTCGATCTCTTCCAGTTTGCCTCCAGCAAAGGCACATTTCGCCTGTCTAATTAAAATAAAAATAAAATATTGTTTGATTTAAAGCATCTGAAGGTCAAAACAGAAAAAAACAATATACAGTGTTTTAAAATAGGCTAGTGGTTTTGTGGAAGAAGAGAGGAATGACAAGGAGGTGTAAGGGCTTCTGGGTACAGGTAGTGTCTTCTTTATTTTTTAGAAAGAGAGATTTTTGCTGTAGGGTGCATGCACTCACAGGAGACAGAGAGACAGAAAGAAAGTGAGAAACCAGCCCCCTGGGGGAGATGGCCATGGCACAATCCCTTCTCCTCCATTCGTCCCTTGGGACTTGGGGCACACATGCACATGCGCCCAGCATGAGTTTCAGGTGGCCCGGTCTGGGACTTGAACCATGGCCGATCATGTGGGAGTCTAGTGCCTTAACCACGGTGTCACCTGCCAGCCCCAGTAATGTCCTATTCTTGATCTTGGTGCTAGTTGTTCCACAATGTTCACTTTGAAAAGAATCATTGGATTTGCATTTGTCATGAGCACATCCATCTCTACTTGCATTGTAATTGAAAGGTTGCTAAAAGTAAATATTGGCTGACATCTCCAAACAGGAAAGTCTCTCATTGGTGTTTTGCACTGGAATGGTGGAAATGAGAGAACTGAAGAGGTTATATTTTCTAGACAACATCACTCAGTTTTTGTTTAAAATTCTGTTACCATTATAAGACCTTTAGATTTGATTTTCTGAATAAGGATAGACATTATGATTTCCATGGAATATCTATTTTAAAACATTAACAAAACACAAACTAGAATAAAACAGCCGCTCAAGTCACTATTACACATCTGCGGACCAGATTCTGTGACCATGAATTTGTAAACTCCTGTGTATGTATTTGGTCTTTAAAACTGCTTATTTATTTCTCTGAATAAAAAGAAAACCTGTGGTGTGGCAGTGAAGGCTGCGGGACACATGGTCAACTGTGCACTTCCAGTCCCAGCCTAGACAAGATGGCTCAGATACATACACAGCACGCCTGATCCCTGCCCAAAAACAGGGAGAGGTGAAGAGACTGCAGAGTGACCATTCCCAGGGGGAGGTGCTTCCTTGCTTGCCCCTCTCTTTGCTTGTCTGTGTCTCTCCTGCAAGGACATGCACTGTCTGGCAAATTACAAAAAAATAAATAAATAAATAAAAAAGGATACTTATTGAAATTTATGTTTTCTGTATTCAAAATTGGGATTTACTTATACTTAAGGAGATAATATACTTAAAATTATAAAAGAATATTTGGATTAACTCTGTCCTAACCATATCCTTCTAATTTCCTGCCTTGCCTGCATATATTCATAAATGTTTCCCAATTATTATTATATCGGTCAGAGGATAGTCTGAAACTAAACTAAAGCAAAGTATATTTTTAAAAGTTTGAATACAGGGAAAGATTCACAAAATTGTTTTTAAGGTTTTAAAGCAAAAGAAAGATGATATGCAAATGACCTATTGGATATATCTAAAATTTTTAAAATTATAGATATAGACTACATAGAATATTTAGAGAATAAAAAAATTAATATTTTATCCCAATTAATACATATAGAACTCTGTACCCAACAACTATAATGATGCATATTCTTAAAAAATAGTAATCAACATTTACCAAATTGACCATGTGCTAGGCTATAAAGGCTTATCTTAAAACAATAAATATTACAATATATATCTTCTGACTTCAGTAAAAATGGGCTAGAAAGAGCAAAAAGACAGCTAGATAATTTTAACTGCCTAGGGAAAAAATCATAAACTGAATTGATAAAAATACATCAAAGTGAAAATTACAGTGTTTTAAACCAAATTTTAATAAAAATATGGCATGTGAAAATTCAGACTTCACAATGACTTCCAGTTTAAGAACTGACATAAGGAAACTGTCTCACTAATAAGAAAAAAAAATCTGTAGCCACATCTTTTATCCAAATAGCAATTTTTACAAATAGATGTAATTATTGGAGCAAGAAACAGAAACTAAAATGATTTTTGAAATATTTAGATTGCTCTCAATACGTAGATAGATAGATGCTTCGGTTTCCTTTGTGGTAACTGTTTTTCTTCTCTTTCTCATAACTTGACATTGATTATGAAATCACCTTTCACTGTCCACTAGAGTGCCGAGTTCAGAGAAGGATTCTGGGATTGGGGTTTGGATAAACATAACGCTGTCAAGCTGGATTATGATTTTCTCCCAATGCCATCAGCCTTCATAGCCTTACGTCTATCATTACTTATTGTGTTCCCTGACCTTTGACAACTCTCCTCTTCTAAATTGAACAATCACTCTTCCTTCAAAAACCTCAGCTCGGGTGTCATCCTTTGGTCTCTGTATGGAACAGTACACGAAGCTCTAGAGCTATAAAAACGCAAAACATTGCTACAGTTATTGGCCAAAACCAATCTGCGTTTTCACCCACAAAAGTGACATTGAAAATGGTAGCACGCATGCTCTCACTCCTTGAATTCTTATATTAATAATAGAATTGGTATCATATAATTATAATTCTTATACTTTTTATTTTAGCAATTCTGTGTGGAGCCTCCAATGTCACATGGTATGTGTTCTACGTGACTTGTCTGGGTTTCCTCCCATCATCTTCATTCACATTGTTGTCTCCTAATATCACTGCAGATTAAAAAAAAGCAAACAAACTAGGCTAAGCAATTATTATTCTATTTTCTGATTTACTCCAAAAACAGCTGTGGGAGGAGTGATGACTTTTATTTATGGAAAAAATACTTATATAAAACTAGATTAAATGACTTTACTAGGTTATTGACAGAAATCAAATTAAAAATCATCTGATGCTAAAAATCACTTGTAAGTCTATTTCCATCTCTCCTAAAGGAGAGCTAATAAGTAAAGACAAAAAAAAAAAAAAAAAAAAAGAGAGAGAGAGAGAAAGAGAGAATAAAGTGTTTCACTGCAGAGTGTGAGGTAAAACCGCAATGTAAGGAGACCAGCAGGTGGCACAGTGGTTAAGGCACTGGACACTCCCACATGGCTGACCATGGTTCAAATCCTGGATTTGGTGGCTTGCTTTCTCACTTTCCCTACTTCTCTCTCTGTGTATCTCTCTGTGGTGAAATTAAAAAATGAATGAATGAATAAATAAAATAAATAATTCTTAAAACACACACACACACACACACACACACACACACACAAACACTGTAAGCCTGGATGGCATATCTCTAGTCTAGTCTGTCCAATTTCTTCCTCCCCTAGGGGAACAGTTATGACATTATTTCACACACAGGGTATTGTCTTCCACAGCAACATCCTAAGATGTGATGAAAGATATGAAATATTATGACTTTAACATGTGCCCCAAGCATATTAACACAGAGAACAGATCCACATACCGGGTAGGCTATATATTCAGTCACATATCAGTCACTGAGAACAAAATCAAATGATCTGTGCTTTGTTCAATACTTTGCATAAAGCAGAATTGTTTCCAGGAATGTCCCGTCTCTTGGTTCAGCCACGGTGGTAACTACTGCTAAGATGACAAAAATCAGAGGCTGAGACCACATGGGAGGCTAGAGTTCAATTCTCAGACCAACCTAACCATACTGGGCACAGTGGCATGAATCTAAAATCCTAGCTAGCAGAGAGCCTGGAACTGGAGGATCCTGATATGGTAAGACCCTATCAAAAATTAATATGTGATTCACTTTCTCATATAAATTAGAATAGTTTATAAGTGTGTTGTCCCTTAGAAAGTATAATTTGTAAATTAATCCAGGCCTTAAAATGCAGCTCTTAGTACTCATTTCCTAATAATAGCCTTTTATTTTTTGATGGTGAAATAAAAAATAACATAGCTCTGACTCCGCAAAAATGTGTTTCTTTACTTATGCTTCTTTGCCATTTGAAACTTTGCCACAATTGGAACTGTATACCTGATAACCTTGTAAATCAAATGCCACAAGACAGCTATGAACTCCATAAAAAGCTCAGGGCTTCCAAGAGAATACTGACCTGTAATATGCAGCCTACAACATCCATGACACAGCTAAAACACAGCTTCGTCGTGGAAAATAAAATTGTTCACTATGTTAGCGGAAGTATTTATCAAACGTCTTTCTGTTCAAGGATTGGTTTGCTAAGACTTGGGATACAGGTTATTCTTTTCAGAACAAAAGTAATTTTACAATGTTGCATTTGGTTTTGAGAGGATGATAAACTTAAAGACATTGTTGGCAAATTGATCTTTCAAAACACAAGTGAGACGGTCCAATTCCTCTCTCTTCAGATGTTGTCACCGAGTCATTGGTACCCCTTAAAGTAAAGGTGCGGGGATCTGGCTAGTTCTGGTTCTTCTGTCTTACCGTGAAAGTGTTTGTCATCATGACTAATGTTAAATCAACCTCGCACTTTCCATACAAATCTTGACAAATAAAGAACATGGAAGAAAAGCAGGGTTTTTCTTTTTGCCTTTCTTTGACTTCTAAGATAATGATAAGGAAGTCTGAACCACAGCAAACAAGGGGTTTCTGTAAACTGATGTGGCTCAGCTTCACAAGTCTTAAGACTTGGCTGAGTTAGTTACTTCCCTAATGGGAAATGGGAAATGGAAGGTCCGCTATATTTACCCACACACATGTCTAGCCTCAGCCTTAAGTGTAGTTTTCTTTAAACTTGCTTGGGAAAAATTTTTCGTGAACCAGATTGTGCAACTGATTTGTACCCTGGGTCACTACCCATGTGAGTCCATGGGAGTTGGCTGGAAGTCACACCTATAGGTCAGCTCTCCCAATAACATAAATAACAATATAATAATGGGAAAAATTTGAAGTATCATCTGGAAAAGATTGACGAACACAGACCATATTTACCTTTTCACCTGATGTAATAATAAAAAAAAAAAAATCTGGGCAAAACATGAATCAACTGTGTTCAAGGCATGAAGCAACAAAGGACAGTAATGTCTAAAATGAGAAATAAACGATATAAAAAGAGCCACAGTTGAAAAACACAAGAGAAAATAAATGTGGTTGTAAGTCAAAGAGGTTTCCTAAATAAACAGACTTTGATAACACCTCAAAACATAGAGTGCTATCTATCCTGAATGCGGAAATCAAATCAAGGTAGTCCTCTTTGTAAGGAACGTGAGGTTATTTGTGAGTGTTGAGGAGCTAATATATCTTCAACGTGGCATATAATTCAAGGGACCTTCATGTCCCCAATCAGCAAGACCTGTTTGTGACGGTCCCCTAATCCTGATATTCCACTTGCGAGCATACGGTCTCCCATTCCGGTTTCCATCTGTGATGTGATCAACACCCCTCGTTCTGATGCTGCTCTGAGTCCTAATTGGAGCCCTTAAACCTTGCTAGTGCCAAGCCCCATTTCAGCTCTTGTGAACCTGGTCTATTCCAAAAAAACTCCAGAGATTAACATCTAGAAAATTAGGGGATCAGCAGATGGTGTAGTGGTTACATCTATGAACTCCCACATGACCGACTACAGTTCGAGTCCCAGACCTGGATGATTGAAACTCGTACCAGGTGCATATGTATGTGTGCTGAAAATCCCAAGAGGAGAAGAGACTGTGGCATGGTCAACCCCCACCCTAGGGGAAGGGGGATGATTTCTTGCTTTCTGTCTTTCTGTCTCTCCAGTAAGTGTATATACCCTGTAGCAAAAATCTCTCTTAAGAAAAAGAAGAAAAAAAAAGAAAAAAGAAAATTCAACCTTCATTTTACTTCAAATGTTAAGAAAGCTGCAGCTATTTGAAAGCTCATATTCCCCAACATATTCAGACAAATTAATTTATTGTTTCTGGCACTGTTGAAAATTTTATCACTGTGGCACTTCTGCAATGTAACAAGATAAAGAAAACTAACATAAAATTTTTAAATGTTTACATCCTCTGTTTCATTCAATAGCATGTTATTAGAGAAAACATTCTATGCCATAGGACTAGCATAGCACAGTGGTTACATCACTGGACTCTCACATAGTTGATCACAGTTTGAGTCCCAGACCCAACGGCTTAAACCTCATGCTGGAAACTTGTGTGGGCATGCTCAAAATCTTGAGAGGAAAATGGAGGAGAAGGGATTGCGGCATAGTCATTCCCCCGGGGTGTGGGGGGTTGATTTCTTGATTTCTGTCTCTCTCTGTGTTTCTGGAAAGCGCACATGCCCAATAGCAAAAATCTATCTAAAAAAAAAAAAAAAAAAAAAAAAGATATTATATCCTTTTATAAATTTTTAATGGATTACTGTTGTCCAATTCTGTGAGAAAAATGTGGATAGACTTCTTTGTACTATCAAAGATTGCTTGGCACCATACACAGTTCTGCCTGGCAGAGAGGGTTAGAGAAGACATATGAAAGAATTTGTCTCATAAAATAACTCAGACTTTTCCAGCCCTGCATTGAATCAGCAGAGATTGCGAAAGAGCAGCCACAAGCAGAGGAATACCTTGAGAAAGACCCTGAAGGGAGGAAAAGAGACTGCTCTTGGCTAACAGTTGGTAAACCAAAGAACACTTGGTAGCCAGAGCCGAATTGGGGAGGTTCAGGAGTGAATTGTGTGCTGGGTGTTTGCTTTCAACAGTTTGATCAGTTGACATGTAAATATTTTCTCAAAAATATCTAAAGCCATAATCTCTGTTGTTATAGAGTCAGAAACAAAATTATAACAAACATTTTGAAAGTTATCTTTAAAATTCAGTTTTTTGGAAATTTTGAAAGTTGTTTATTAACTGTCAAGAACTATGGAGTATGAGTAAAAAATTTAAATACAAAGTAAATGTTTGTGGGAAAATGTAAAAAGTAAATAAATGAATAACTAAATAAAAATATTTACTGGCCAAAAAAAGAGAAAACTGTAAAAAAATAAATAAATATCATGTTGTACTCCTTAAATATACATCATATTTACTTGTCAAATATCCTTCAATGAAACTGAAGAAAATTGAATAAGTTATGAGTCAGGGTAGGAACAGCAAAAAGAAATGACATAGAACATTAAACAGGGAGACTTAATACAAAACATTTTAACCCTAATAAAAAACTTGTAAAAGAAGATATCAACCTGAAATAAGTACAGAAAACAGCCTGGGAATAGCTGATGCCAGGAGCAATTACTGCATCTTGGGTTGAGACAGCACGCCAAGCCCCACCCCCAATGCCTAGGTCTGCAGGTCTCAGACAAGGCCCACTGTGTGGCAGAGAAGTTGGCCAGGTGCAGTGCTGGCAGAGTTGGGTATGTTTCCTAGGATTCTGGGGACAGTTTTATGGGTGGTAGGAGGAGATATCTCACAAGAGGCTACAAAGTCACCTAGTCAGGGGAGTTGCCCAAAGAGTGATTAATTCGTTGAGCCATGTCATAGACTGTCCGAATTTTAAATCAGAAAGTCTCCTATCCCGTGGACCCCCACAGTCCTAAGAAAACTAGAATGGTTAGTCACCCGACATTCTGGGAACAGCTCTGACCTGAGCCATTGGCTGCGCCACTGCAAAAGCTAAGCACTAGAGAACTGCACACACTCCAAGAGCCAGATGCTGGAAATTCACCCACCCTACAAGCACTAGACACTGAAGAAGCTGTGTATGTTGCAAAAGGTGAATGTTGAGGAAGCCACTCGCATTGCCAGGCTTTGGAGAAGTCCACACATGCTGCGGGAGAAAGAGCCTGGAGAAGTCATGGCACTTCGGAAGCCTTCCTAATGCCCACCTCAGAAACAGTAAGTCCCTCTCCACTGCAATGTCTCTCCAGCACTCTCTATTGATAAAGTTTAACATTCAGCCATCTCACAAAGGAAAAGCACTTGAAGGGCCCAGGACATTTGTCACATAGCAAGTAAAAGGGATTCCATTGCAGAAGAGAGGCAGTGTGTCCATAACTAGTGCATCATATGTCTTCTTCTCTAGTGCAGAACACATAGACTAGTCTTTGTGGTTTCATCTGATAGTTCACAGGTTCAGATAGCAACATCCTGCAATGTGAGTTCAGTTACAGAGTAATACATTCTCTTATAAAAGTGAATATGAATCAGAGGATTATAATAGATTAAAAAAGTGCAGAAATAAGCCTGTTAGTAGTGAGTATGGCTTCTTTGGCATTTTGAACTAAAACACAAATTTTGAAAAAAGTTCTAGAAGCACAAATATTTTTGAAAAGTGAGGTGGGGATGTGCCTCCAATCTAAACCCTGAGGACTTTTTTAATTTTTATTTTTAAATTCTTTTTAAAGATTTATTTAAAATTATTTTTTATTTTATACACTTAATCATTATACATCACTTCGCTTACAAGTGGAATTTACTCAACATGAATATACTTCACACCAGCTGAGGATACAAAATACATTATCATCAATAGATAATAACCCACTTCTCTGTCCCAGACATGTTCTGCCTCTCTATTTTCCTCACATGCACTCACAGGAAAGAGAGAACAAAAGTGAGAAACCCCCCCTCACGTTGTGGGGGGTGGCCAGGCTGCAACCCCTTCTTCATTCTTCTTTCAGAATTTTGGGCATTCATCCATACACACCTGGCATGGTTTTCAAGTCACCAGGTCTGAGACTGGAACCATTGTTAGTCATGTGAGATCCAGCTGGCTTTGAATTGAAGCTAGGGGGTCAAAGAACAGTAACATGCCAGGGCTTTGACTGTGAACTCTCAGATTCCTGAGAACAGATAAATGCTGTTCAGGATGCTAAGAAACCACTGGGGACCCAGAGTTTTTTTGCTGAAGACATAAATTTGCATCACAAGTAACACACTTTTCTGGGAGGGGATGAGCTAGGAGTGTTTGCCAGGGCTTTGTGGCTCCCTAAGTCCCTATAGTTTGGGGCTGGAGGAATGTCAGCCACGCATTACCAGCTGCACTCAGGTCGGCAGGAGTGTTTTTCTAAGCCTCCTAGATGTGAGTATATCCCCTAGCTCCACAATCTCAGGTTACACAGTAAGGAACAAGCAAGCTCGCCAGCTGGAATCAGAACACAAAAGCACTGGGTTGGATCACTAGCATCAAGGCCTACACCGCTTCAGACCTGCGGCAATTGACCAAACGCCAGGGGAACAAAATCTATTATTGACCCATGAAACAGACTTCCCACCAAGAATGAGTAAGCAGCTTCCTTAGAGAGAAAACAGCCAAGCCTGGAAGGCCTTTCACTTGTCTTTTTCCTAAGCAGCTAAAATAATATACTGTGATGTCCAGCTTACCGTCCTGGAGAAAGAAAGAAGACCTAAAATCAGTTTGAACACAGTTGGAGCAAATCAGAAACGAGCTAAAGGAAGTAGATTAATGTTATCTGATCAACTCCTACTCCTGTGGTAAAAACTTTTAAAACTTTATAACTCTTATGGTCTCCTAACAGTTTTTTTGTGTTAGACGCTATTATCCTCATTTTATGAATAAGAAAGGCTAGACTCCATTGAGCGGAAGGAATTTGACCAATTCCTTAGGAACTAATGAGGATAAACCCCAGACTCAAAGTACATTCTTTTCTCTAATAGGCTGTTAGTGGAAGCTCGTTATATTGACTCAAAAGCATGATCACATGGAAAGAGTAAGAATAAACTACACTTTATGGTTATTTTGGTTTACCAGTTAGATAATGATTGAAGTGGAAAAGCAATTTGAGAATGCAAGAAATCACCTCCATGACCTTTGTCTTCTGGGTGTTTCCAAAGAGATGAAATAACTACCCCAAATCTATGGCTGCCTTGATTTTTCTTCAATGTCTTCAAACATATTTTTTTAATTCTATTTTTCTAGTTCTTCCTGATGAGAAATGTGGTCTGCTGCAAGCTGATTTATTGTAGTCACAATCAAAAGAGAAAGAAAGCATCTTTAGAAGGAAGTGGTTTATTATCTGACCAACTTTCGATCATGCACATCTATTGAACTGATAATTATACCTCTACAGATCTATCCAAAATAGAAGTCACATACACCTAGAAAGATGTATGTGGAAAGGTTTTATTATATTTTTTCAAAATAAAAAGAAAATGGAGAAAATTTAAATTTTTAATAGAAGACTCGTAGAGGCCAGCATATGGCATAGCGGTTACATCGCTGGACCCCCACATGGCCGACAGTGGTTTAAGTCCTGGACCCAGTGGATTGAAAATCACACTGGACATGTTTGCCCAAGATTCCTGGAAGAGAATGGGGAAGAATGGATTGTGGTGTGGACATTCCTGCTGGAAGGTGATTTCTCACTTTCCCGTTCTCTTTGTATATCTCTCTCTGGCAAGTACACACACCATAAGGAAAATCTTCTTAAAAAAAAGAGCTCTATTATATACATTACAATATATTTACATAATGAGATATACATCCATTATATAGAATAAAAATAAATTACATTATAATAACATTGAACAATTAAAAAGATAAAGTGCTGACTGAAAGAGTTGTTTCAGGACTCTATTCATAATTTTAACTACGGCAAAAATAAAAGATTTAAGTGTATTCTGTGTATAGTATGGGGACTAGATATAATGCTTTTAAATTAGTCTCATAATCTCAAAATTATCTTAATATCCCATTTCCTGCAAGTATCTATGTGGGTTACTCTTTTAAAGAAGAATTCTCTCTTAAGAATATGGAAGATGAGGGAACCAGCAGTTAGCGTAATGGCTATGTCACTGGACTCCCACGTAGTCGACTGCGGTTCGCGTCTCGGACCCGGTGACTTAAAACTCACACCAGGCGCGTGTGCGTGCGTGCCCAAGATCCCGAGAGAAGAATGGAGGAGAAGGGATTACAGCGTGACCATCCCCCCTGGGGGGTGATTTCTCGCTTTCTGTCTCTATGTCTCTCTCTGTCTGTCTGGTGAGTGCACGGGCCCTATAGCAAACATCTCTCCAAAAAAAAAAAAAAAAAAAAGAATATGGAAGATGAGACCAGCAGTTAGCTTAATGGCTACGTTGCTGAACTCTCATGTAGTCGACCGTGGTTCGAGTCCCAGATCCAGCGGCTTAAACTCACACCGGGCACGTGTGCATGCGTGCCCAAGATCCCGAGAGGAGAATGGAAGACAAGGGATTGCAGCATGGCCATCCTCCCTGGGGGGTGATTTCTTGCTTTCTGTCTCTCTGTCTTTCTGGCAAGCACATGTACCCTATAGCAAAAATCTCTCAAAAAAAAAAAAAAAAAAAAAAAAAAAAAAAAGAATATGGAAGATGATGACTATGGTAATATCCTAATATCCTTGATTTGATTATCACACACTACATTCATACTTTGAAAAACCATATTGTACTCCACAAAAATGTACAATTAAATGTAAATAAAACATAAAATAAATAAAATTTAAAACTTAAAATAATAAAATAACTGCTTAAATATTCCTCTATTTGAAATCCATTTGGCATATAAAGAGCTGTGCTTGTTTTTTCCTCAAAGTTAAAATGTGCTAGATCTCTTCTTTGATTTGAGCATTTCCATGGTTTTCCATTACTTTCAGTAAGTCTCTTCCATAGTATAGACTATAAAATATTTAACGATCTAGCCTTTTCTAATCATTCCGTAATTGTCTCCCAGCTTATATTTTCTCACATGTGAAACTCTATTAAAACTGAATTTACTTTTTAAAAAATTTATCTTGTTTTTTTTTTTTTTTGTGTGTGTGTGTGTGTGTGTGCTAGAGGGCATGTGTATTCATCGACGAGATACAGAGAGAGAGAAAGAGAAAGCACTCTCATGGGAGGTGGTCACGCCACAATCCTTTCTCCTCCATTTCTCCTTTTGTGATTTTGGGTATGGCTGCAGATGTGCTCAGCATGTTTTCCAAGCTGTCAGATCTGGGACTTCAACAGCACAGTCAGTCATGTGGGATCCAGCCACCTTAATCACCATGCCACTGGCTGGTCCCATTATGCCTAATATTGAATCTCCCCTTAGTCATAGTTGCCTGATTAAAGTTCATTCTTGGGACCAGCAGTTAGCGTAATGGCTATGTCACTGGACTCCCATGTGATCGACCACAGTTTGAGTCCCGGACCCGGTGGCTTAAACTCGTGTGCGTATGTGCCCAAGATCCCAAGAGGAGAATGGAAGATAAGGGATTGCGGCATGGCCATCCACCCGGGGGGTGATTTCTCGCTTTCCCTCTCCCTGTCTTTCTGGCAAGTGTACGCGCCCTATAGAAACCTCTCCAAAAACAAAATTTCATTCTTAATAATTTGACTTAGATATTATTTTCTGGGGACAGATTCTCTGATCATTTAAGGTTGTTTTCTAACTTGTACAATTTTTAGCACCTTCTATGCAGTACCTTTACATAATAGACAACTAGGAAATAATAATTGTTATTTTATATTCAGTGGCTAGACTTGAAATCACGTTACTAAATATAAAAGAAAAAAAGCATAAGACTTCTAGAAGAAAGTACAATAAAAAAAATCACTACAATCTTATGGTAGAACAAGTTTTAGGACAAATAAGCAAGTATTAAAATAAGAAAATTTGATAAACTCTATTGAAATTAAGAAAGATTTGTTATTTGAAAGTTATCACAGTGTAAAGATAAAGACTTGAATAAAATATTTGCAACACTTATTTAAAATAACTTGTATCATATATATTAACATATAAAGAACCCTTATAACTCAATAAGAAGACATCTAACCCAACTTGCAAAATGGACAAAATGTACTCAAGTACCACAGACTCTTCTTCTCACTGCATTTTTGTAAATTTCCTTGAACTGTTGTTTTTCCATTTGCTATGTTACCTAAGGACCGCGTCTGATGGCTTTAAATGGTTGGCTGTTGTTTTGGTTTTAAAATCATCTTAACCAGTGGGTGTGCAGAGCTCTTCCTGCTGTCAGGCCAAACTTTAATCCCTTAGAGGTGTCATTAATATTACTTTTCTCACACTATTAGACCTCTTTCTTTTAAACAATAGAAAGAAGCCCTTAATGAATTGTCAGGGTGTTTTCAGATCATTTTCAGTTACTTCACTAGGAAAGCTGTATTGATTTCTTTTCCAGTGCTCAACGTATCCACACTGAAAACACAATTTATTTCATTTACTATGATTTTCAATGTTATTGCCTTTTCTTTTTTAAGCTTTCCTCTAAGAGGTTTTCTAATTATAGCTTAGGACTCAGTTTTGTAAAAGAAGAAGAAAACAGGCCCATAAGCTGTATTTGTATGCCTTTTCTTCCATAAGGCTGCTATCATCTCGGTTATATTGAAATTCTTCTGGATGAAACTTGATTAATCTTGATTATGGGAGATCATCTTCTGCAATACTATCTGTCTCTAATTTGTTATTTTTTTTCAATTAGTTTGAGTATGCGGGACCAGCAGATGACATAATGATTACGTTGCTGGACTCCCACATAGTCAACCATGGTTTGAGTACTGAATCCGGTGTCTTAAATAAACAAAACTCACACTGGACGCATGTACATTTGTGCTCAAAATACCGAGAGGAGAATAAAAGAGAAGGGATTGTGGCATGGGCACAGCCCCTTGGGATTGATTTTTCACTTTCCATCTCTATGTCTCCAATGAATGCATTCATTTTCTAAATATTTTGCATTCATTTTCTAAATATTTTGCATTGAGTCCATCTTTGCATTTATTCAAGTGATAGTTTTATTCCAGAGATTTGTAAACATGAAAAATTTTATGTATATCTATTGATGTTCTGTCTACATTAACAGAAATTCAATTGGCTATACTTTATACCTTGGTTCTCTTTAGAACATTAGAAATGAAGTAGAAATTTGAATAAGTGCATTTGGAGAGTATATTAATTTATAAGGTCATAAATATGAAAAATATGCAAATTAATGTGCTGTACATGGAATCCAAAAAAATAACCACCATCTTAGTGCATGCCGTGGCAGGGGAACATTCTCATTAGACTCCTATTCATGTGGAAAATGCAATTAAGAATTGATACAGATACCAGAGAGACAATGAAGAAACTGCAATCATCCAATTCATGAAAATTAAAATTTAGGAATGATTGATAGTATTTATTAAGACCATACTATTTGCCAAGTAGTTGCAAGTAAATGCAAAGTATATTATGTAGGACAATTACCTTAATTTTCATGAGTATGTATGACACAAGTTTTCTTTTATTTTTTTATTATTTTTATATTACATTTAATCACATATATCTTTATAGTGTATAGCCTTCTTTTAGCACGATTACCATACATATCAGTCAAGACAAAGACATTACTATCCACATCATCATCAAATAGCCTTTCATTTTTTTAGATTATTGTTATTTTATTTTTTAACCATTCAATAACTATATGTCATTTGGCTTGTAAAGAGAATTTACCCAACATGAAGTACGTCAGACCAGTCCAGTTGAGAGTATGATACATGTTATCATTAACAGTTAATAAACCATGTCTCTGCCCCACAAATGTCATGCCTCTATTTTTCCTCCTTATTTTATTCTCTATACTCTTGCACAAGTTTTAATTACTGCCTTTTTACAGGTAATAAAACTGAGGGACTAGCAGTTTGCGTATTGGCTATGTCACTGGACTCCAATGTAGTCAACCACGATTTGAGTCTTGGACCGTGTGGCTTAAAACTTAAACCAAGTGTATGTGCGTGCATGCCCAAGATCCTGAGAGGAGACTGGAGAAGGGATTGTGTCATGGCTATCCCACCAGGGGGTGATTTCTTGCTTTCTATCTCTCTGTCTCTCTCTGTCTTTCTGGTGAGTGCACGTGCCCTATAGCAAAAACTGCTCCCCCCCCCAAAAAAAAGGCAAAAAAAAAAAAAAAAAACTGAGACCATGAGAGGTTTAAGAAACTTATCTCCATTCACACTAAGCTGAAATACATTATATGCAGCTCAGAAACTAAGAGCAGTAGCAAACATGTTTAGAAGAACTTCTATTTATGATAAGGAAGCTGTACATTTTGAATACTTTGCAAGCCTCATCTGATAATACTCATGTTGACTGTGTGTGTGTGTGTGTGTGTGTGTGTCTGCGCGCGCGCGTGTGTTTGCCTGAGTCTCCCACTTAGCCTCACGTCTCTCAGGTTGTGTGCACCTGTGGTCCCAGCTTAATGGGAAGCTGCAGTAGGATGATCACAGCACAGTGAAACCATACCAAAAATATCTACCTCTGGTGCTTTCATATCCCTTTTTCTCACACGCTCTCTCTCCCTATCTTTCTGATAGAAAGGAAAAAGAGTGCATGATTTTTTTACAACTTATTAGGAGTATATATGCTAATGGAAATGCAAACAAACGTGTCAATGAGGATTATAGACAAAGGCAGTGAGATAATTGAGACTGCATTTTGTCACCTAAAATGGTTACATTCAAAATATTTGAAAAGCAGCAACTTGTAGGCAAGTTTCTTGGCTTTCAAAGGAAAATCAAGTTAAATACATTTAAGATAGAAGTCCCTACTGAGAAAGTCATAGCAATTGCAGGGTGAGTATTATTCATCACAGTTTTACAACTTAGCTATAATTACAGGGAACATCTGACACAGCTCTTTAAAATAATGACAATTTAAGAAAAATATCTCCTTATAATAAATTGTACTTCCTAAATATCAAATTGTGGATGAGTTAAATTTTTCATAATCTTTGATAATTTGCCAATGATTACAAAAAATTTAAAATGACAAATTATTTATTGAAGATAAGACCCAAGTTTTGATTCAATTAATATACTTCTATACCCATGGTGTGACAATGACACTTTCATAATTCCTTTTACTTCTAATTACATTAGAAAGAAGCTGATTAATAGGGTGTTTAAGGTATAATGCAAACCATTTCAAGGTTAGGGGAGTTGGTTTCAACTCTCAGTTCAAGGGCTACAGCTTACCTGTTGGGCATGTGATAAAATTAAATGCAGACACACAGAAATAAGGGTTCAAAAACTAAGAAAATGGGCAACTTAATTGTAGGGACAATGTCTGGAGATGAATATTACATCCTAGAATTCAATCTGGAAGATCGAACCTCAACAGAAGAAAGATTAAGTACATGAGACTGAACTGATGAAACAACATTCTGTGACTTGACTAAAATATTGCTGCTTTTCTTCTAAGCTTTGTTGTCCAGTTTTAAAGGACTTTTGCCCTGTCTTGAGCTGTCGATAGGTGCATGTACCTACTATTTGAACAGAATACTAACCTGTTTCTAGGCTTTAAGTTTCAAGGAAATATCATTACCAGTTCAAAACTGCTCTTCTTGAAATTACCAGCTGAACTTGCTATTGAAAGTAGTTAGATTACTTATGATATTGTGTGATCAACAAAATGTTGGGGGAAAAGGAATGGAAGACAACTGTATGTAGCAAAGATAGTGTAATAAGAGAGTGGGAAAGGGCAGAGGGTCAAACATGGGGTAAAAAAACATATATATACATATACATATGTATGAAAGTAGAAATGGAATACTATTGATGATAACATGCATGATTAAGCCACTACACAGTTTATTCTAGATGGGAAACCACATTTAGTATGTTGTGATGATGCTCAGGAAATGAATGTTAAGTAATTAAAAAAATAGTTGCAGGAGGGAAAAAAAACAGTAAAACTGTTCGTATTGAAATAAAAAAAATGCATATTTGATGACTGCAGTAAGCTATATAGCCCCAGCTGGGTACTACTTTATAATATCTTCATTCTACTCACTGAGGTTTATACCTAAAGTCAGACTTGGGTTCATGTATAGGTATATATCAGCTGAGCTAGCTATTGGATATATTTAGACTAATTAAGTTCATTAGCAAATCAATTAAATGGGGGGGGGAGGCATAGAAAGCAACCATGGATACCAGAGACAATGTGGGAGGAGGGTGGGACATGGCAGAGGGTGAGGGATAGGGAATCAAGGATGGCAAAACAAAAAACAAAGTATACAAGACATAATAATTGGAAAATTATTTGCTGATAACATGTATGTTGATGTGCTTGATTGAGCCAATACACAGTGTATTTTGGATGGAAAAATCATTTGTATACTGTAATGATGTATAGTGAATTAATGTAAAAATAAATAAATTTAAAGAGGAAAAAATTATTCTTAACTCTAAAGCAATTTACAATATCCTGGCATAGAGTAACCTTTTTTTGTTAATTTTATTTTTCTGTGAAAAGGAGTTAGTTTAAGGAAGAACTTTCCCAAATAATTGGTATTATTTTAACACTGAGAATCTGTTACTATTTAGTACAACACACATATCTCCTACACATCTTAAAAGTAGAGCTCATGAATCATAATTAGCACTAATATTTATTAAGTATGTTGTGGGTCTCAGATATTGTATTATATACTTTATTTCTATTATTTTTGTAAAGAGGTTTTTTTGCTATAGGGCGCATGCACTTGCCGGAAAGACAGAGAGAGAGAAAGCGAGAAATCATCTCCTCAGGGGGGATGGCCATGCCACAATCCCTTCTCCTCCACTCTCCTCTTGGGATCCTGGGCACACACGCATATGCACCCTGCGTGAGTTTAAGCCTGGACTTCAACTGCAGTCGACTACATGGGAGTCCAGCGACATAGCCATTACGCCAACTGCTGTTCCCTATTTTTATTCTATATTCATAGTAATAATTCTATAAGTTAGGGAAGGTGCTATTTCCCATTTCTCTGGTTGAAGAAAATGAATACTCAGAGAGGGCGCATTATTTTCCAAGAATATCACAAGTGATGGTAGACCTGGGATTTTTAACTTATGTTTTATTACATCCAGAGCTCAGGTTTTGTTTGCTTTTTTTTTTTTTTTTTTTTTTTTTTTTTTTTTAATTTGTTTTCGTATTTGCTGTAGGGTGCATGCACTCACTAGAAAGAGAAAGTGAAAAATCACTCCTCAGGAGGAATGGCCATGCCACAAGCCCTTCTCCACCATTTCTCTCTTAGGATTTGGGGCATGCATGAACATGTGCCTGGCATGATTTTCAAGCTATCAGGTCTGGGACTTGAACTGCACTGCTGGTCATTTGGGACCTGGTGTTTTAATCTGCACATCATCTGCTGGTCCCAGAGCTTAGTGTCTTAAGCTCTGTTCTTGATATTTGCCATTTTGGGGGGAGTGTTCTATTAAGTATCTGCATTAATTATGATTACCTGTTTTATTAATTTTGATGGGAGTAGAAAATGCAAAGGCTTGTTACTGTTTTTGCAGTAGACACTGGAACAGACACAGGACTCAGACTCTCCCACACAGCCACACAGCCTCACTTGCCCCAACTTGGAATCATTAAATACATGCTAAACAGGGGCTCAGAAAGAATTAATTTTGAATGTATGGAATTGAGTTTTAAAATAATCTCTCAATGAAAGATTCACATTCTATATAAAGGCACATTATCTCTTCGGATGGAGAGAATTCATAAGATGTTTCTAGAGTGGGGCTCCAGGAGGACTGAGGCTGCAGGCCCGAACCTTCTGAATCTCCATGCATCCCCACCGTTTCTCCTCCTTGGACCCCAGGTTGGTTGTCTGGGACTTTAAGGCGAACTCCCACCCCACCCCATCCGCAATCCGGATCGAGCCGGCCAGCAGTTCTGGGCTCCAGGCGGACTCAGGCTGCAGGCCCAACCAACCTGGTTCTGTCACTCATCTTCTGACCCTTTCTCACTAGCCTTTGGACTCTTTGAATTTTGGTGATTTGTATAGTGCGCGGTGCGATTTCCTTTTTTTATTCTGTTTTTCTTTGCTCTTGGGGTGTTGCTTATTCAGTCAATTGACGGCTCACCTCTCCTTAGAGACAGTGAGGACTTTGGGCCATCCAGGGTAGTGGCAACAGTTAATGGTAATTGTGAGCAACAGGTAGGCCAACCATAAGGGAAATCATCAATTTTCTAAGCCTGTACAACTTTTAACAATCAGTTAGGAAGAAACATATAGATTACCTGATGACTAGGAACAATTGCAGAGGCTCAAGAAATATGAGCAACCAAGAAAAGGCCTCTCCCCCAAGGGAAATCATCAAGTCTACATCACCCACAGTCAATACAGTGGACGTCGTGGACGTGTCTGATAAGGAATTCAGATTATTTGTAGTGACCAAACTAACTGAGATGGAAGAGAAAAGAGACAAGGAGCTCCAGGAGATGAGGAAGTCCTTCAATGACTTGAAGGAAGAAATGGATACCTTAAACAAGAACCAGATGGAACTTTTAGGATTGAAGAATGTGATACAGGAAATCAAAACCTCCCTTGAAAGTATTAAAAGTAGGTTAGACCAGGCAGAAGATCGAATCTCCAATGTAGAAGATAAAACATCTGACCTAGAAAAAAGTATCAAGAAGATTGAGAAAACAACCATGAAAAATGAGGATAATATATGAGGAATACTGGATACTATCAAGCGCCTCAACATCCGGATAATTGGTATTCCAGAAGAGGAAGAAAATAATAAGGGCCTAGATAATTTATTCCACGAGATCCTGGAAGAAAACTTTCCAAATCTAGAAAGGCATTCAAGTATCCAGACCCAGGAAATACATAGGACCCCGGGTAGAATCAACCCAAGAAGATCTTCTCCAAGGCACATTATAGCCAGACTGGCAAAAACAACAGACAAAGACAAGATACTAAAGTTGGCAAGAGGGAAACGCCAGGTTACTTACAAAGGTCACCCCATCAGTCTAACATCGGATCTCTTGGCCGAAACAATGCAGGAAAGGAAAGAATGGGGAAGCATAGTAAAAGTGTTGAGTGAAAAACAATTTCAACCAAGAATACTATACCCGGCAAAATTATCTTTCATATGGGAAAAAAAGATAAAAACATTCTCGAATAAACAAAATTTGAAGGAATTTACCAACTCCAGACCAGCTCTTCAAGAGGTTCTGAAGGGAGTATTATATCAGGAAAGCTAAAAAATCAGAGACAGTTATACGAGAACAAAAAGCAACCAAGAAAATGGCTCACTTAATGTTAGGATCAGGTGCGGAAATATCGATAATTACATTGAATGTCAATGGATTAAATTCTCCAGTTAAGAGACATAGACTGGCTGAATGGATAAGAAAACAGAAACCCTCTATCTGTTGCCTACAAGAAACTCACCTTATGGATAAAGACATACATAGACTAAAAGTCAAGGGCTGGAAAAAGATACTCCATGCAAATGGAAATCAAAAAAAGGTTGGAGTAGCGATATTGATCTCAGACAAAATAGATTTCAAGACAAAGACTGTAAGAAGAGACAAAAAAGGGCATTATATAATAGTAAATGGGATAATCCAGCAAGAAGACATAACCCTTATAAATATCTACGCACCCAACTCAGGTGCACATAAATATGTGAAGGAAAGACTGCTGGAGCTAAAAGGAGTGATAGGGAGAAATACTATAATTGTTGGAGATCTCAACACCCCATTATCTCCTACAGACAGATCTTCTAGACAGAAAATAAATAGAGAGATACAGGACTTAAATGATACTATAAATGGAATGGGCTTGACAGATATCTATAGAACTTTCCACCCTACATCCACAACATATACATTTTTCTCACCCCGACATGGAACCTTTTCAAAGATAGATCATATATTAGGACACAAATCAAGCCTTTATAGATTCAAAGGCATAGAAACTGTATCCAGCATCTTCTCTGAACATGATGGAATTAAACTCAAGATTAATTTCAAGACACAACCCTGAAAATACACAAACACATGGAAACTGAACAACTTACTTCTGAATGACTTCTTCACTACTGAAGAAATTAAGGCTGAAATAAAAAAAATTATGGAAACTAATGATAATGAGTACACAAGTGTCCAGAATCTATGGGACACAGCAAAAGCAGTCATAAGAGGGAAATTCATAGCAATTAGTGCGCATAAGAAAAGGATAGAAAGATGGCAAGTAGATAACTTATCATCATGCCTCAGAGAATTGGAAAAACAACAACAAACTAACCCCCAAAATGCCAGGCAAAAAGAAATAATAAAGGTTCGAGCAGAAATAAATGAAATAGAAAATAAACGAACCATACAGAAAATAAATGAAAGCAAAAGCTGGTTCTTTGAAAAGATTAACAAGATCGACACACCATTGGCTAGACTGATTAAGAAGAAGAAAGAAAGAAACCAGATTAATCAAATATGTGATGAAACAGGCAATATTACCACAGACATAGCAGAAATACAAAATATCATTAGAGGATACTATGAGCAACTTTACGCCAACAAGCAAGATAACCTGGAGGAGATGGACAAATTCCTGGATGCATATAATCTACCAAGATTGGATGAGGAAGACATAGAGAACCTGAATAGACCCATAACAAGCCAGGAGATTGAATCAGTAATAAATAACCTCCCAACAAAGAAAAGCCCAGGCCCAGATGGCTTCACTTGTGAATTCTACAAAACTTTTAAGGAAGAGTTAACCCCTATCCTACTAAAATTATTTCTAAAGATTCAAAAGGAAGGAAACCTTCCAAATTCATTTTATGAAACCTCCATCATCCTCATCTCCAAAATAGATAAAGATATGACAAAAAAGGAAAACTACAGACCAATATCATTGATGAATATAGACGCAAAAATTCTCAACAAGATACTCGCAAATCGTATCCAACAACATATAACAAAGATCATTCATCACGATCAGGTAGGCTTTATACCAGGGATGCAAGGGTGGTTTAATATACGCAAGACCATAAATGTAATACACCACATTAACAGAAAGAAAGATAAAAAACATATGATCATCTCAATTAATGCAGAGAAAGCATTTTATAAAATACAACATCCTTTTATGATTAAGACTCTCAGCAAGATTGGTATAGAAGGGCCATTTCTGAACACAATAAAAGCAATCTATGAAAAACCTACAGCTAACATTATACTGAATGGGGAAAAGCTGAAAGCTTTTCCTCTGAAAACAGGTACTAGGCAAGGCTGCCTACTTTCTCCATTGCTCTTTAATATAGTACTGGAAGTCTTAGCTATTGCAATCAGAGAAGAGAATAATATTAAAGGCATTTGAATAGGCAAAGAAGAATTGAAAATATCTTTATTTGCAGATGACATGATGGTATACTTAGAAGACCCAAAGGTATCCATGAAAAAACTGCTTGAAGTAATAAGTGAATACAGTAAGGTGGCAGGATACAAAATCAATATCCAAAAATCTATAGCATTTCTATTTTTGAACAAGTTGAACGAAGCAGAGCTGAAGAAAGGAATCCCTTTCACTGTAGCCACAAGGTGTATAAGATACCTAGGGATAAACCTAACTAAGAAAGTCAAAGACCTTTATAAAGAAAACTACATACATTTTAAAAGAGACATTTAAAGTGACATAAAAATGTGGAAGGACATTCCATGCTCCTGGATTGGAAGAATTAACATAATCAAAATGGCAATTCTACCCAAATTAATCTACATGTTTAATGCAATTCCAATCAAAATACCAGATATATTCTTCAGAGATCTAGAAAAGGCAATCATAGAATTTGTCTGGAATCATAAAAGACCTCGTATTGCAAAAGCAATCCTGCGCAAGAAGAATGGAGTAGGAGGCATATCACTCCCTGATCCCAAGATATACTATAAAGCTGTGGTCATCAAAACAGCATGGTATTGGCATAAAAACAGACAAGTGGAACAATGGAATAGAATAGAGACCCCAGAAATAACCCCCAAAGCTTACAGCCAACTGATCTTTGACAAAGGATATCAGTCAATCCATTGGGAAAAGGAAAACTTCTTTAGTAAATGGTGCTGGAAAAACTGGGTATCCACTTGCAGAAAGATGAAACTGAACCCCCATCTTTCACCATTAGCAACAGTCAACACAAAATGGATCAAAGATCTGAACCTAAGACCTCAAACAATAAAACTACTGGTGGAAAATGCTGGGGAAACTCTGGGAGACATTGGAGTAGGCAAAGACTTCTTAAATAAGACTCCCAAAGCACAGGCAATAATCCCTAAAATAGACAAGTTGGACTATATTAGACTAAGAAGTTTCTGCACAGCAAAGGACACAGTAACAAGTGTGAACCAACAACCCTCAGAATGGGAAAATATTTTTGTTAAATATGCCTCAGACAAGGGACTGATAACCAGAATACATAGGGAACTCAAGTGCCTTATGCGAAAAAAAATGATTAACCCAATTAAAAGGTGGGAAAATGAGCTGAACAAAAGTCTCTCTAAGGAAGACATACGAATAGCCAAAAAGCATATGAGGAAATGCTCAACATCCCTCATCATAAGGGAGATGCAGATAAAAACTACAATGAGATACCACCTAACCCCTGTCAGAATGGCAAAGATTAAGAATATAAAAAGTGATAAGTGTTGGTGGGGATGTGGTGAAAAGGGAACCCTCCTACACTGTTGGTGGGAATGTAAACTAGTTCAACCACTGTGGAGAACAATATGGAGGTTCCTCAAAGATCTACAAATAGAACTACCATTTGATCCAGCAATCCCACTTCTGGGTATTTACTCAAAAGACAGGAGAACGCTCAGTCAGAAAAGTGCTTGCACATCAATGTTTATTGCAGCATTATTCACAATTGCCAAGACATGGAACCAACCTAAATGTCCACAAACTGATGAATGGATTGGAAAAGTGTGGCATATATATTCTATGGAATATTACTCAGCCATAAAAAAATAACAAGACCCTGGAATTTGATAGAAAGTGGTCAGATACGGAGGATATATTGCTGAGTGAAGTAAGCCAGGCTATGAAAGAAAGATATTGTATGTATCCACTCAATATATACCGACTATCAGCACTCTATAATAGAGAGCAAAAAATTGGAGGACATAAAAGCAGTGAAGGTACTTAATGAGAATAGGACAGTGTGGAATAGAGGGGGAAGTGAAGAGAAGACATGTATAATAGAGAAAGATAACAAAGTATTTGTACAAGCAAAATGAGAAATAGCAATTGACTGTTTTAAAAAATAATTAGAATAATAATAATAATCATTGGGGAAAACATAGAAAAGATATTGAATGTTGAAATGGGAAGATTAATGTCTCTGTACTGACTGACATGCATGGCATTCCCTTTTGAAAAAGCAATGTAATACACTGTAAAGTTATATATAATTCCATGTAATATAAAGAAGAATATGATGATAATAAAAAATTAAAAAAAAAAAAAAGATGTTTCTAGAGTGAGGAATTCTGACCCATGTGCATGGCCTGCCGAGGGCTGGATGAGAGCTTTTCTGGATAGGAAGCTGTGCAAAAGGGTTTGTTTGCCTAGTGGAAACACTTCTTTTCTGGAACATCTATTTTGAAGGAAAGAACTAAATTACACCTTCCTCAAAGCAATGCTCAGTTTATTATCAAAAATATGCATGTTCCTTTCACAACATTGAGCTGGATTCCATAATAGCTCTTCATTTCTGAACCTGGTTGAGTGAAGGTTGCAAACCATAGACTGTCAAAAACTTTCTGTTATTGTCAATTCACAGGATTGTTTTAAACTCTCAGGTAATTTCCTATTTTTAGAACTTACTGTCACCATTTCTGAAATGTATGCAATAACAGCTGGGTTATTATTGTAATGTACACCGAAGCACACACATTTTATTTTTATGAAACAAAAAGTCATTGAAATTTCAATATTGTATTTCCCACCTTGCTTCTGCCCATAATCTTTATACAAATTGCTTTTGGAGAAAAAATTTACAGTTATTTATCCAAGCCCTTTGTCATCATGAATTGGAGTAGACAAATTTAGTTGGGTTACCATTAACCATGCAGACTTATAATAGATATGCCAGAAGAAGCAGGTTGCAGTTTAACTTACATAGCTGTCACTAGTTGCAACACAAGCCATCTGTGGAAATCCAACATGTAGGTATGAAGCCTACTAGATATAGCATACTGCTGGACATAGCCAGATAGTAAATCAGCAGTCATTTAAAAAAATAAGAAAAAGTGAGGGAAAACAAAACGGAAACAATAACAAACACTGATGCTTTAGAACTACATTCCCTTCCTCTTTCAGAGAAGGGAGATGGAATGCAGGAGTACAGAGAGAGAAGGCTTCTGCCTGTGGCTGATATGTATGCAAAGTTGCAGGTCTACCATGTATTAAAACTAGGAGTTGGGACCAGAAGGTGGCATGGTGGTTAACGTGCTGGATACTCCCACATGGCCGACCGGAGTTCAAGTCCTGAATCTGGTGGCTTGCTTTCTCACTTCCTCTCTCTCTCTCACTCTCACCCTCTGTCTCTCTCTGGTCCAATTGAAAAATAAATGAATGAATAAATTAAAAAAAATTAAAATAAATAATTAAAAAAAAAAAACTAGGAGTAGTTGGGATCAGCAGATGGCATAATGGCTCTGTCGCTGGACTCCCATGTAATGAACTGCGGTTCGAGTCCTGGACCAGTGGCTTAAATTCATGGCTGGTGTGTGTGTGTGCATACCCAAGATCCCGAGGAGAATGGAGGAGATAGGATTGCAGCATGGCCTTACCCCCTGGGAGTGATTACTTGCTTTCTGTCTCTCTCTGTCTTTCTGGTTGAGTGCACGCGCCCTACAGCAAACCTCTCCCTCCCCCCCCCCCCCCCCAAAAAAAAAAAAAAAAAAAAAAAAACCTCACTAGTAGTAGTGGGCACACACTTTTGTCAGAATATCACTTTCCTAATCAGCAATGCCAAACATTCTTTGTTGATTTAGCTAAGCTATTTTCTCTCACCAAAAGACAGTGTTATTACTATTATCAGTGTAGGAAAACATAATATGAAGATCTTAAGCTAACATTTTACTTCCTCACATTTTTTTTCTTTCTTTTCCATAATTTCTCACCTATCACATTAGTGATTTATTGCCCTAGCAAAAGAGATAATTCAGTCTAGTAAAGAGATTATTCTTCAATTGCAAGTTCAATGCATATCTTTAAGCCCTTGACAGGAATGGCTTTGACATATCATTTTTACTTGGTACATATTTTTTAACTCTTACTGTAGAAAGGACACTTAACATGAGAATCTATCCTTTTTACAGATTTTTCAGTATACATTACAGTATTGTTATTGTGATAAACTTAGAAAGATATACACGCTTAACAGATTTAAAGTGTAATAGTGTTTTTATCTACAAGCACAATGGTATATAGCAGATCTCTAGAATATTTTTACCTTATTTAACTGAAATTTTGTTTCTATTTCAGAAAGCAGAGCATGTCTTATTAGGATTAAAATCAGAGGACCTCAGACAATATGTTCTTTAAATCAGAATGATGGGAAGAATACGTAACATTAATATCATTTTTTCCACCCCAGCAATAAAAAGTTTCACAACAGGCATGTTGCAGGAGTGAGATTTGGAAAAGTCTTGATTAGAAGGTAGGCATGTTGAGTGTCTACAATTAGAGTTTTCTGCTTTGATTCATTTGGGTCAAAGCCAAAGAAAGATGGCATGGGTAAAAATCCATAGATAAATTTGGAAGTATCCTAGATCTACAAGATTTGTGCCTTGTTTATAACATAAGGTCTACAGAGAATGTCATCCTGGTAAAATGAAGGTGGGGTAATCTTAATGTCCAAGTGAGATGCGGTTAGGTAATAACGTTGAGCTGTTACAGTAGTCTGAACCTGGCATAGGAAATCATCGTAAGCTTCTTTATATCTGCCACAAGATTCCAGATATAATTATGGGTCTAACAGTGATGTGATGGTGATGATGACGATAATGATAACCAAAACACACGTGTCTAAATTCTTCACATCTATTTTTGAAATCTCTCTTAAATTTCACTAGTGTGTGAACTTTTATTGTTTACAGATGAAGGAAGCTTGTCACATCTTAGAAATACAAAAAGAAAACCTTTAAAATAGCAAAATTTTTGAGTTTAGGATGAGAAAAATTTAACATAAAAATCTGCTTATGGCTGCTCATGATAGACAAGAGTTTTCAGCAGCAAATGAGTCAGGGTAGAGAACTAGCAAGATAGTCAAATTTTTAGCAAATCTATGGGAGCTTAAAGGTGTCCTAAGCAAGAGTTATCCTGGGTGACTCAGTATTTAACAGAAAAACAAAAGTAGGTACATGAGTTTACTCAGTGGTCAGTCTGGGCTATGTTTCTCTAAAATAATCAGCAACCTCAAAAATTTAATAGTTGATATTTTGATTTAAAAACTTTGTATTTTTAAATAACAAAGATTAAATTTTCACTATGAATTCTTGCTTCTTATCCATAATGGGCCAGGAGAGGGATTTTTAGAAACTTAGTAATGCAGCAACCAGCATTTCATATGTTGCCAATTGCCTTCTTAAGGAGGAAAAGAAAAATCTGCTTTAGTGATCTTGCATAGGATTTAAATAAAGCAACCAATAGCTGACATGTGTAACTGACATGTCCCATATGTGATATGTTATTAATTTGTCTACTACTCATTTACTAATAACCTGATGGACCCAGTGAAGCACAAAATATTCCATAAAGTAAAAGTATATTATGTCTGAGGAAAATAAAGAGCTGATCATATCTGGCAAACCACATTCCACACTTCTGGTTACTACGTATGTAGTTCATATTCTTTATAACTTTCTAGTCAGTCACAGTATCAAACATAAAGTCCTTTCTCTTCATGAGGGTTTTCTTTCTCAGTCACAATTAAAGTGATTTTTGGAGATTATGCCCTTTTTAATGTCAGAGTGGCTTTCTCAGTTTTCTTATTACTATATAATATTAGGGATTTAAATGTCATTTCAAGTCGCAAATAGTCATAAACTCACAAACATTCCATTTACGTTCTCCTAAGAATAGCTTTTGTTTTCTTATTTTGGATTTTTTTTTTGGGGGGGGGAGAGGTTTTTGCTATAGTGCGCGTGCGCTCGCCAGAAAGCCAGAGAGAGACAGAGAGACAAAAAGTGAGAAATCACCCCCCAGGGGGGATGGCCACGCCGCAATCCCTTCTCCTCCATTCTCCTCTCGGGATCTTGGGCACGCATGCACACGCGCCCGGCGTAAGTTTAAGCCACCAGGTCCGGGACTCGAACCACGGTCGACTACGTGTTTTACAGTGACATAGCCATTACACTAACTGCTGGTCCCTATTTTTGCTTTTTAATGTTGGATGATTTTTGAATTTTCTCCAGTTGATGGTAACTGTTTTGTTATGAATTCCATATTATTTTATATTCCTCTGCAGAATATTGCAATTTTTAGCTTATTTGTTTTACAGGCAGTTAAAATGTATAGACTCAACTGAACACTCTATCTTTTGAAAAGCAGCTTAAATTTCAGTTTATTTCTTGGAATCTATACTACACATCTGTGGTTCAATGGTCAGCCAGAGAGCGGATATACAGAATGTGGAGTTCCCCTCTCTGGTTTTCTCCTTTACTAGGTTCCTTCTCACTTTTCAGTAGATGTAGTTGACTAAAACTCTATTTTGTTTCTTCATTCCAGAAACAATAGGAGTTTTGTTTTGTTTTGTTTTTTTTTTTTTTCAGTTCTAGTCTATCCATGTAGTGTTGAATTTAGCCCAGTCTCAGGCTACAAACATTGATTCTAGAAACTCACCCAATGCCTTTCCCTTCTCACAAATCTTTATTTCCTTACAGATTCTGCCTGTTTTCTTTATTTTCCCCTTGAGTGCATAGTACTTGTCTCAGGGAGATTTACTCCAACAGGGACTCAGTCACATATGAGAATGCAGAACTTCTGAAATTAACTTTACAGACAGGCAGTACTGTTTAATGGGGGGGGGGGGAGGAAAAGATTGTCAGGCCAGCAGATGTTGTGGAGGTTAAGGTGCTGGTTCCACATGGACGACACCAGTATGAGTCCTGACCCCAGTAGCCTGAAAAACATGCCGGGCAGTGTTTGTGCTCAAAATCCCAAGAGGAGAGTTAATTAAAGGCATTACAATGTGACCATCCCCCTAAGGGAAGATTTTTCACTTTCTCTCTCTATAGTAAGGACATGCACATTTTTAGCAAAAAAATAAATAATATAAAAAGTAAAAAAGTCAAATTTTATAATTTTCAAAAGATTTTATTTTCTCTTGCCAGTCCAAAAAAAAAAAAAAAAAAATAGATGTCATCTACATGATGTGTGTCAAAGAACTATACGCCTAATGAAAGAGAATACTACCAGGCATCTCCAGAAATACAGGTACAATTCTTTATTGAAGTAAATTATTATTTTAAAGATGGCCTCAAAAAACCGTTGGGAGCTGACTCTCCAGATATTACTAACACAACCTGTTGTAAGACAAAGCTGAGTGCATCGTAGACCCAGGTTAGGCACCTCATCACCTTATAAAACTTTAGCAGTGTGTCAGATGGGGAAATTGGTCTTTCAATGTAGGAACATGATTAGGATTGAGTTTACATCCAGACAAAGTAATTCCAGATTTTTAGAAATACCAAGGTACGGATTATGAGGTAAGAAATTCAGTAAATCTTTGAGCATGACAAGTATTGGTGCTTTCCAGGTGAAGACCTGATGGGTGTTTTAGAAAGTTGTGGTAATGAATAACCAAACCCTTTGACTGGGCAGAAGTCATGTTGACGAAAACAGAAATAGAGAAGTTCTGTAAAAGTAAGCAGCGAAGTGTTAGTTTAGTCTCAGATGGTTGTCTTGATGACGACATCTTGTATCTCAAATTGCACAAGAAGCATCAGAACAGCAAAGCAGCAGAGAAAATGGAACAGAGCTAAGTGATGTGATTGAATGTACAAAAAAGTTAAAATAACAATAGAATTAGAGTTCGTTTTTACTCCCAAAGCCTCAAGAACCAAGGAGCCACCTGCCCAACTTTTCCATGTCAGCAGTAGCCTTCATGACCTCCCCCCATCACTATTTAGGCAACACGTTCTTGCACCATAAACATGCACTTTGAGCCCAGTGTGACTGCACATGCGACACTATACTAATTCAAACATAAATAATAGATAAAACATCCCCAAAGAAGCAATTACTTATACATAACCTCGTATGTTCTCTTTTCTGTAAGATAGTTTCATACTCCTTTGATTAATGCTGCCACTTAAATTGAGGACTTTCTAGTTGCCTTTTCTCTGTTTTCGAGATGAGTTATCTGTTTCTGCGTAGTCACTTTCAAGTGTGTAAATGTGTTGGGGATTTTCTGTGAGGACGATGTTCAGTATACATGGAATTTCTTTTATCATCTCTGTTAATCTCCCATATTTTACAGTGAATATAAGTATTAGTTTAATCAGGACTGCCCTGTTTTATGATTATTTGCCAAAAAGTAATTACTAATATTGCTTTCTTTCCCATCATATATGCTCTCATTTTGTTGATACTTTATAAGGCCATCATAACTAGATTACCATACTATTATGCCTCTAGACACATTTTTTTCTATTATTCAAAAAAATTTTTGTTGTTTTTGTTATAGGACATGTACACTTGCTAGAGGGAGATTTATTTTTCGGTTCTGTTTTTTTTTTTTTTTTTTTCACAGAACATGGGATACTTTCTTTCTTCTTTTTTTTTTTTATTAATTACTTTATTTATTTTTGTATATACTTTCAATCATATTGTTTGGCTTGCAATGAGACCATTTCGATATGTGAACCTTTCTCCCCAGACCCGGTTCTGTTTGACACTAGGAGTAGTATAGATGCCTCAGGATCTAAGATAAAAGTTAATTTTAATGACACGACTTAATGAAACACTCCAGCTACTCCTCTTCACCAAACAAAGTTATGTTCCATGGTTCTCTTTTCAACTCTACATGACTTATTTGTATACCCAATACTTTGTTGTGGAAGTTTATGGCTATTTAATACAAACTACATAATTGTACATTTGGGCACCGTGTAGTAGGCTGAATGGCTCAGTTTTTGACTTTCACAAGGCTAAAGTCCTTGGCCATTTGAACCTTGTGCCTCAATATGCCTAAAGGATCACACATGTTAAGCCATCTCAGTGTTGAGTTTAATGCAAACTTTCTGAAGGCAACTGAACTGAGGGTTTTCATTTAATTAGAAAACAGATACTATGATTCGCTACTTAAGCTGGTAAAAACTAAACCAACTTTAAAAGAAAATAAAATAGCTTAAGAGAAATGTGTGTTCAAAGTAAACCGGCATGCCATTGAACCAACATAGATCGTTGGAAAAATTCTACTTTCCAGTTCTCCAATAGTCTTCAAATACTTTTACTAGAGGTCAGGGGAAAAATAACTTGGCCTTCAAGAAAAGTCATCAGAGTTGTCTTAGCAGCTGGACGTACGTGAGCAAGTGCGGTGACATTTACAGATCCTTTGATGGCAAGGGATGATTAGGTGACCTTGTTAGTCAGAGAACTTTGAATGTTTTCTCTTAGCAACAAGAAACAAACAGCCATGAGTACTACATTCTCTATAGAGAAAAGTGTAGACACATACCCAGTTCCACGTTTCTCAGGAAAGGGAATTAAGAAACAATTTGTTTAATTTTATTATTTCTTTAAGAATGCCACAGACAGCCATTTTTAATACAGAAATTATTATAAACCATACTCTATGAAAGTTTATTTTGCAAAAAAGGTATGAAGGACAGGTTTTGTAGGTCCAAGTGATATATTCACAACAGAGTTGAAGAAAAAATCCTGAATGAAAAAAAAAAAAAAAATTCCTGTAGTGTAATTTTCACAATTGAAACTAAGAGGTAAATAATATTGACATTTCTTTCCAGTTGCATTTCAAGCGTAAGAGATAATTAGAGGCAAAAGGAAAGAATATCATCTTATTCCCAAATCTTTCTTTTCTGCTATTTCCTACTTTGGTCGCAAATTTTCTCCATTCCTTTTTCCCCCTAATTTACTGTCACTATCTGATCTATACAGGCTATCTAATTATCTGCTTTCAAAATATCAATCATTGGGAACCAGCAGTTAGCGTAATGGCTATGTCACTGGACTCCCACGTAGTCGACTGCAGTTTGTCCCGGACCCGGTGGCTTAAAACTCACGCCGAGCGCGTGTGCATGCATGCCCAGGATCCTGACAGGAGAATGGAGGAGAAGGGATTGCGGAGTGACCATCCCCCTGGAGGGGGTGATTTCTCGCTTTCTGTCTCTATGTCTCTCTCTGTCTGGCCAGCACACGTGCCCTATAGCGAAAACCTCTCCCCCCCCCCAAAAAAAAAAAAAAAAAAAGAAAAAGAATATCAATCATTTAATCCTTATTGTGACTAAATCAGGAAAGTAGAGTGAAATAAGGTATGGAAATATCAATTCCTAGATATAACCATTTGAATACAGTTTTTGTTTCTGTTTTTTTTTGTTTTCTGTGCAAAAGACCAACTCTGTCCACAGGATAAGCTCGCCTAGACTCATTTTTTTTTTTTTTTTTTTTGGAAAGGTTTTTGCCATAGGGCGCATGCGCTCACCAGACAGACAGAGACAGAAAGACAGAAAGCGAGAAATCATCCCCCAGGGGGGATGGCCACGCCGCAATCCGCAATCCCTTCTCCTCCATTCTCCTCTCGGGATCCTAGGCAAGCACGCACACGCGCCCAGCATGTTTCAAGCCACCGGGTCCGGGACACGAACTGCGGTCGACTACAAGGGAGTCCAGCGACATAGCCATTACGCTAACTGCTGGTCCCCCTAGACTCATTTGTTTAACAAAGACAGATATTTGCCCATCCAGCTCTAAACAGAATCGGGGACCAGCAGTTAGCGTAACAACAGAATGCAGGTAGTATTACGTCCACTCTGCTTACTGAGACATGTATCAGGTAGGAGATCCAGAGGGCAATCATCTGGACTTAGACTTACTACATTAAGAAAGTCTAGAAGTTTATAAATAGACTAATGAAGCATATGAGAAAAGACTTTTATTATTATTATTGTGTGCACTCAGTTGCTATACATCATTTAGCTTGTGGAGAGTTTACCCAACATGAAATACTTGAGAAAAGATGTGTTAAGAGAACTACTCTTCTGGTACTGGAAGTCTATTCTTGTTTGTAGACTCTTGGTCACTCTGGGCAAAGTCACACTTTTAGCATATCTGTTGAAGATTTCCTTTGTTTTATTTCACTGTAATTTAACTAAAATTTGTGGTCATGGATCACAAAATAGCTAGTTTGCTTTCATGTGCATAAAAACCCTGACACTACTATGATTAATTTTATTTTTATTCATCTTTATCATAAAAATCACATACTTGTAAAACTGACAGATGGTTATGAATCTATTTATTTTTATTGATTTTTAACAACTTAATACAAATATATAATTGCTAAATTGTAATCATTAGGGCAAGACCATACAGGAAAGAAATCAAAATGTGTTCTGTTTCTCACTGTTCACACAAAAGATTGATATTATTTTTCTCTTTCTATATTTTTCTATTTCCCTCCTAATATTGATATTCGGGTTTGTTTTTAGAGTGTGACTTTGTAGTTTAGGAAGTGATTCTGAGTTCTGTAAGCCAATAATTGAAACCTCATCCTTTGCCAAAGTGCTGTGTAGACAATTCCAGACAATGTCCAATCTTAAATTAATCAACCCGTGGGATCTCCTTGTCCACAGCTACAGGTAGAGGTTAGAACAATTAGTGCAAAATTCAATGTTTAAACTTAAACAAAGGATGGTATTGCTCCAGGTGCCAATGAAGGCTGAGCTGTCATCTCGGCAGAAGCCATATACATTAAGAAGTCAAGCCAACATAGCAGGACATAAAATGCTAGAAAATTGGAGTTAATGCCCTTATTAAACCATGCCTGAAGAAAGCCCTGCCTCTGGATTTTCCATTTACAATAATGTAATAAATCCACTTACTCTTTAAGCCAGTTGGTGTCTGATTTCTGACACTTGCAATTGAAAGAATCCTAACGGCTTCACTCTACTCAAATTTAATAACCCTTTCTCCAAACTTATGTTGAAAGTACTTTCAGAATCTTTATTCTCTTTTCATATTATTTCCATGGTGTCTAACAAATGGGAATCTAGAATTGCAGAACTTACTTTGCAAGAACATTTGGAAGACCACTTACACCCTGCTTGCAGTTACTTTCCATCTATTGCTCTTTTACAGAAAAGCTTTGCCTCATCTTGGTTATTCCTGTGAATGTCTCCACTATGTCAGATGCCGTCCTATCTCAACATTTTGCACATGATCTTTCTCTAATAGAATATCTTCCCTAAAAGAGTCTTCTCTTTCAAATTCCAGTTCAAGTTTCCCTCCATGAAAATCTTTTTATTTCTTTTTTAAATTTGCATTTAATCACTGTGTATCATTAGAGCATATCAAATGAATTTTCCCATCATGAATACTCTGTATATGGGTTCAAAAAATTTACCATAGGGATCAGAAGATGGTGAAATGGTTACATCACTGGACTCACACATAGTCAACCATAGTTCAAGTCCCGGATCTGGTGATCTGGTGGCCTAAATCTCACACCAGGCACATGTGCATGCATGTCTAAGAACCCGAGAGGCAAACGGAGGTGAAGGGATTTCAGCTTGGCCATCCCTCCCTGGCGGGTGGGGGGGGGGTGATTTCTTGCTTTCTGTCTTTCTGTCTTTTTCTGTCTCTCCAGGGATCACACATACCCTATAGCAAAAATCTCTCTTTCTAAAAAAAACAAAAAGAATATTACCATACACATTATTATCAACAGAAAATCTTGCTAATGTCCTTATAAGATCTGTTTGATGAAAATCTGATGTCCAGTCTCATTCCTTTGTTTTCCAAATACATGACTCCAATTACATTTGCCGCTCACAGGATGTTAATCAAAATCAATCTATTTCACACATGCAATCCCCATTAATGGATACTGCATATTTTATTATTAAAATTTAATTCATTATTATTTTCTTTCTACTTCACCTAGTATAATTCTATATACACAAAAAAACTTTATTGTGTCACTTAATTTGCATTCATGTTTTTTAGAATTTATTTTAAATACAAAATAATCTGTATAATTGATAGATACACTGAAATAATTTTCCAAAACTTCCTCATAAATTGAGACTACATAAGTTTTGTTAGAAGAATCCCTTTATTGAGTAAATGCTTATTTAAAATTTTGGATAGTTTAAACATTGTTAGTTGCCAGCAAAACATAATGATTAACAGAAAAACCTCTGCTTTCACTTGTCTAGTGGAGAACATATACTAAAATTAAATAATAGAACAAAGGATAATGAATCAAACAATTGACTAAGATATATAGGTGCTTCTAAGACAGGGTAAATATCTATTTCCTTTGTCAAGGGCAGTTACTGTATAGGTAGATATGAAAAGTATTAATTGTTTACTCCACTTTCAGAAGAGGGACTTGGGAGCCAGCAGGTGGTAGAGTGATTAAAGTGCTGGACTCTCACATGGCTGGCCACAGTTCAAGCTCCAGACTTGAGAATCATGGTGGAAGTGTGTGCGTGTGTGCCCAAACTCCCGAGAGGAGAATGAAGGAGAAAGGATTGTGGTGTGGCCATATTCCAATGGGGGTGACTTCTTATTTTCTCTCTCATTCCTCTCTGTCTCTCTCTTTCTCTCTCCAGTGAGACCACAGGTCCTATGGCAAAAAATTAAATAAAAAAGAAGGACTTTAACAAATAGTTAAATGATACCAGCATCATCAGAAATTTCTAAACATGTAATTATGTAATTCCAATAATGGCTTTATTATTTTTAGTGACTCATAGCATTCAACTGCCCTTAGAATTTTTATTCAAAAAAGTTGACTGTATTGTAAATGCTATTTTAAACTCAGCCTACAAACATGCATGTTTATTTTTGAATTTACAGTATATAAAATAATTTGGTGGAGTAAACTATGCCTCAGATAAGAGACTGATAACCCAAATACACGGGAACTCAAACAGCTTACCTGGAAGAAAATTATTAAACTAATTAAAAGATGGGAAACTGAACTGAATAAATAACTCTCTTAGGAAGATATATGAACAGCCAAAAAGCATATGAAACAATGTTCAACATCTCTCATCATAAGGGAGATGCAGATCAAGACCATGATGTGATTCCACCTAAACCCTAAAAAAAAAAAAAAAAAAAAAAAAAAAAATGATAAGTGCTGGCAGGCATGTGGTGAAAGGGAAACTCTCCTAAACTGTTGGTAGGAACATAAATTGGTCCAGCCACTGTGGAGAACAATATAGAGGTTCCTCAATGGCTTTCAAATAGAACTACCATATGATCCAGCAATTCCACTCCTGGGTGTCTACCCAAAGGGCAGGAGAACACAGTTGGAAAAGCTCTTGCACATCTATATTTATTGCAGCATTATTCACAATTGCTGAGCAATGGAAAATATATCATAAAAAAATTAGAACACTGAGTTTAAAAAACCTAAACCCTCAAACTATAAAACTACTGGTGGAAAATACTGAAGAAACTCTGGGAGATATCTGAGTAGGCAAGACTTTTTAAATAAGATTCTCAAAGCACAGGCAATAGTCCCGAAAATAGACAAATTAAGAGACTGAAGGATATAGAAGCATGTAATAAGTGGGATTACATCAGATTAAAAAATTTCTGCACAACAAAAAACACAGAAATTAGCATGAAACAACAGCCCTCTGAATGGAAGAATATTTTTGTAAATGATGCCTCAGAAAAGGGACTGATAACCAGAATGGGAACTCAAGTGTCTTACCCAACCCCCCCAAAAAATTATCAACCCAATTAAAATATGGGAAAATGAGATGAACAAACAACTCTCTAAGGAAGACATATGAACAGCCAAAAAGCAAATGAAGAAATGCTCAACATCTCTCATCATAAGGGAGATGCAAATCAAAACCACAATGAGACACCACCTAACCTCAGTCAGATTGACTAAGATTAAAAAAGAAGTGATAAGTGCTGGCAGGGCTGTGGTGAAGGGGAACCCTTCCTACACTGTTGGTGGGACTGTAAATTGGTCCAGTCACTGTGGAGAACACTATGGAGTTTCCTCAAAGACCTTCAAATAGAACTACCTTATGATCCAGCTAACCCACTCCTGGGGATCTACCCAAAGAACAGGAGAATGCTTAGTCAAAAAAGCGCTTGCACTACTATATTAATTACAGCACTATTCACGATTGTGAAGACATGGAACTAGCCCAAATGTCCATGAGCAGATGAATAAACTGAGAAAGTGTGGCATATATATAGTATGGAATACTTCTCAGCCATTAAAAAAGAAAGAAAAAAAGAAAAACAACAACAACAACAACAAAAAACAAGACTCTGGCATTTGGTAGAAAGAGGAAACATATGGAAGATTTACTGTTGAGTGAAGCAAGTCAGCCAGGGCATGAAAGAGAGGTATTTTATGTCTCCACATAATATAAATTGACTCTCCACATTCTATGGCAGGAAAAGATTGGAGGATATAGAAGCATGTAACATGGTTAACTATAGATATTGAAGACAGTGTGGGAAGAAGGTGAGAGATGGGGGAACGTGAGAGGAAAAGAGAAAAACAGAGTCAGGACATTTAAGGTACAGAAATGGAGATTTGTCTGTTGATAACATGTTTGATATCTTCAACTGGACTGGTGTGAAGTGTATTCATATTGGTTAAATTCATTTAACAAGGTATAGTGATGTACAGTGACTGAAAGTATGAAATAAGTTGATATTTAAAAAAAAACTCATTAAAAAAACACTGTATCTGGGCCAGCTGGTGGCATGGAAGTTAAGGCAGCTGGATCCCACATGGCCAACTGCACATTTTGAGTCCTGGACTCGGCAGCTTGAAAATCATGCTGGGCAAGTATGGGTCCAGGCCCAAAATCGTGAGGGAGAATGGAGGAGAAACTATTGCAGTGTGGCCATCTCCTCCCATGTGGTGTGATTTTTTTTACTTTCCCCCTTCTCTCTCTCTTTCTTCAGTAAGTGTGCATGTCCTACAGTGAACCCCCCCCCCCCCCCAAAAAAAAAAAAAAAAAAGAGAGAAAGAAAGAAAGAAAGAAAGAAAGAAAGAAAGAAAGAAAGAAAGAAACAGAAAAATAAAAAGAAATGAAATGGACAACTGAGCTGAGCTGAGTCCACGGCCTTGTGCTTGTTAAGGCAGCAGGAGTCCACATGGTTGATTGGATTGTGTGGATGTGTGGTTTGACTCCTGGACCCAGTGACTTGGGAAACACACAGGACACTCATGTGACTTGCCATTATCTGCTATATTCTACTCAGAAGCAACTGAGCCCAGGAATACTTTTATGTTTATAATCACTATAATTATTTTTTCTTGAAAAGAAAACATAACTTTAATATGTAAACTCTATTGAAAAATGCAAGGCAATATAAAATAAAGTAAAGAAGAACTTTGGATGCCCAAATCAAGATGAGTTAATGGGTAACAAAATATAAAAAAAATACAGTCATTAGAAAAATAATTCAATCCATCAAATTACAAGATGATTTTAAAGCAGAGCACATTGCCAGGGCTTTCCATATATCTGCTCTTGCCAATGATGACCCTGTATCTGAAAGGTGAGCTTGTCTTTCCTCTGAAATAATATTGCAACCATTGCTAAAAGTTTTGTTCTTTCTTTTCATCTCCCAATTTGAATTCTTTCATTGGCAATGGATCCAAGGAGTCTGTTTGCAAGATGCCTTTCTAGGAGCCAATGTGGATTCACAGTCCTCAGAGATTCCATCCAAGGGTTTCTTGGTCTATCACTTTTTCTTAATTACCAAGGTTTTCTCCTCACTAGTACTCTTCCAGAGCTAAATTATTGCACACAATTTCCACATCCTAGAAACAGAAGAATCTTCAGAAATAATTCAACAGTCGTATAAGACTTTTTGTGCAACTGAATTTCAGTTATATCAAGTGTTGAGCCAATTTTTATATCTCCTAAAAGATTTTGAATTATTTTTAACATTTATTATTATTATTTTTTTTATTCATGAGAGAGAAAGAGAGACAGTACCCCTAACAGGATCTCTATGCTATGATCTGCTGCTAACTTTAGCCCAACCCAGGTTATGGGTATTCGCATGCCTGGTGTACTCAGGTTGTTTTCTGAGTTTGAACTAGGAACCTTCCCAAGAGGGATTGCCTCACAGAATATCATATTTTACTGCCGCACCATTGTTCAGCCTCTTAGTATATTTCTTTTTTCTTTTTTTAATTAACTAGCTTTCTTTATCAGCTTAAGATAATTTTGTTATTCAAGTAACTAATGATTTACAAAAGTTTAAGTAAATGACATATAATATTTGGAAGAATAGTATTCATACATGGCTTACAAAAGTAAATTATTTCTGTTTCATTTTGTCTCTACATAAGCTAAATATTATATTTTATTTTTATAACCAGTTTATTACAACTGCAGCAGCAATTGGAGTATTTATGAATGGTTCAGACTTGGAGATATTTTAAACTGAAAAAAAATTTTTTGCTCTAATTGAGAAGGTAACTTTGAGTGTAAATTGATGGTTATCTAAACACAAGCAATGAGTTATTAAAAAAAAAAGGATGAGGAATAGGTAATAAAACATAAATGTCATCCACTGAATAAATGCCCAAAACTAATCAAAGGAAATGGTATTTAATGATATGATCCTTAGACATATTTGGGGAATTATTTCCTTTTAAATGTCTCAAGTCTGATAATACAAGTTGGGTGTTAGGTTACTTTCATAGCCTAAGTGTCTGTTTGATGTTACATAGAAGAAAGCAACCATGGAGGACTTTGTCATGCCTGGAGCTGGGAAGGGCTATCCTCGGGATATAGGAAGAGTGGACCTCAGGTGTCAAGGCAGTCATTAGGACATGAGGGAAAATAAACTAAATAACCCAGCCCTAGTGCAGGTACTTAGCTGGCAGAAGTAGGGACAGCCAGCCAGCAGGTTCCCTGGAGTTCTGCTTTACCCTCAGCAGGGCAGCAGGTGAGTGTGGATGGGTACGCGGCACAGACAGAGATCATGGACTACTGAGGAGTGCTGAACAGAGGATCCCATTTCTTTCTTTCTTTCTCTTTCTTTCTTTCTTTCTCTCTCTCTCTCTCTCTCTCTCTCTCTCTCTTTCTCTCTCTCTCTCTCTCTCTCTTCCTTCCTTCCTTCCTTCCTTCCTTCCTTCCTTCCTTCCTTTTTCTTTCTTTCTCTCCTTTCTTTCTCTTCTTTTCTTTCTTTCTTTCTTTCTTTCTTTCTTTCTTTCTTTCTTTCTTTCTTTCTTTCTTTCCTCTTTCTTTCTTTCCTCTTTCTTTCTTTCTCCTTTTTACATACATTCAATCACATTGTTTAGCTTACAAAGTGAACATTTCAATATGTGAGCATTTTCCCCCAGTCCAGTTGATCAAAATATCTTCAACAGATAACACCACACCTCCCCATCCCGTCAATGCTCTGCCTCTGTATCCCTCCTCCAAATATCCTTCCCTAGACCCCACTCCTCCACACACACCACGTCTGGCATTCACACCCATCTCTTGTGCTTGTATATCTTTTAGTCAATTGGACCTGTGGGGGTGGGGCAGGGAGATTAGAGTACAAAAGCCCTGAGCAGGGGAGAAGAGCGTTGTCAGGCAAGGTCCCTTACGGGATTTCAGCAGAGGTGCCTGAATAGTGCCTGGGCTGAGCTTTTAGGGCTCTGTGGACCTGGGAGGAGCTGAGTCACCCTCTGATACTCTCCGGAGACTGCAGTGCACCAGGCCTGGTGGGAAAGCAGGCCTCACTGTAATGCCACCAGGCAAAGCTTCGTAATTTCTTATGGTTGGGCCTAAAGATCACAGGTAGAATTCTGGCCTGGAGCCAGACTTCTCAACAAGAGGGAAAAAAAGAGAAAAGGTCATGCTGGGAGCAGAGTGCTTTAGAGGGACTAGAACACGGGTGTCCCTGGAGAGAGGAGACTGTGGGAACCCTGCAGGGTAAGTAGGCAGAGGCCAGGCTGCAGAGGCTGTTCTGGTCTTCTAAGGCAACAGGACTTCAACCATAGCCGAGCCATTGCTGCGTAATGTTGCCTGATTTAAATGAGGGCATCAGGTTGGCAACTCGCTTCTAAGAGGAAAGGTAAATGAGCTTTATTAACAGCTTCCCATGAGAATCTAAGAAACTGATTCTAAACCCACAACCGAATCCAGCGAAATAGACAAACTTTGGTGCAGAGGAATCCTATGATCAATTTAACTAGAGCTGTCATATTTCAACCACTTATATTTTATTAAGCTACAGTTTGAGAGACTATAGTACAATTAAAATTTTCCATTTGGATTTATTATCTGTACTTATTTACAAAGTTCTTACTAGTTAGTACAACTGCTTTTAAAATACAGCGAGAAAATGGTCATTTACATTTTGGTCAGAAGTGGTACATCCATGGCATAGGAAAAAAATCTGTAGTCAGTTAAACAATTAAAGCAGGTAACCGAAAAGTGTTAAGTGACAATTAAACATTTGTGGTACTTCCTAAACAGGCAGGAAATACAAATGCACTTATTCACAGGAACTTGACTAGTTTGTACTATCAACTATAAAATAAAACGAAAAGAAAGTGACTTGTGAAAGATATCATCAGGCTTTGAAAAAAATATTTCAAAATGGCAACTCTATTTTCAATTTTACATCAATTATAAGACCACAATAAAAAGTTGACCATATGTACACCTATGGATTTTGCGGCAGATCAGTAAAACCAATGGCTAAAACAAAAATTACTGTATTTGTTTAAGTCAGACTTAACAAAAATATTTTACTTTAACTGAAAGAATTTCTTTTCCTTTTTTTTTTTTTTTTTTTTGCCAAAGGAAGCATGAGTTCATCAGACAGAAACACAGAGACAGAGAAAAAGGAAAAGGAGAAAGTAACCTCTATAAAGTACGGTCATGCCGCAAGCCCTTTTCCACCATCCCTCCCTTCTTTTGAGAGTTTGGGTACCACGCCCCCCAGCGCGCTTCTCCAGCTGCAGTTCAGGAACTCAGCTGTATGGTCAGTGACCTGGGACACGGCTGCCTATGCACCAGGCCACTGAGCCAGCCCAGGGATTTATTTTCAATGAAAATAGTGATTATTGCAAGAGATTTATGTACAGTGTGCCATGTGATAGTCACAATAACCTTTTGTGATAGTAATAAAGTCCTTTTCTGTTTTAAAGTGTTTCATTTTGCGTGTGTTTGATGAGGAAGCTAACTCAAAATGTAACCTAAAATAATATACCTAATAAGTGATATGTGTAGAACACCAAATTCAGTGTTCTTTAAAAGTTCTTTACTGCCAATACTGATCCTGAGACAGCTGTTATCTTTAAACCTTTTGGCCTAAAAGCAGATGTTTCTTATCTTTCCTAGGCTCATGAATTTTCTGTGAATTCCATTTCGTCCTTTGGTGTTATGTGCGTAGAAAGACACCACCGAACACATCCTGGAGTTCTTTAGGTTCTTTTCTTCCTGCACCCTTTTAATGGCTTCTGTATGATGTCGAAAATAATGACATGGTGGAGTGAAAAAATGGTGCTATTCATGGTGCAAGAAAGATGGAAAATAGTGGACAGGAAAAAGCAAAGAGTCAACATTTCAAGAAGATATACAGAGAAAAGTAAGTTTTAAAAGTCTGTTTTGTAGTGACAGAAAGTAACAGTTTTTCATTTGTATGTTTATTGGCCTGCTTATTTTTAGGTGTCATTTATAGCCAGTGATTTCAGAAAACACTGACATTAGTAACAGAGCTTTTGGTGCTAAGGCTTTTTGTAAGTCCCTGGGTGCTGGGTCCAGCATCGCTCTTTCTTTCCTTATCTGCATTATATTCAGGATATGCAGAGAATAACTTTACTTCTTACCAGGTTTGGTGTATCGTCAGGCAGATTTACTTTTTTCCCTGGCACTGGCATTGAATACATTTATAACCAGAAGAATCAGAAAAATAGAAAAGATAATATTTATCCAATAGAACCTTGCAAGATTTATATGAACTAATGCATAAAAATAATCTATTAGGCTTATTGACCTACTCTAATCAACCAGTAAATTAAGGTTGTTCTGGTTATTTTCACCCATATGGAAACTCATGAAAAACACAGGCAAATCTCCCTTAATATATATCCATTCTCATGTTTATTTTGGCAATTTAACATTAATATATACGTAAAATAGTGGGCTAAGCAATTTCTTTTATTTTTTTCATTTCTTTCTTACATCAAAATCATGAGAGTATTATATTTTATTAATATTTTCAAGAAAATTAAATTCCAATGAAGTTACCTCTTTTTCAGAGTTGCATTGTATGTGATGAGTCGGAGATTCAATTATGAACTAATATGAAACCTAATTCTTTCCTAACAGAAATATTTCAATCTTGAATTCAAAGTCATTATTACACATTGTCTCATGAGTTAGTAGAAGAAGAACTATGATCACCAGTAAGGCGATCTCTTTCTGCCACTGGGTCCTGTGCTGCTAACTCAGAGTGGTTTGTAAGTATCCTAGCAGTTGGTATGTATAGCATTGCTGAGTACATCTTCTACCCACTGCCAAGACATCTTATCCTCCTTAATAATACAGCAAGTCAAAATACAGAAGTCATCCAAGACTCCATCTCTTCCTCTTGCCTACTCTCAAGAAAGCCCACAAGGTTGTTAAACCCATAATCTGACATCATCTTAAATTCTATACCTTGTCATTGTACCATTACTTCTCACTTGAAACATTGTAGATGCTCTATATCTATCTCCTTGTTTTAGGCTCAACTGTCTCCTATACTGCTACCAGAGTTATTCTATTAAAATGAAATAATATGGAAATCTAATCTTTCCTTTTCCAGTAGCTCTACATTGCCTAAAGGTTAAAGTTCAAAGATGAACAAGGCAGCCAAGTCCTTCTGCAATGTGGCTCTCACCTGTGTACCCTTTCTTGTCTTTTTTTTTTTTTTTTTTTTCAAGTTTTATTTCATTGTATTTATTATAGGGAGTGTGCACTGATGCCTAAAAGAGAGAGCAAGAGAGAAGCCATTTAATGAGGTCCCATTGCACTGCCATCAGCTTCTTCTGGCCTTCCAGATTATCAGGATTGTGGACACTGGTGCATACACTGAGCATGTTTCCAGGATGACCCATGGATCCAAACCCATAGTGAGCCATGTGGCTTCCATTACTGAAGTTCAGTTTGCTACCAACTACATCACTAGGATGGGGATTTTGTCTCTTTCTATTTAATCTTTGATGTTGACCTTGTCATCACAAATCTGCCCAAATTCTCACAACCAGAGTGCCCTTCTCTCACTGATTTCTATGGTCAACTTTTATTCAGGCTTCAGCTAGTGAAAATATCAGAGGAAACGTTTCTGTCAATTCCAAGTGCTTCAATTCCAGGATATGCTTAAAGTTATATGGTAGAATGTCATGGCTACATGAAAAAAGTTGCTTGGAACCTGAATTTTATGCATTGTGTCAGATGTCTTACATTCAGAATAAGTGCATAAAGTCTTCTTAACTGATAGATTAGATATATAAAAATATTACCCACTAGTTACCAGAAAAGGAAGGAATTTTATTTAGTTGTACTTGTCTTGTTTGTAACTTGTTCTTTATGACATTTAATGATTTAAGTATTATATTATTATTTAAACAAATACAGGCATAACATTGAAAAAGAAAATACATTTGAAATTTTAAGACACAATTATAGTAGTAAACACAAGTGAAATTTGTGATTGACTGTAACCATGAAGTGACAGGACCTTGTTTTATTCTCTTCTGCAAATTATTCAATAGACTTTGGAAGAGTTATGCTCAACTATTCCAATTAAGTCTCAGAAATTTTCAATACTTGCTAATTAAATAGGATTAATATGTTTCCCTATATGGAAAATAAAAGTGATTAAAGAGCTCTGCTTATAAAAACTATGTTTTAAGAATAAATACATGTATTTGAAATCCTAGTTTTAATTTTGCTGCTGTTGTTAATTCCAAAAACCTAATTTAAGACATGTATCAATTCTTGGGATTATTCAAGCTTCTCCTCAAAAAATTCTCAAGAGATAAGGGAAATTGAAAGCAGATAATTTTATATCTACATCAATCACATTTGTTATCTTTTCTTAATTTAAGCTAATAAACCTTAGTGATAAAGCCCACATTAGACTCCAGGGTTAGGATATAAAAAATTCTTTAGTGACTGTTTATGCATAATATACAATGTTTCTTTGTCTTGATATATGAGAATAAATTGTTAGGAGGTATTTCATGACTAAAATATAAAAATACTGGGTTGACCCCATAGCCTAATAATAGTTAGTTCTGGATCCCATATGGCCAACCATGTCTTGAATCACCTGGTCCCCGTGGCTTGAAAAGCATACCAAGTGTATGTATGTATGTGTTCCCTAAATCCCAAAAGGATGGAGAAGTGGGAGAGAGGGGTGGTGTCACCATGCCCTACAGAGGGGTGCTTTCTCCTCCCTCCATCTCTGTCTCTCTGTCTCTCTCTGACCAATACATGAACTTTCTATTAAAAAAATAAATAGATAGGGGCCAGAGATGGCATAGCTGTTATATTGCTGGACTCCCACATGGCTGACTACGGTTCGAGTCCCGAACCTGGTGGCTTCAAACTCACTCTGGGCATGTGTGTGTGTGTGTGTGTGTGTGTGTGTGTTTGTATGCATGTGCCCAGGAGGAGAATGGAGGAGAAGGGATCATAGCATGGCCATTCCCCCCGGGATGGGTGATTTTTCACTTTCTGTCTCTCTGTCTCTCCAGTGAATGCACGTGACCTATAGCAAAAATCTCTCAAAATAAATAAATAAATAGATAAAAACTAAACATTCTTATAAAAGTTAAAAAACCTCGGATATGGCTATTGAAGAGGTTCTCACAGATAGATTTATAATTTACACAGGCTGTTTAGTGGACAAACCACTGTCAAATATGAGCTCAATTAGAAATGACGGTTTCTCTCCCACAAAATAAATGAAAATTTATTTCCCTTATCACAGCATAGCAGAAAACTTAGTGCACACAACTAGACAGCCTGTTTGAGCTAGAGAGAGAGAGAGAGAGAGAGAGAGAGAGAGAGAGACTGTTGTGCTCAGCAGAAACTGCAGATTATGACATATAGCCAGCAAAAACCTCCATAACAGAGCTGTGTGGGTAACATTTGAGAAAATTAAGAAGAGACTGCCAGTGAGGGATAGGCAACACAAAAACAATACTAGAGCTGATTTTTATTGCAAAATTCATCTGGAACATACAATATGGTCAGTAGAACAGGAGGGAAAGGAATCCAGACCAGACAATAATGGAGGATGTTCAATGGCCATTAGGGTCAGAGCTTCCTGGGTGTCTAGTTTGTATAGATTGCTGTGGGTCAATGCCTTGTGCATGTATGTATATATATATATATATACACACACACACACACATATCTCTGTATCCTCTCCAGTACAGCTTATGAACTTACTTGTAACTAATATTTTTATTCTATTCCCCAAATTCAGAACCAGTATATTAAACCTGAACATCTGAACTTATTCTATCCCATGATTTTAGAATCCCATTCTTACAATGAGAGAAATTGCGTAAGTGGAACCTTCTTACAGTATGCGATCTTTTGTTTTTGTTTGTTTGTTTGGTTTTGTTTTTTGTTGTTGTTTAAGTGCGTAGGGCTCGTGTACTTGCTGGAGAGCGGGAAAATGAAAAATCACCCACCAAGGGGTATGGCCATTCCGCGATCTCTTCTCCACTCTCCTGGGATTTGGGGAATGCTGGCACATGTGCCCAATGTGGATTTTCAAACTGCCAGGTCCACTAAACAGCCTGGAACCATGGTCGGCCATGTGGGAGTCCAGCACTATAACCACTACTCCACCTGCAAGACTTTTTCTTCTTAATTGTGCTACACGTTATATTTTCACTAACAATGGCCTTTTCTAGAGTCTTTTCTATATAATTCACTTCAGTGAAATTCTCTGACTGTTAAAATGTCTGTTCTTAATGACTTTCCTATACTTTTATTTTTACTTTGTTTATTTCATGCAAACAGGTCTACTTTTGAATTTCTGCTTCGTGGTAGGATAGCTAATAGCTTCTTGTGCACACAAGAGGAGTTAGACAAGACATATGTGATTAGCCGATGAAATGGAAAAGCCCTTGTCACATGAGATTTTAATTAAGCATCTTAAGTTTGTATTCAGGTAGCTTAACAGCAGCCATTCCCTGCTTGAGGCAATTTATCATTTATTTCTGTTTCATTCTTTGTGGTCAGTATTCCTTAGGAAAGCTTCCTGAGAAATGAAGGCCATTAATACAAATGTGAGTCAGAGAAAAGATGAACATGGAAAATGCCCATGTTGTGCCAGCATACTCTGACAGACCCCTGTGATTTAGCATCCCTCCCTGGCAGTGTGAATTATAATTAAATCGCAGACATATGGAAGGCAAGTAACTGAATGTCATTTGTGCTGTCTACATAGGGAATGAGGGAGGTATTAAAAGAAAGATATAGAAACTAGTTTCTAAAATCATTTCTAGTTTCAGAAGACAGACTGATAGAGCAATGCAGTAGGTGGATGCTGGTAAATCACTGGTCTGGAAAAAACGAATACTACAGTGTACAAATAGACCTTTTCCAAGAGAGCATCATCTTGCCACTCCTCTGCAGGTGACCATCATGAAGAACATTCAACTATATGGCCTTTACTACCCGACCTGTTTACTGGATTCAAATGATCAAGGGATCCCTTTGAATCAGGATCTTGACATGACAGAGAACCACACATAGCACAAAGATCCTGGAGTCTGAGCTGAATGCAATTGTGAGAAGAGGCTTTGGAACTACCTCCCTTAGGGAGTAGGTGATGGTATCCCTGGGAAGAAGGGATAGTAAGTGGGTAGAAGAGTGATAGGCAGTTAATGTGCTTCATTACACCAAATCTCTAATAGTCCCTTATTACTTGCTCTCTTCTACCATAAAGATTAGAGCCATAAATTTTTGGGTTATCAGAAAAGTCACTATATATTTTTCTAAGGTTTCCTATGCAAAAAATGCATAAAAATGTACCATGACTTTTCTAACAACCCAGTATTTTATTTTACAGCCCACGTAGCTGCAGAGTTAAAACCAGGATTATTGAGAGTTACCTCATGAGTTACAGCAGAACTCTTAGGTCCCCTTTGATCATTTTGCTGCTTCTCCCTCGAACTTCCAGGATGGAAGTTGTAAATATTGTGTGGGGCATGCAAAGTCAACCACGGGACAGGCAGATGGAACACGAGCATTCAAGGTGACTGAACGGAAAAATAAAAGCCTAGAACAGTAATGCCACTACTGAGCTACTACCCGCATCCAGGACTTATGTTTAGGGAGACAAATTTCTAAGTTGCTTCTCATTACTCTTAGGATAAAATTCAAGCCTTTAACATTGCTTTCAAGGCAGTGCATAATCTAGAAACACCAAGCTGAGTCTTTCTCACTTAACCTGTTTTACTCTTCTCTCATTAGGGTGTCATTTCCTGCATTCGGTTTATCAGTTCTTTTTTGTTTGTTTGTTTGTTTGTTTGTTTTTCATTTTGTGATTTCTTTGGTTAGAGCACTCTTTCTCTATGCTTTTTTTGTGACTATATCTGATTTAATGCTTCCTCTGAAGTTCTACCTACTCAAATACATTTTTCATGGACCCTGTTTTAAAGAGATGATACTGTAACTATTCATATCTGTATGATTGCTTAATAGTGGAGTCCTCTACTAGACGTTAAGTTCTTATTTTACATTCCTCTATTTCTAGCAATTTGCAAGGCAGCTGACACCTAGTGAAAACAATAACTATTTGCATAATGAGTAGATGAAACAAAATAAAAATCGGTTTTGCTTAGATATCTGATGCTGTGACCTCATGACATTAAGAGACAATTTCAGTGGAAAAAGGAGACATCATCAGATGAGAAATCCCTAATCAGCATATATGCTAGTAATGTTTCTGTACTACAGTCAAATTTCCTTCCCTCCCCACTCAGTGAAGGAGTGTTTCTCTTCTATCAATGGAAAACCTTCATACCAATTCCTTGAGTCCTATACTTTCTCATATTCTCAACAATCTTACCCTTCATTTGAACAACAAAAAAAAAATTAGTATAGCTGAGTAACAAAGTCAAGGAATAAAGAAATGGGATATTATCTGTTGAAGATAACTTTATAGTGTTATCAACTGGACTAGGGAGAAATGCACACATGCTGGAATATTCAGTTACAAGCTAAATAATGTGATTTAATGTATAAAAGAACTTGAAATAAAAAAAAAGAATTAAATCAAATGGGACCAGCAGTTGGCAGAATGGCTATGTCACTGAACTCTCATGTAGTCGACCGCGGCTTGAGACCTGGACCTGGTAGCTTAAACTCACGCTGGGTGTGTGTTCATGCGTGCTCAAGATTCCAAGAGGATAAAGGAGGAGAAGTGATTGTGGCATGGCCATACCCTCTGGGGGCTGATTTCTCACGTTCTGTCTCTTTGTCTCTCTCTGTCTTTCTGGCGAGCACTTGTGCCCTACAGCAAAAACCTCTCCAAAAACAAACAAAATAAAAGAATTAAATCAAATGGTTTTGAAGAGGGGTGTGTAGTTGGTTCTATTTGTATTTGATCAACTTGAATGTACATAGAAAAACTAATGTAGATTAGAGTAGATACTTACACAAACTCAAAAATCTAGTAATATCAGGGCTAGCAGGTGGTATACGGTTAAGGCACTGAACTCCCACATGGTCAACTCCAGTTCAAGTCCAGATCTGGTGGCTTGAAACTCATGCTGGGTGCTGGTGTGTGGGTACCCAAAATCCCAGGAGGAAAATACAGAATAGATTGTAGCATGGCCGATCCCTTGGGGAGAAGTTAATTTCTTACTTTCTGTCTCTGTCTTTCTGGTGAAAATCCATTAATATAACTTCTTTCCATATAGCTGAATGTACCCCATCAATATGGCATGGGTATATTTCTTTGTGCAAACAAACTTACAACTCTCATGTGGAAAATATTATTTTGTATTAAGAATTATTTGTAATAGTCATAAGAATCATGCTAAAATAAATTAATTTTTAAATCCAAGTAAATGATCAATCAGATTGTTTTAAAAACAGAACAATGAAGCCCAGTTGTGATGATGCAGGTGGTAGGGCACTGCTGTGCACTATTGCAGTCACACAAGAGGCTTAAGTTCAAATCTCAGGTTGGCCTGATCATAGTAGGTGTACCCACATGAACTTGTGATCCTGTCTGACTAGGAAGGTGAGGAGAGGATTGTGGTGTGGCCATATCCTGCCAGAGTTTCCTGTGTCTCTCTCTGCCACATGAGAACAACAGCTAAACTTAAAAAAAGAGATACCAACAATTAAAGTGCTTCTCTCCTAACATGGAAAGTACATCACAACTGAATGGGCTGAAATGGATGAACGATGATGATAATCCTGTCACCTTACCCCGTTAGTCACTTCTATTTTATATCACATTATGACAAAAAAAAATGTGGTTACAAAATATTACCTTTAGGTCACTGTTGTGAGCCTGCCGGTCTTTTTATCTTCTTATATGAAAATGTTCAAATGAAAAATGAAAACATATCTGGTGAACTTATGCCCAGTGCAAACTCTATAATGAATCTAGAACCTAGAATTGGTTTCCCACATCTTTGGAATTTTTTCAAATACTCAAATGATCTCTTTTGAAACTTTCATTATTTATAAGCTGATATAGAAATAGAGAATTATTTCCCTAACCATTTAAATAGTTTTCTCCACATTAGTAAATTGAAAATAGTGTCTATATCTTACTTCTGAATCATTGTCATCATTACCAGAGTTAACCTTAATTGAAAGCTTGTTTTGTTCCTGGCTCTGTATAAAGTGCTTCATATTATATATCTTAGTTAATCTTTGTGATGATCCTATGGGTTAAACTTTTAAATTTTGGTTGCCAGAAGGCATGTGCACAGAGACAGAGATAGAGAAAGAGATAGAGAGAGAGAGAGAGAGAGAGAGAGCGCGCACCACCAAGGGGTCACAGCCACACTGTAATCCCTTTCCTCCATTTCTCCATCATGTTGGGATTTTGGCCATGATATACATGGGGGTAGCATGCTTTTCCAACTACAGGGGCCAGGATTCAAACTATAGTCAGTCATGTGGGATTTGGCTCCCTTGTCTGTTAGGCTATAGGGCTGGCCTGAGTTTTATAGTCACTAAAAGCAGTATAGTAAAAAGATACTCAAATTAATAACTTGTCCAGCCTGACAGGGCTAATTAATAGTAGATCTGGAACCAGCAGATGGCATAACAGTTACATCACAGTACTCTCACTTGGCCGACTGTGGTTCAGTCCCAGACATGGTGGCTTTACAAAACTTATACTCAGCATGTGTGTGTGCATGTCCAAGATCCTTGGAGAGGAATAGAAGAGAAAGGATTATGGCATGGCCATCCCTCCTGGGAGGTGATTTCTTGTTTTCTGTCTTTTTGGTAAGTACACGCACCCTAGAACAAATATCTTCAAAATAACTAGCAAAATAGTAGACTGGAACTTAAGAACACAGTTCTCTCTGATCTTGAAACTGGATTTCTAAATGTATATTCTAGAGCTACTATACTACACTATCTCTCCAAGATTTAGAAAAGATATTGTGTCATGTAATTATTGAGGATATCAATGGTTGGAATTTGTCATTTAACAGAAAGAGGGAATACAGTCATGCTTTAAGAATGTCCATTACAGTCTCCCCCAAAATTATTCTGTCAAATAAGTAAATGATTTTAGGCTTTTGACAGAGTTTCAGTTTTATTCAGAGACTGACATTAGCGTAGAGGGTTTAATAATCTACCACTCAGGGCCAACAGGTGGCATGGTGTTTGAGGCACTGGACTCTCACATAGTTGACCACTGTTCGAGTCCAGGACTTGGCAGCTTGCCTTTCTCACTTTCCTTCTTTCTCAGTCTCTATTTGTCTCTCCCTGGTGAATTAAAATAATAATAATAATAATAATAATAATAATAATAATAAATAAAATTAAAATAAATTCTTTTAAAAAATACCATTCGAGAACAGATTTATGGTTCAACAATTTAAGTGCAACCACCTTAAACCCTTATTAGAATCAGGTGGACTCTAAGTAAACTTTATTTGATATGTAGTTCAGAGAATATAAACAACAATGTTGTTAACTAAAAATGATACACAAAGAAAACTATCTCTGAGTATTCCACACTACCATGAAGTACTTTGCTAACTCCAAGAGTCCATGAGCCTTTAGAAAACACAAATATAATTTCTATATGTATGTGAATGTAAAATGTTCCATTATAATATATTTTAATGCTATGCATTAGTTTATCCTGGGAAAATTACAACAATCTATCAATCTATCTAAATATAGATATAGATCTGTTTTCTAATGTATAGATTTTAAGAATCTACTTGTTAAAATATACAAAATATTTTTTAAAAATTACAAACCATTAATGATTCTACTAAAAATAGTCAAACGATAAAAGACCTTTCAAATTTTTATTTTTTAAAATGTTTTTGCCATGGGATGTGTGCATTTGCCAGAGACAGAAAGAGACAGAGGATGTGAGAAATCACCTCCCAAGGGGCATGACCGCACCACAGTCCCTTCTTCATTCTCCACCTGGAATTTTGGGTATATACAAATATGCACCCAGCATGATTTTCAAGCCACCAGGTGTGGAACTCGAACTGTGGTTGGCCATGTGGGAACTCAAGACCTTAAACGTCATGCCACCTGCTACCCTCCCCTCCCATAGCACAAGTGTTTCATTTTGATAAAATTCAACAAATCAATTTTTTTTTCACAGATCATGTTTTTGATGTTGTGTTGGAAAACTAATGACCAAACAAATGGTCATAAAGCCTTTCACTTACGATTTTTAATAGGAGTTTCGTTGTTAATATATTTTGTGTTTATTTTTCAGGCTTTTGTCACAGAGTGCATGTGCTCTCCAGAGGGAGACAGAGAGATACAGAGATAAGGAGAGAGGTAAAGCAAGAAATTACCCTTCAGGGGGATGGTAAAACCAAAGTCCCTTGTCCTCCATTCTCCTCTTAGCATTTTGGTCATGTATGCACGTTCCCCAGCTTGATTTTCAAGCTGTTGGGTCCAGGATTTGAACCATGGTCAGCCATGAAGGAGTCCAGTGCTTTCACCACCACAGCAACTGCTGGCTGTGGTGAAAAAAATACAAGGGTATTTCTTTCTTTATTTATTTTTTATATTTTTGCAACACGGTGTGTGCACTCTTCAGAGAGAGACAGAGAACAAGAGGGAAAGTGAGAAATCACCCCCAGGAAGTTATTGTCTAATATAGTCTAATGTTCAATGTTATCTTCAAGTCATGGGCATGATGCACACACACTCACACACACACACATTCATTAATTTAGCACTTTATTAATTTTGTGAGTGTTATACAGTTTTCTGTATAAGGTTTCTCTATGTATTTTGCTAGCTTTATATCTAAGTCCGTTCTGTTTTCTATTGCTATTGTAAATGGTATATATTTTTAGAAACTATATTTGTGAGGCCAGCAGGTGTCATGGTGGTTAAGTTGTTGGACTCCCACAGGCCACCCATGGTTTGAATCCCAGACACGAAGGCTTGAGAATAATGCTGGGCACATGTGTTTGCACGCCCAAAATCCTGAAACAAAAATAGGGAAGAAAAGAGCAGTGTGGCCACCCCTCCTGGGGGTAATTTCTCGCTTTCTCTCCCTCTATATCTCTCTGGCAAGCACACATGCCCTGTGCCAAAAACCTAAAATAAGTAAATAAATAAATAAAACCCTGTCATTGTTATTGCTATATTTGTGTATAAGGATACTGCTAACTTTTTGGATTACAAAAAAAAAAAAAAAAAAAACAGAAAAATAAGTGACGGATTTTCTGACGACCTACTGTAGATAGTCAAGTTGTAAGGAACGTTTGGAAGCTTGAAGAAAGAGATACTGCAAATGAGGTGTTTTTTTTTTTCCTTTCTGTTTGATTTTTTGGAAAGTGGGGGGGACCAGCAGTTAGTTTAATGGCTATGTCACTGGACTCCCATGTAGTCAACCGCAGTTCGAGTCCCAGACCCAGTGTCTTAAACTCACGCCGAGTGCGCGTGTGTGTGTGTGCCCAAGATCCTGAGAGGAAAATGGAGGAGAAGGGATTGTGGCGTGGCCATCCCCCCTAGGGGGTGATTTCTCGCTTTCTAGCTCTCTGTCTCTCTCTGTCTTTCTGGCGAGTGCATGCACCCTATAGCAAAAACCTCTCCAAATTAAAAAAAAAAAAAAAAGAAAAGAAAGTGGGAATACAGTAGAAAATGTAGGAAGCATTCATACACTTTTAATTTTAGAAAATGTGGTGTGAGCATGCTGGAATACCTGGGGCACAAATGCACATATGCCTGGCATGTTTCCCAAGCTACAGGCCTGGGATTTAACTGAGGTTGCTCATGTGGAACCTGGCTCCCTTAACCACTAGGATACAAGGATGTCCCAAAAGTAAAATTTCAATCCTGTACAAGTTTGGACATGAAAATTCTAGGTTTTAGATTCCTGACACCATATAAAATTCTGATCAATCTTGTCATTGGAATACTGTAGTATTTCTTCAAAATATTACAACAAACTCTCTGCTTCTGGCCAGTGATTTTCCTTATCTTGCTGTGAAGTTATCTGTATTTTTTAAAAGTGGTTTGTTATATATTTCACCTACTGTATCTTGAAATTCTTGGTAGTAGTTTGTTATGTCAACCATTTTTATAGAAATTGAAATTGTGTGTGTGTGCTTGGAAAAGTTACTTTATATTTTGAGCCACTGTTTGTTAACCTCTGTCTGTACTACTGAGATACTAATATGAACTATATAGAGTTGTTTAGAAGATAAACACGGTGATGTATAAGCAAATGATTAGTTCATTGAACATTGGTTTGTTTTTATTTCTCAGAATTGTATTCCTTGTATTCATATTAAGTAGCCAGTAAGTAATTACCATGTGTGCATAGCATTACATAAATTGCAACCAAGAAAATGTTCATGAATTTTAGGCAGGTCTTAGTCTAATCACAATATGAATATTGAATTAAACATCAAAGGTTTTAGGATATGGTTTGGTGATTAAATATTATGATTACATTTGTAATCACAGTTATTGCATGTGATATTTCAAATGCAATGACACCTGGAGTTGTTGAGGTAATGGCTCACGTTATCATAACATCATGTCTAATACACATTGCATAACCGTCAAGTTAATTTATAATATACAATGTGGGTCACACAATCAGCTTGAAGTCAATAAAATCTGATTGGGCTACCACACCATGGTCATAAAGCTTTATTGTAAATTTGCTTTTAAAATGCAGGTAAGGTTTTAAGAATAATGCTGTTTTTTTTTACATTCTTATTTTCTGTTATAATTTCCTTATTAAATATATCATTTAGAGTCAGTTTTTTTTCTTAATACACCCAATTTATCACCTCCAATCTGCAATCTGGAAATCAATACTGTTCTCTTGGCACCCTCTAACATCATAAGCAATTAGATATTTGAAATATAAACTTAGCTTAACATTGTGTTGACAAGTGAGCTGGCCACAGCTGTCCTAGAATCCGTAGCCAACCACAGTAAGAATGTATTTGAAAGTAATCAGATATGATTAAAGTGCAAGACAAACCAGAAATCAAATCACTCAGTTATTGAACAGAGAAGTGTAATTTTAAATAAATATTTTTGACTCTTTAATACATTTTGAAAAAATACAAAAGCAAAAGGAAAGCATTGCTATGCATTCTCACAGTCAAATGCAAATTATGTTAAAAATAATAAAAAGGAACTGTCTCTAGCTCATACTAACTGTTGAATAAAATGCATAAATAAATTCATTTTTTGAGTATACTGTTTTACATAGGTAATAATTAGAGGTAATAATTAGTACTAAAATGGTGAAGAATTAGTCATTATTTTGCTTAATTTATGTAAAAGTTAATGATTACTTTCTGTGAGGCACTGAAACTTCATGTTTTGCATGCATTTTGCTCCTCACTACAAACCTGAGTTACATAATGAGGCCCAGAAAGTTTAAGTAACTCATTCAAGTTCACACATCAGATAAATCAGAGTCAAGATTTGATCCAAGGCAATGTGGCACCAATTATTTACTTACTGTCTTCATAGAAATGGAGACACAAATTAATAACAGGAAAATAGATATTGTGGGGGCTGGCAGGTGGCATGGTCATTAAGACACTGAACTCCTACGTGGTTGATCACAGTTTGAATCCCAGACCTAGCAGCTTGCATTCTCTCTCTCAACTCTCTCTGGTGAGTGCACATTGCCCTAGAGCAAATTAAAAATAATAATAATATTTTTTAAAAAATAAATAAATCACTCTAAAAAAAAAGAAAAATGTATTTTGTTAAATAAAAATGATGAAGCTGTTCCTAACATTGAAGAGCTTTATTTACATTGGAGAATTCTGGGTAGGTCCTGTTACTACTGTGTGTGTGTGTGTGTGTGTGTGTATGTAGGTGTGGTATGGATTGTGTGTCTGTATATGTGTGTCTGTCTTGCTCTAACATTTGCTCTCAAATGATCAGATTTTGATAGGAGGGCTTTTCTGGACGTGGACTAGAGGACAGGCTGTAGAAAAGAAATGCAGTGCACCTTCGGCAGCATAATCTGAACTGAGTTTGCTACTGGACAGGAGGTAGTGCCTTAGACTGAAGAAGACCCACTCTGGGAAATATGCTGTCACATGTTGAAATTGCCTTTCTACTTCAGAAGCTGACAATTGCCCCCTGAGACATGATAAGGTTCTTATGAGAAGCAACATTTTACCTGTCAATCATTCTGCAAAAAGTGGGACACTTAGGTAGAAGACAAGGAGGGAAAGATTCCTTAATGTGGGTATTTTCAAATTGATCAGATCAAGAAGTAGAAACGATGCCAGGAATTTTGTGATAAAATCACAGTTTTTTTTTTAATTTTTAAAGAATTATTTATTTAATTTTATTTATTCATTCATTTATTTTATTTTGACCAGAGAGAGAAAGAAAATGAGAAAGCAAGCCACAAGCCACCAGGTCTGGACTTGAACCGTGGTTGGCTACGTGAGAATGTCTAGTGCCTTAGCCACCACACCAGCTGCTGGTCCCTAAGATCACAATTTTTGCATGTGGGCTCCAAGAGTGATCATTTCTAGGAATATTTAAAACATTTTCTGACTCGTAGATCTGCATGCCACTGTTGACTACTAGAGAAGGCAGGTTCCCCTTCCTGAGGCTGGCACATGTGTGGACAGTGGCTCTCTAACAGAGTCCCAAGTGCTGCAGGAATGTGGACACACAAGGGCACTGGTGTTAGAGTAGGAGTGGAATAAGGCAGCTAAAGAACACAATTACGAGGACTTGCCCAGAGTGCCATTAGTCTGTTAGCTAAAATCACTCCAAAAAGATCTAAAGAAATGTTTCGAGACAACTGATTTTGGATTATTACACTAGTGGTGGTTTTGTGACGAAAGATTTATGTAATAATAGCACAAATGCATATGAGGAAGAAAGAAAAACACCTTTGACAGGGTCTTGTCGTGCTGTGATCTCCTTTTCTTAGCCCTCTAGCTCCTGAGCATTTGGGGACTTGTACACAAACCTGATATATTTTCAGGCCAACCCAGGAATCTCAACCCATGAGCCTATGGTCGGCCGTGCGACTTTCAACATTGTAGTCCAATACACTACAAACCATCCCACGTAGGCTAGGTCAGGTTTACTTTTTTAATAGAGATTCTTCTTCCAGCACGATTACCATGCATATCAGTCAAGACAAAGCCGTGACTATACACATCAGCAGCAGCAAATAGCTTTTCATTGTTTTTCCAGATTCTTTATTTTTTAATTTTTATTATTCTTATATTTTTAAACGTTTGGTCACTAAACATCATTTGGCTTGTAAAAAGAATTTGCCCAACATGAAATAGGTCTCAGACCTATCCAGTTGAGAATACTATACATGCTATCATCAACAGGTAATAAACCATTTCTCTAACAAATGCCCTGCCTCTCTATTTTTTCTACCTGATTTTCTTCCCTATACTCTTCCCTCCCTCCCTTCCCTTGCCCTTGTCCCACTAGAACATTTCAGTGACGGTCCAAGAAAACAGTTAACAGTGGTGAGGCCATTTAGAAGGCCTTCAGCACTCTTTATCTACAGCTATGAATTGTTACCAAAATTACTTAAGTTTGACTCTGATGTGATATGAATTTGGGAATTAATAAATATAGGATCAGAGCTTCAGTCAATGAGAACAAGTCTCCGTCAGTTCTAAGTCAGAGGATGTCTCATTACCCAGTAGGGAAGAAGAGGCATACAGCCACTGACTGTTTATATCAATACTGAAAAACACTGAAGTACTTTTTACTCTGCTTTAAAAAATCTGTAGGAGTCAACTTTAATTTCCATCCTGTACAATGCATGGATCAATTTAGCATTTTTAAAAAAAATTTGCTCAATAGCAATTTCTAGTAGGTTTTAAAAGTATTTATTGGATTTGATTTGATTTAAACAACAGCACCCTATATGTGATTGCATTAAAGCACTTGCATTACTGTGTATTTTTTAATTACAGTAATTTTCTCCTGTAATGTCTTTTCCTTCACTGTTCTGTGGGCCTTCTGGTAGAAAGGGAGAGTTTCAGATGTCACTGACTAACAAAGATGTCCCAAAGTCTGATTCTTCTGTGCCATACTCTGGACCACCACTTGGGCCAGAGTGTAGTCTGTGGTTTGGAAAGGTCAGGAGAACGCTGTTGGGTTGACACGGATAGAATTCTGAGTCTAACTCCTTCCTCCTTTTACCTGGTAATATTAAGCGAATCACTTTGATAACACAAAATTAGCTATTCCTTCTGATAAATTAGGATAATTTCTAGTATACAATTAGGACTTTTATTAATTAATACTGCAGCAAAGCAAATCACCCCTTAAATTAATGGTTTAAGATTATGATTATTTAATTAGTGCTTATGTGTGGGTGTTCTTGGTAGTTCCTCTACTCTGAGATCATTAGTTTGGGGTTGGCTTGTCTAGAATGATCTCTCATGCCTGACCTTAGCTAGTTTGTCTAAGATAGCTGGAATCAGCCTTGTCATGGTCTTTCTTCTTCCAGAAAATTAACTCAGGGTAATCCACATGATGATGGAAAACCCCAGAAGTAAATGGGTGAGTACTTTTTGATAATCTGCTCTTCTTAGGGATGCTAATATTCCACTGGCAAAACTAAGTCTCATAGCAAAGCACAAATTAATCAGATAAATAAACTCCTCTTCCCCAAAGGAGTTTGTGACCATTTTATGTAGTCTCAAGAGAATGGTTTTGCATATTAGTGAAAACGAATGCAAAGTGCTTGTCATGTAATAATAATTAAATACGTGTTTTTTTTAATTTATTTTTTTCCTCTTTTGAAAGAAAGAATTTTGCTTTAGAGCACATGCACTCACCAAAGAGACAGAGACATAAAGTGAGAAATCACTTCCCGGGGCGATGGCCATGCCACAATCGTGGCCATGCTGCAATCCCTTCTCCTCCATTCTCCTTTCAGGATCTTGGGCACAAATGCATACACATACAAGTGAGTTTTAAGTTGCCATGTCCAGGGCTTAAACCATGGTCGACTACATGGGAGTCCAGCGAGGAACCATTACACCATCTGCTGGTCCCTCTACATATTCCTAATGTGGCTTTCTAGTCATACATTTTATCTCCCCTACTACTTAACAAACATTAAAAAAAATACTGAGGGTAAGGCTTTTTAAATTAAAACCACTTTTAAAAAACATTTCCAGGGAGGCAGCAGGTGGTTTGGTGAAGGTGCCCAACTCCCACATGATCAGCTATGATTCGCATCCCAGACCTGGCAGCTTACTTTCTCACTTTCCTTCTTTCTGTGTGTGTGTGTGTGTGTGTGTGTGTGTGTGTGCATGTGCGCACCTGGAGAGCATATGTGCCCTCTGGCTAATTAAAAATAATAGTAATGACAAATAAAATTAATAAATAATTACTTTCACAAAAATTTCCAGGGTGTGTGTGTGCTTGCCAGAGATAGAAAGACCAGAGGAAAGGGGTGTGGGAGGGAGAAAACAGCCCTTTTGGGGCGTGATAATACCACAATGCCTTTTCTTTCATTGCTCCATCCTGTCGGGATTTGGGGCATGCATGCACATATGTAGAGCATGTTTTTTCAAGCCTCCAGGGTCAGGATTCAAAGCGCAGTTGACCAACTGATCAATTAAAATCCTTTTATCCCTTGAGGTTCTGCTTGTCCTTGGAATTAGAAAGTCATTTCCACTTCCTTGCTCTCCCAAATTTTCTTCCTTTTTGAGGTCCCAGCCAATGTTCCCAGCTAAATCACAGCCTCTAGTTTATTACATAAGTAAACTCCATTTCATGTTTTAACTTACATATTTTATGACAGGTTTTGTACCACTCCCTCCCCAATTAGCTTTTTAAAAAATAATTATCTATTTAATTTTATTTATTATCATTTCTATTATTATTATTTTAATTTTTACCAGAAAGAGAGAGAGGAGAGTGAGAAAGCAAGCCACCAGGTCCAGGACTTGAACTTCAATAAGCCATGTGGAAGTCCAACACCTTAATTTAGCATGTCACCTGCCAGTCCCGCCAAGTAGCTTTTAATTCCTTTGAATACAAAGATGGGTCATATTTCTCTGTTGAAATTAGTGGTACCTAGCACAAGGATAGATCTAAATTTTAGATCTTAAACAAGAAGATTCAAACTTATTTTCCAATCCTATTTCATACCACTGTATTCAATACACAGCAGTCTAGTACTGGTTTAGTTAAAATAGAAGGGCATTGCGACATGATCCCTAAAATACAGTACGGGACTTGAGCACTGGCTTTGTGACTATGAAAAGTTGGGAACCAGCAGTTAGCATAATGGCTATGTTGCTGGACTCCCACGTAGTCGACTGCGGTTCACATCCTGGACCCAGTGGCTTAAAACTCACGCTGGGCACGTGTGCATGTGTGCCCAAGATCCCGAGAGGAGAATGGAGGAGAAGGGATTGCAGCGTGACCATCCCCCCTGGGGGGTGATTTCTTGCTTTCTGTCTCTCTGTCTCTCTCTGTCTGTCTGGCGAGCACACACGCCCTATAGCGAAAACCTCTCAAAAAAAAAAAAAAGTTATTCTACTTTTATGGGGGCCAGCAGGTGATGTGGTGGTTAATGTACTGGACTTCCACATGGCCCAGCATGGTTTGAGTTCTTGACCCGGTGTCTTAAAACTTGCTCAGGGCATGTGTGTGCGTGCCCAAAATCCCAAGAGGAGAAGGGAGAAGGAATTGCAGAGTGGACATCCTCTCTGGGTGGGTGGTTTCTCACTTTCCCTTTCATTGTCTATGTCTGTCTCTGACAATGTACACACCTATGGCAAACACCTAAAAAATTTTTTTCATAAAGAAAAGTTACTCAACTTTTATTAGCTTGTTTCCTACTGACCAAGTAGAAAACCATACTGTATACTAATAATATAAAATATTACCTGGCAAAATAAAAATAATTAGCCCACCACCCACCATATATTTTTTCTGGCTTCACTTTTTTAAAGATATTTTATAATAACCCATCTTTTTGCAGTTGTTTGTAAAATGTCATCTACTCCAGTTGTGTATATTGTGTATCAAAACTTTCAGAAACATTCACGTCACTTCTTTTTTCTTTTGGAGAGGTTTTTACTATAGGGTGCGTGAGCTTGCCAGAAAGATGGAGAAAGAGAGAGAGACAGAGACAGAAAGCGAGAAATCATCCCAGGGAGGATGGCCACATCACAATCCCTTCTCCTCCATTCTCCTCTCAGGATCTTGGGCACACACACACATGTGCCCGATGTGAGTTTAAGCCACCGGGTCCGGAACTCAAACTGCGATTGACTACATGGGAGTCCAGCGACATAGCCATTATGCCAACTGCTGGTCCCCTGACTTTGCTTCTTAATAATCATTTCCTCCAAGTGATATTTCTGCTTCCTCTACATTTCAAGTATATATATGTGTGCGTGTATATATATATATCTGTGTGTGTGTGTGTGTGTGTGTGTGTGTGTATATATGTGGTGGCAGGGCTTCCAAGCACATAACTGTTCTGACAGTGCTACTTACTCTTATAGTTATGATCTCTAAGTACTTTACCATTTAAAAAGAAAGTTAATTAAGATTGTAATTCATGTTTATCTTTAAAATATAATAGATTAGAAGTACTTCCAAAATGGTATAGTAAATAAGGATAGTTGACTATACCATAAAAGCAATGAGAACACTAGCAAAAATTGTCAAAATTAACCTTCAGACTCTAAATTAACAAAGACTCCCAACAGTCTGGTGAGCATTCATTTGAGAAAAATAACTGAAACTCAGTACCAACTGTGTTTTCTAGTGTTTTAAACTTGTCCTAATGCCAATTTCTCCTCAACCCTGGGTATCTTTTAAATCCATCAGTATTATGATCAGAGTAATTGTCAAAACAGCAACTGGAAACCAATGGAAACGGTAAAACTGGTATACATCTTCCCCCAAAGCCACGTAAGTATAACATTGTCATGATTATCCTGTCTGGAATTTCCCATAATAATGCCATTTATAGGACTTATCTTTACAAGTTAGGTGTCTGTACATACCTCAGTACATACTTAGTGTACAACATTCCTACTGTATGGGCTGAATTAGTAAGCTTCATTCAGAAAAAACTTACTTACAATCTGTTGACATGGCCCATAGATCTGAACATGATGGGATCTGTATAAAAATAATTATTTATAGTAATACACCACTCTCCAGACAACAATGTATATAATTATGTATAATATAAAAATGCATGCTGCAACAGATCAGCAAAAGTCTTTGCGCATTTACTCAAAAGGTGCATATACCCTATGACTTTTGAAAACAAAAAACTAAAACTTGAGGAATCAGATGTTCGTAGATGGCACTGAATAATTCTAACAAGTTTCTGAGACTGTAGAGCAGTAGTCATAAGTGCACACTTCTGTGAGTGTTCTGGACAAATGATAGGGGAACCTAATCTCACCATTGACTGACTTACCCTTGGCTGACTTGAGGTTCTGCAGAGTAAGTGAAAGCTACAACACAGTTGTAAACAGTCATTATTTTCATGTATGTTTTAGCCAATGAATAACAATCACCTCCTAAGGTAGTAGTGAAGATTATAAATATTATCTTAGGATTCATTCAGTAAATTCTTCTGAAATAACCTTACTACACTAGTCAATTTCTGTGTGTTGAACAGCCCCAAAAATGAATAAAGTAAAATCCTGTATCCCTTTCTTTAAGGAAACTTACCATCTGGCATTTTATTAAATAGCATGAAATATCATCTCATGCATGGATTCAACACTTCAGATTCCTTACAGTGTCTGCATATGCACTACCATATGAGTTTCTCACAATAGATCAGTGAGGTAGCCAGAATGGTAATAATTTCTCTTAGGAATAAAAGAAAATGAATTGCTTACGAAAGATGCAAAATATCACACCTAAGTTTCACAACCCTGGAATATTAGATTTTTGTGAAGGAGATGTGCTTTCTTCACTAGGGAAAACACACTATACACAGAAAAATGATTTTTATTTAAAATAAAAATAAAATAAAAACCTTTATGGGTGATCCAAACAAGACTGAACTGTTCTAAAAAGAAAAAAAAAAAAAAGCAATAACGAAATCTAACACCTTTATCTTATTTCTTTTCAGTTCTAACTCCCATATCTAATGTGATCATAACTGTCTTTATGCTCAGCTGTATGTAATGCATTTATTTTTGTTTCCTACAGATGACAAGCACAGGAGAAATGGCATACTTGGGAAAGAGGTGGGTTAAAAATCTGCTCATTTAATGTGTGATCTTGACTACATTACATATCTTTTCTGATGATTGTTATGTTTCCTTGGGAATGTAAACAATCTTTTTGCACTTGGAGAAATGTCATGATTTATGCAAAACACTTGTCAAATAGTAATCATTCAATTCATATTTTTCTAGTCCCCTCATTTCTTTCTCTCCCCTTACCTTCACTTCAAATATAGAGTGGATTTGTTTTGTATTTTGGGATCCAAAGAGGAAGTTTATTATGCAAGGAAATGGAATTTTGTGATATTAAAGGAGTACTATTTTCTTTAAACTACTTATATGATAATTCAAAAATTTTATTAATGGCAAAGCATCAATAATAACCATTTACCATAAAATTTTCAGACATTTCAGAGAAGAAGATGCCTCATGGCTCCTGCGAACTAGGTATTTCAGGGCACATGAGAAATGAAGATTTTCTACTGATAATTCAGCCTCCAGCAAACAAGCTAGCATGCGATCACAACAGAACGGCAAAGAGATTCTACATCACCTCTGTCTGCTTGCTCCTGAACATTCAGATTGAACTTCAAGAATTTGAAAGAAACACACCATCCATCAGATGACAAGAAATCACCGCCAGATCACAAGAAATATGGGAAAGCAAGAAAATATCTCTCCTACAAGGGAAAAGAGTAACTCTTCTTCATCCAAGCAGTTCGGTGAAAAATCATGAAAATGTCTGGTAAGGAATTTAGAGCATTCATAATGTCAAAGCTAACAGAGATAGAAGAGAAGAGAGACAATGAACTGCTAAAGAGATAGGAGAAATAAGTTGATGAGTTCCAGGAGATGAGGAAATTCTTTTTTTTTTTTTTTTGGAGAGGTTTTTGCTATAGGGCGCATGTGCTCGCCAGGCAGAGAGAGAGAGACAGTGAGACAGAAAGCGAGAAATCACCCCCCAGAGGGATGGCCACACCGCAATCCCTTCTCCTCCGTTCTCCTCTCGGGATCTTGGGCACGCACACACATGCGCCTGGTGTGAGTTTTAAGCTACCGGGTCCGGGACATGAACCGTAGTTCACTATGTGGGAGTCCAGCGACATAGCCATTACACTAACTGCTGGTCCTCAAGATGAGGAAATTCTTGCAAAATCTAAAAGAGGAATTACACATTTTACAAAAGAATCAAATGGAACTGTTAGAAATGAAGACTATAATACAGGAAGTCAAAATCTCCCTTGAAAGTATTAAAAGCAGACTAGATCATACAGAAAATAGAATCTCAGATGTAGAAGAGAAAATGGTTGGCCTAGAAAAATCTACCACGAAGACTGAGAAAATGGCCCCAAAATTTGAGAATAATATACAAGAAGTACTAGATACCATCAAACATCCAAACATCCGGATAATCGGCATTCCAGAAGGTGAAGAGACCCATAAGGGCATTGATAATCTATTCCGTGAAATCCTGCAAGAAAACTTTCCAAACCTAGAGAGGCATTCGAAGATCCAGTCCCAAGAAATACAAAGGAACCCAAATAGAATCATCTCAAGAAGATCTTCTCCAAGACACATTATAGCCAGGTTGACCAAAACCACAAACAAAGACAAGATACTAAGATTGGCAAGAGAAAAACATCAAGTTACCTACAAAGGACATTCCATCAGGCTAACAGCAGATCTCTCATCAGAAACAATGCGAGCGAGGAAAGAATGGGAAAATATATTCAAAGTGTTAAGAGAGAAGCAATTTCAGCCAAGAATACTGTACCCGGCAAGATTATCTTTCAGGTGGGAAGAAAAGACAAGAACATTCTCAGATAAACAAAACCTGAAAGAATTTACCAGCACCAGACCAGATCTACAAGAAGTTCTCAAGGGTGTGCTATATCAGGAAAATTAAATACAGACACACGGAAATAAGAGTTCAAAAACTAAGAAAATGGCCAACTTATTTGTAGGGACAAGGCTGGAGTTGAATATTATATCCCAGAATTTAATCAGGAAAATTGAACCAGAAAAGAAGATAAAGTACATGAGACTGATAGGTTCATGCACCTACCACTTGAACAGAATCCTAACCTGTTTCTTGGCTTTAAGCAAAGTTCCTTGGCATTTCTTTGATTTAAGTTAAAACTGGTTTTCTTAATAGTAACGAGTGAACTCACCATTGAAAGTAGTTAGATTATGTAAGAAATTGTGTGATCAATACAATGTGGGTTGGAAAGGAATAGAAGACAATTGTAGACACCAGAGATAATGTGAGAAGAGGGTGGGAAAGGACAGAGGGTCAGAAAAAGGGTTAAAAAAATTCTAGGAACTGGAACTGGAAATTTTTTTTTATAATAATATGCATGATTAAGTCACTATGCAGTATATTCTGGATGGGAAATCACATTTTGTATGCTGTGATGATGATTAGAGAAAGAATGTAAATTAAGGTACAGAAAAAAAAAAAGAAAGTTTCAGGAAAAAAAAAATCTATTCAATGACTACAGTAAGATATATAGCCCCAGCTAGGTGCTACTTTATAGGATGCCTAAAGTTAGACTTCTGTTCATGGAAATGTATGTATCAGCTGTGTTTGCTATGAAAATATTTAGATTAATTAAGGTCTTCAGTAATTCAATAAAATGTGGGGGAAAACAGTATAGAAAGCAAACATAGATAACAGAGACAGTGTGGGAAAAGAGTGGGAGATGGCAGAGGTTAAGAGATAGAGAAAAACAAGGATGGGGGGAAAAAGCAAAACATACAGAAAAGAAATGGAAAATTATTTGCTGACAATAACATGTTTGTTGATATGCTTGATTGAGACAATATACAGTGTACTCTGGATGGAAAATCTCATTTTGTATGCTGTAATGATGTACAGTGAATGAACGCAAATAAATAAATTTAAATTAAAAAAATGAATAAATAAAAATAAAGCTTTGTAAAAAAATTTTTAGATATTTCAACCCTAGTGCCTACTCTCTAATATTCAGAAACAAACATAATGATTATAAATATAACCTCCATCTATCCTGTGTTACGAACCTGGCAGAAACGGCACACATAGGCCCTAGGATTATATTTACATTGTGGAGGGCACTGCATACGGAAGCCATCTTGAGCTATCCACCATCTTAGAAACTATTAGGTTTCACTTCCTCACTGAGCAAACCATTTCTCAGAAATCATGTGACCAACAGTTCTCCCTGGAAGTGGTTGAGTTTCTAGGCAATGGGAGAGATCCACCCACACCAATGATTGGTTCATGCTGTTCTATCTCATTTGCATTTCGGGCAACCAATCAGTGCCCACCAGCCTGTGGGCATTTTTTCCTCAATAAATGGAAGAAGAAGAAGACTTGATCAGCACCTTGTAGTGTATGTGCGTGTGTTTGTCTCATTTCTCACTCCCTCCCCCAAGGAACCTGTTCGACTGTCCCCCGGGTCGGGACATTACATGAATTGAAAATGACAAAAATATTTGCTTGGATCTGTATCACTCTGAGCCTTCTGCACCAATTGTCTTGACACAACTTAGTAACCTACACTCCATTTACGTATTCTGTAACTAAAAGTCCAATTGTAGAGACACATTATTTTTGCAATAGTTTACCAGTGTTCATTCTATAAAGAGTCTCTCTGATTGGTGGAACTCAGTACTATCCTTAGAAGATATGGTAAGCTACCCTCCACCCAGCTCCCAAGCTAAGCAACAAATTGGACTTACGTTGGAAATGGGGAACATTGATTCTTAATCAACACAAGAAACCAAGGTTTTCACTAAGGTGCAAATTTTGGATCCAGAACCATCCCAGAATGGAGATAAGAGGCAATGCACACACTGAGGGAATGTATGAAAGGGGGGAATGTAGCTCAGATATACACTGTTACACTTAGGAGTCACTCACTGCTCTGGGAACATCAAACAGGCTTCTGACACTTTCTTCTTTTTCTTTTCTTTTATAATGATGGATGATTTATTAGTTTTTTAGAGAAAGTGATCCTCTAAATGAAAAAAAAAATCTTATATCCTACACATACAAAGTAGAGTCTTCATTTAGCTTCGATTTTAAAATACCATACAAAGCAAAATCTTAACCCCCAGAAATCATAGTACCCTTTGTAAACTCTATCTTAATTTATGCCTCTGAATCTGGTCAGATGAGTCTGAGTTAACTAAGTTGTCTCAAGACAATTTGTGTAGATAGATCTCTATGCAAATTTACCCCCGAGGGTGAAATATCTGCAAGTTTCCTGTTAAGCAATCATTATCAATTTCTTGTATTCAATTGAATATTCTATTTAATCACATAAGTTGTTCAAATAAGAAGGTGCTCTTCTGATGATCATGAAGCCCCATTCTGTTATTCTACTATTGCATATCTTTTTTAGTAAACTTTATACTTAGTCTAAATACTAAAGAAAATTACATTGAAAAATATCTAAACATCTAAATTAATCAAATAAACAGTTTTAAGAGAATAACATCTGTAAAACCTTTTGCATTTATGGGCTGCTCATATGAGTGACTATTTTGCCAATAAACTTTATTTTTGGAAAGCAGAGTCAAAGAACAGAAATTGACTAAAACAAATATTATGGTTATTATATTTTGTTCATTAATCAAGGCCTTTGTATACTGTCTTTTATTATGAAATCCACACACACAAATTTATTAACAAACAAAACAGCCCTAGGCTTTAATGCAAGTTAAGTAAATTAATTTGAAGTCACAAAGTTCCAATAAATTTAATATTTATTGAGTTCTTATTATGAACAAAACACTATGATAATACCAAAAATAAATGGCATGTTCCTTACCTTATTTAAAGATATTACTATATCTTGATGAAAAGAGATTGGTAAACTATCAAAATTTAGGAAAGTAATTGGAATAGAATTAGTTTCAATATCATCACCCTGTGAGACAAAGAAAAGGCAGCATTGGCTCCTTTTCAATGGAGGCTAAAAAATGGGAAGAAATGAAATTCTGAATATCAACAGTGCAAAATGGGAATTCCCTCACCTGTGAGAGTCTTCTTTGGACTTCCGGAAAGATTTTATAGCTGTCCGGATCACCTTTTTGATGGACTTCACTGGAGTTCCTCTGATATGGCCCCTTTCTACAGAGCCAAGTGCAAGAAATTTTTGCATCAACAGTCACAAACAAACCTAAGACTTTAGGAAAGACATGATTGACTAGTTTCCCAGTAGGCATCTCACATCAGGCTCCAGATTTAAGCCTGCCCTGGGGCACCCTTCTGTGTGGATTCCTATACTTCCCTGAGGAGCAGAAATTGAGAGTGGAGTGGAATGGGGAAAGGGACTGTTGTTTTTCTCAGTGAGTCTTGTGGAAATTCTGCTATTTAACTTTATAAGCTCCATAACCTTGCCATTTTAAAAAATGAATCAGTAATAATTTTAAGATATTAAGCTACTTGGTTTGTTTGCTTTTGACAGACTTATAAGGGTTTTGTCCTTACCCAGAAGTCCTTTGAGTCAAATTTAGTTTGGCATATGACGATGGCTCATAGGAAGGAGGAAAGTATATCTCTTATTAAGATGATTTATCAAAGTAAATGAATAATGCATTCATTTGTGTTATAATTCACCATCACAAATGACTTGAGAGAAAAAGCAATTGCTCTAATTTAAGATAAGCTCCAGACACAGACAGATGAATATTCAAATTATTTCTCTGCCTATTACAAGTTGTGTGATCTCAGAAAAACTACTTAAATTTGCTGAACCTCAGTTTTTGTAGGATATAATATCTGCTTCAAAAAAGTTTTTGTGAAAATCAAATTAAAATGTGTTTAAAACCTTCCGCTGATACTTGATAGACTTTTTATCTAGAGCTCTTCAATGTATCCTGCTTTTATTTTTGTGTATGCCTGTAATCTTTAGTATACACCTGCTATTATTGTTATTTCTACTCCCTGGGAATATCCTTAAGGTACGTTTTTGAAGTGGATTAAAGTATTTATTTAGACTTATGTAAATTTTAGTTAGCAAGAATTTATTAATATTTCTTGAGTTCTGATAACCTTTCCATATTAGCAAGGGGCTGTCCTAAACCAACTTCAAATATTTCCCTTAACATGAGAGTAACTTTTAAAAACTCATATCTCTTGTCTTTCTACTGAAAATCTACTATATTTTTTCTTGTGGCCATAAATAATACATACAAATTTATATTACATATTATTTTTAGTTTGCATTATATACAGGAACAGGAAAAAGAGGTCATTCACAGAAAAAAAAATTATTATTCAAAACTTTAACAGAGGTATCAACTTTAGATAAAATATTGTGTCATTAAAAATTATTATTACTGGGACCAGCAGTTAGCATAATGGCTATGTCGCTGGACTCCCACGTAGTCAACAGCGGTTTGTGTCCCAGACCTGGTGGCTTGAACTCATGCCAGGCACTTGTGCGATGCGTGCCAGGATCCTGAGAAGAGGATGGAGGAGAAGGCATTGCGGCGTGGCCATCCCCCCTGGGTGGTGATTTCTCACTTTCTGTCTCTCTGTCTCTCTCTGTATTTTTGGTGAGTGCACGCGCCCTATAGCAAAAACCTCTAAAAAAATTATTATTATTATTTACATTAAAAATTGTGTCATAGTCGTTTGTATACAATCTGTCTACTCCAGTGGTCCTCTGCCTTGACTTCACACTGGATTACTGCTGAGATCTTTAAAAATACTGATGTCTTCTTCCGTTATCCCGGGACTCTGATTCAGTCAGCCTAGATGTGTCCTGATATTCGGATATTTACTATTTCCCTGCTGATTTTAATCTGCACCCACGTTTGAGGCTAGTGCCTTCCCCCTTTTAATTTGAATGTCATTTCAACAAAAATTAAAATACTGGGGACTAAAATCCCTAAGACTTCACACTCTGAAATGCCACTCTATTTACTAAGGGTCTCACTACTTAGGGAAGCTAACATACAGAGAGTCAACACAGAAACACGGTCATGTATATGGTACTAAATGTATGTAGACAAAGCTTCAGGAAAGGGACAGCATTTCTGTTAGGTGAGTAAGAGAATTCCCCAGTAATACATGATTACAACTAGAGGGCACTGTGCTTTGGATAATGTGATTGTCATTTCTATTTTAAAATAATACCTGTTAATTACTTAATTTTTCTTTTTAAATTAAGAATTAAAGTTAAAATAAAAGTTTCACTAAACATTGAACTTTGGAGAATAAACAATTGAACATATAGCCTCATTTGTGAAGATGCAGAACAGACTACAGTTCACAACCGCTCAAAGTGCAAATTTGTGCCACTTTAAAATATGTCTGACATTATCCATCAGGATAAATGTACACATACATAATGACTTGTTCAGTAATACCACTCTTAGGGCATATGCGCTACATAATGCAGGTATGTGTATTCCAAAAGCATGTTTATAATACTATTACTGATAATATCACTCCCCTAAATTATCCATCAACAGTGAGTGGAATGAATAAATAAGTTGTGGAATATCTACATGCTGGAGTATGATAGAGTGATGGAATAAACTATTAATACATACCACATGCAGTTGGCATAGTGGTTGAGGCACTGGATTCCCACGTTCCCACGTGACTGACCACTGTTCCAGTCCCAGACAAAATGGCTTGAAACTCAAAACAGGTGCATGTGTGTGTGCCTAAAATACCAAGAGGAGAATGGAGAGGAAGGGATTGAGGCTTGGCCTTCCTTCCTGGGGGTGACGTCTCACTTTCTCTCTGGTAAGTGCATGCACCTTATGTCAAAAATCTCTCTCTCTCTCAAAAAAAAAAAAAAAAAAAAAAAAAAAAAAAACAAAAACAAAACAAAACAAAACAAAAAAAAAAAGAAAAAAACATTCAATACTACGAAAGGAATGAAAGAAGTCATCCAGAAAGATCTACTAGGCAATTCAACACACATAAAAGTCAAAAATTTTAAATTGTATTTTGGTGTTCAAAGTCAAAATAGTAGTTATCTTTTGACAGAAAGAAGGAACAGTTTAGTGAAGGCTGAGGACAGCTCCTGGGTGCTGATACTTTTCTATTTTGTTTGGGATATTATATGCGTTTGCTGCCTTTGTGTGAATTTATAATCTATATGTTTATTGCATTCTGTAGGAGAACTATTTAGTAGAATATAATGTACAAGACCTTCATAGTTCCAGAATCAAATATTTGAACTTTGTATTATCATATATGTAACCTTGGGCCATTTACCTATCTGACTCATTTTTCTTCTACACAAATATGTATGATAATACACTACTATAAATTGAACAGTTTTGTTGTGAATTACATAGCATAACATATATAAAGTGGTTATAATAGTTTGCCACCTAAAAAGCACTTAAATGATATGTACTATGCTTTTATGCTATTTCTATTACTATGTTCATTATTTCTTTCTGAAAGCACTCTTTGAACTTTAGTAATTCTATTATACCTCTATATTTTCAGTTTTCATGAGCATATGGCTTTTAAATTTGTGGTTGCACTGGTAATATGATTTTAGTATTAATTTATGACTATTAGTTATATAGCCTTGGGCAGATCATTTCCTCATACAACAATTAAGTTTTATACATGTTAAAAGTCATGGTGTATAGGTAACATGAGAGTTTCTTACTTGCTTTAAGTTTCTAGTCAACTATATTAGTATTGAAATCAGGGACCAGCAGTTGGCGTAATGGTTATGTCGCTGGACTCCCATGTAGTCGACCATGGTTTGAGTCCCAGACCCAGTGGCTTACACTCGTGCCAGGTGCATGTGCGTGTGTGCCCAAGATCCCGAGAGAAGAATGGAAGAGAAGGGATTGCAGTGTGGCCATCCCCTCTGGGGGGGGGGTGATTTCTTGCTTTCTGTCTCTCTGTCTCTCTCTCTTTCTGGCGAGCGCACGCGTCCTATAGCAAAAACCTCTCGGAAAAAAAGAAAAAGAAATCACATCCACATACACTGAACATAGATTATAGTGTTAATCATATTCTTATTGAAAAATCATATAACTTTGTTATAACAAGTTATCTTTACCTTATTTATTATTAAAAATTATAGCAATATTCAGATATATAAATGGCCTATCCCTATTTCTAATAATTCCATTATTTACGATGTAGTGTAGATATATATATATATATGTATATATATATATACATATATTTATTTCTTTTTTTAAAAAATTATTTATTGGGAGAGACACAGAGATAGAGAGAGAGAGAGACAAGACCCTACTCAGTCTCACCATCCTGTGATCCCCCTGCCAGCCTTCCAGTCAGCCAAGGTCACAGGGGCACACACGTGTACCTGCGTTGTTCAAGTCAACATGGGGCTTAAGCCTAGGTCTATCACATGGCTCCACCATTGCAGTGTGGCCCCCTACCATCTAGGTCACCATGGCTGGGCCTATTTATTTATTTTTAAACATACATATATGTATACGTACACACTCCATGTTCTCATATCTTGTAAATATTTCTCTCCTTTATTTCTTGAAAACAAGTTGTACGTGGGAAGAACTTTGTGTTTCAGAACAAGAAAATTTGTTGATAAAGGATGTTTTCAGAAAATCAATTGAATTTTGTCAAAAAGATAGAAAAAGGGAAGATTTTTAGAATTTTGAAGGTAAAGAAAGTATCTTTTAGAGAAAATGTATACAATTATTATGTAAAAGTAAGCCAAACATTTATGTAAGTTAGTGCATATTACTAATTTAAGGAATCAAATTCAGTGAATTGAGAGCAATATCAAGCAGTATAGAAATGATTGCAAGGAGGGATTCTGACTTTTATTTAAAATAGAGTCTCACCATGTCATGATCCTCCTCTCCCGGCCTCCTGAGAGCTGGGATCGCAGATGAACATCACTGAACCTGACCTTAGGTCAGGCCAGGACGCAAACGTCTCCCCACCAACAAATCAGAGAAAAGTCTGAAGGAAAGAGAGGATCTGCTCCAGCACCCAGGTGAGTTGTCGAAGATGGCTTCAGATTCCAGGCGTTTGGGATGCAACAGAGAGAAGCCTTGGCGTGCATCGCCAATTGCCCCAAGAACATTCACCTTCCCTCAAGATGGTTAATATTCCAGAAAAGGTGACAGATTTATATGATCTGAAGAGAAAGCATGTTTAATTGACAAAAACATGAAAAGTTATCTGCTTATGATCATGTATGTAATATTTCTTTTTCTGGACTGATATGCGTAGTGGTGTGCTGGAAAAAACAATGCTGTAAACTGTAAAGATATATATGACTAAATGTAAATTAAAATGAATAAAAAATAAATAAAATTATTTTTAGAAATAAAAAAAATAAATAAAATTATTAAAAAAAAATTCAGAAAAGAAACCAAGTCAGAAAGCAGCTGACATTCCCATCGCTATTAACAGTAAGGGGGGGGTCAACTGAACGCTTCTTGGCAAATCTGTCTTCTGAGACTTTAAGTCTGGTGGCCACACTAACTGCCCATAACTGGCTGACAGATTCCCGGTATTTATGTTTGATAGATTTGTCTATAGGGACAAGAGTCCTAGAAAAAAGAGAAAAATCCACTTTTTTTTTTAACTCTTTGTCAAGTTGTGAGAGCATCCAGGATTTGGCACCAAACATGATGGCGCCAGCACCCATGCTAGTTCTTTTCCAAAGCTCACAAAGAATTAGAGACACAGACACAGGAGGAAGGTAGCAAAAAGGAGTTTATTAAGAGAGGGAAGAAATAACAGAGTTCCCAAGAGGGAAGGGTCCCAAATGGGTTACCGAAGAGGAGAAAGAGGTGAGGGCTTTTTTATCTAGCATCCAAGTAATAGTCTAGCTAAAGACGAAGGCTTTAGAAAACAGTTACATGGTATTATGACCTTTTTGGCTTTTTTTGCATAGATTTTTGCTGTAGGGCATGTGCACTCTCCAGGAGTCAGAGATAAAGAAAGTGAGAAATGACCTCCTAGGGTGATGATCACACCTCAATCTCTTCTTCTCCATTCTCTTCTCAGGAGTTGGGGTACCCGCTCACATGCACCTGGTGTGAGTTTCAAGCCACCAGGTCCAGGACTTGAACCAATGTCAACCATGTGGGAGTCCAGCACCTTTATCACCATGTAACCTTTTGACCCATATTACCCTGTTTTTTGTGTGGTCATCAGACTATAGTTATCTGTACTTCCTGTTAGAATATACTTACTATGGGACCAGCAGTTGGCGTAATGGCTATATCGCTGGACTCCCATGTAGTCGACCGTGGTTCAAATCCTGGACCCAGTGGCTTAAAACTCACGCCAGGCACGTGTGCGTGTGTGTCCAAGATCCCGAGAGGAGAATGGAGAAGGGATTGTGGCGTGGCCATCCTGGGGGGTGATTTCTCGCTTTCTGTCTCTCTGTCTCTGTCTGTCTGGTGAGCGCATGCGCCCTGTGGCAAAAAAAAAAAAAAAAAAAAAAAAAAAAAAAAGAAAGAAAGTACTTACTAAATAGACACTGTTGCCCTGATTATAGTTGCTTTGAGCCCAATGCAGCCAGCTTTTGGCTGTGGAAACTTAGCTAAATGTGACTCCATCTAAGGCCTTTACCATGTCTGTGTGTTCTATACCCCTAATATCCCTCTCTTATGCCTTATTTGCAAGGAATTATAAATTCTTTAAAAACATGTAAAAGGGGTGTATATTGTACATTGACTACACCATAGAGTTAAAAACACAGACTTAACTAAAAAGAAAAATTTAGTGACTTCCTTTGGGGACTCCTTACTCTACCTATAAGTAGGGTCTATCTCAGACACATTTTTTAAAGGCCTTAGAACGTTTTATATTTTTTTCCCATTGATTATTCAATTTGGAGAAGGAGTTAGAACTATCATGAAAAGCAAAAATGCCAACATATCTGTGTTTTGTTATTCTCATTGTTGCCTCCTCCTTCCTCTGTAACTTAAAATTGATCATGAAAGGCATTAATATCTGTTTGGTTTACTGATGGTTTCCAATATCCTATAGCAGTTCTGGAACATAGTAAAGAGAACGAGAGGAAATAAGTGAAAGAGGGAGACAAAGATGAGAAAAAAAGAAGAAACATGATAATATAAAATTGGCCAGATAATGCAGAGCTATGCCAAATTTGGATTTTATTTGAATGAATGGGAAATCAATGAAGGGACTTAAACAGGAGACTAACATAATCTGATTTATGTTTAAAGAGATAATTTTGGCTTCTCTTTAGATAATTAAGGAACAAAATTGAAAGAAATGAGAATAGTTAAGAGCTTAGTGTAGTGGACCATAGAGATGACAGTGATTTGATTTATCACGAGAAGAGTGCAGAAAAGTAAAAGTGAATGGATGTGATTTTTTTTAATGGCATAATTTAGGAGACTTGCATATAGATGGTTGTGAAAGTAAACAAAAGGATTCAATGGTAACACCTAGATTTCTGTCTAACATAACTGAACCTCTGATTCTCTTTACCAAAACGGCAGAATCTAAGGGAATAATGAGATTAAGGGTTAGCAAAGTGAATAAAAATGTCAGTTTTATCTATGTGGTTCTTGAAATATGTGTAAGATATTCAAGTGGATGTATAGGCTAGGCAGTTAGACATGCTCTGGAACTCAGGACCAAGATGTGAATCCGGGGCATAAATTTGAATGCATTTAGCATGATATTGAAAGTTATCAAAGAATGGATATTATCTTTTTGTAAAAGGAGAAAGTTCAGGCTGACTATGCAGCTATTCAATAATTGCAGGGTGAGTAGAAGAGTAACAAGGGAAAAAAATGAAAGAAAATGCTCACTGAGTTAGAAGACAGTATCACAAAAACTAATAAAATTATATTTTTCAAGGTTGACATGGTCAAGTCAGTCAAATATTACTGTGTCAAATTCAATAATATGAAGACAGAATAGCTCACTGAATTGTTAATGGAAAGATTTCAGTTGACCTTGACAAAAAAATAACAATAGGAACAAAAACAATAAGAAAAAAACAAATTAAAAAAATTTTAGAAACATAGTATGGATTAAAGCTAGATATAATTTAAATTAATGCAATTAATGGTTAAATTGATTTTAAGCTAGAATTTTACTAGTTTTCTTTATTTGTTTGTATTGATGTATGTTTTGATCCTTTATTATTTTATTCTTGATCTTTTTTTTCCCCCTTAGGATAGTATTAGATTTATTAATAATTGTGAGGCCAGCAGGTGGCATGGTGGTTAAGGTGCTGGATCTTGCATGGCCAACTCTGTGGTTTGAGTCCTGGAACCAGTGGCTTGAAAAACACACTAGACACATGTGTATGCACACCACCCAAACCCCAAAAGAATGAAGGGCAAGGAATTGTAGTCATCCTCCTGGGATAGTTATTCCTCACTTTCCCTCTCTCTCTGTCTCTGTCTGTCTCTCTCCAGTAGGTATACACACCCTATCGGAGGGAAAAACCCTAAAAATAAAAGTTCTGAAGGCATTAGAATTTCCCGTGAACTTAATATCTGTTTACCTCTATTATTAACATCTTGCATGTATATGATTTATTTGTCTCAATTAAAGAACCAATATTGATATATTATTTTAAACTAAAACACATATTCTATTTAGATTTAGATTTCCTTAATTTTGGCCTAATGTCTTTTTTTTTTATAGAATTCTATCCAGGCTAAGACATTATATTTAGTTATCAAGTCCATTAGGCTCTTCTTGACTGTAATTATTTTCCAGATTTATGTGTTTAGATGACCTTGACTTTTTTATTTTCATTTTTTAAAAAATGTATTTAACTTTATTTATTTATTTATTTTAATTTGACCAGAGAGAGACAGAGTGAGAGAGAGAGAGAGAGAGAAAGTGAGAAAGCAAGCTTCCGGGTCCGGGACTCGAACTGGTGTTGGTCATGTGGGAGTCCAGCATCCTTAACCACCACACTATCTGTCAGCCCTGACTTTGACATTTTTTAAGTGTGTTCATCAGGTATCTTATAGAATTTATCTCAACTTGGATTTGTCTGATGTTTTTCTTATAATTTAGATGGTTATTATGGTATATACTAGTGACATGATTTATCACTATTCATGTCAACCTTGATCATATGGATTAAGTAGTAGCTTTGGTCAGATGCTACTTTGTGAGTTTATAGTTGTCTTACTCTGTTTATATATTATACTGCTTAGAAGAAAGTGAACATATTTAGCCCACACTTAAGAAGAGGGGAGTCATGCCCTACTTCCTTTTTTATTTTTATTTTAATTTATTTTATACATTCAGTCACATCATTTGGATATCATTTAGCTTAAAATGTTAATTTATCCAAATGAATACACCTCACACCAGTCCAGTTGAAGACACTATACACGTTATCATCAACAGACAACAATCAATTTCTGTGTTCCATAAATATCTTGCCTATTTTTCACCTTAATTTCTTTCCTCACACTCTCCCACTTCTCCCACCCTCTTCCCACACTGTCTCCGGTATCTATACCCATTTCCCATGCTTCTTTATCCTCTAATCTTTGTTTCCACCATAGAGTGTAGATAGTCAATATATATATATATATATATATATATATATATATATATATTCTTTTTTGGAGAGGTTTTTGCAATAGGTCATGTGTGCATGACAGAGAGAAAGAAAGTGAAAAATCACCCCCCCAGGGGATATGGCCACACTGCAATCCCTTCTCCTCCATTCCCCTCTCAGGATCTTGGGCATGTACACACACGCACCATGGGTGAGTTTAAAACACCAAGTCTGGAACTTGAACCATGGTCAACTACATGGGAGTCCAGCAACATAGCCTTTATGCCAACTGCTGGTACTGATAGTCAGTATATATTAAGTGGAGACATAGTGCCTCTCTTTCACAGCCTGGTTTGCTTCCCTCAAAAGTAAATGTTCCATATTCATTCACTTTCTATCCAGTGCCAGAATCTTATTGTTTCTTATGGCTGAGTAGTATTCCGTAAAAAGTGTATGCTACGCTTTTTCAATTCATTCATCTGTTCATGGACATTTGGGTTAGTTCCATGTCTACCATAGGATCTAGCAATTCTGCTCCCGGGTATCTACCCAAAGGATAGAAGAACACTCAGTTGGAAAACTGCTTGCACATCTGTGTTTACTGTGGCATTATTTACATTTTTGCCCTAGGTCATGTATGCTCACTGGAGAAAGAGAAAGTGAGAAATAACCCCCTAGGGGGAACAGCCACTTTGCAATCCCTTCTCCTTCATTTTCCTCTTGGGATTTTGTATATGCACACACATGCCTGGTGTGATTTTCAAGCCAACAGATCCAAGACTTGAACCACAGTCAGTTATGTGGGAATCCAGTGGCTTAACCATTACGCCACTGCTGACCCCTGCTCCACTTCTTGAGGATTAAGTAGCCATATTATTTATTGTGAATTCTGCATGGGACATTGCTCTCTTTTCTATTTATTTACTTATTGAATAATTTATTTGTATTAGTATGAACTCATGGATATTTATTTTATATTTTGGACTATGTCATGTTATATCAAATATTACTTTATTTTGTTAATCAAACTATTTCAGCTTTGGACATTAGAGCTCTTGAAGTTAGCTCCTGAATCCTTGTCAAATATCCCCATCATGTTTCTTTGCTTCTGCTTCTTCTTCTTATTATTATTCTTTTAATTTTCATTTATTTATTTACGTACTTATCATTATACTTTTCCATGTTTCTGGCACTACGCAATATATTTCCTGTGTTCATCACAGTACCAGTCATTTCACAAAGAACCCCTTGGAGAGTGGTTTTAGAAAACAAGATCTGGGTAGTAGGTGTGTTCATTGTTATTGTGGTATTTTTGCTTCTAAGCCCTCTCAATTGACAGACCAAAAAATTATATTTGTGAATATTAACCCATGTCTACACATGTGTATATAATTATTACTATATGTAAAAATATTTATCTATATTAAGTTAAACAGGAATTGATACTGATGTTTCTAATTCTCATGGGCAACATTTATCATTCTAGTATTTTCCCACTGTTTATCATAAACTTTCACAATATGAAAACCTGGCTTCTACCATCTGCCATTCTCATACCTAATTGTGCAACTCCAGGACAGACATATAATAGTATAAAATTGTTAACCTATATCACATGGAAGATAACTTTGTCGACTTGAGTATAGAACTTTGGTGCAATTCCTTTCTTTTTTCTTTTTTTTTTGGAGAGGTTTTTTCTTATTGGGTGCTTGCGCTCGCCAAAAAGACAGAGAGAGACAGAGAGATAGAAAGCAAGAAATCACCCCCCAGAGGGGATGGCCACACTGCAATCTCTTCTCCATTCTCCTCTTGGGATCTTGGGCACGCACACACACGTGCCGGGCGTGAGTTTAAGCCACCAGGTCCGGGACTTGAACCGTGGTCAACTACATGGGAGTCCAGTGACATAGCCATTACACTAACTGCTGGTCCCACAATTCCTTTCATCTTTAGATTTAGACTCCACTCATTTCTAAAGATACTCAGGTAAGCACCCTTCAATGAGGTTGTTTCATACACTTGAAATACAATTAGTTTTGTTACATTCTGTGTTTGATTTTGATGTTTTTAATTTCTGAAAGTCTTTAAATTTGCTTATATTAAAGTTAACTTTATAAAGTTTAATGGGTTTTGACAAAAAAAAGGAGCCATATGTCAATCATTACTGTATCATAAAGAATAATTCCACCATCCTGAGGTCAGCCAGCAGTGTGATAATTAAGGCTGCAGGATCCCACCTGGCCAACTGTGTGGAGACCTGGACCCGGTGGCTTGAAAAACACACTAAGCATGTGTGCATGTGTACTTAAAACCCTGGGTGGAAAATGGAGAAGGGAGTGTAGTCTGGGGCTGAGGTGGAGGGCAGAGGATGGAGCAGGGTGTTTCATCACTTTCTTTCTATCTGTCTCTTTCTCTCTTGTAAGAACAGACATCCTTTAACCAAAATAAAACAAAACAAAACAACAAATCTGCAGAATGGTTCCACCATCCTAAAAGTTCCCTTGTGCTTCTGTTATTCAACTTTCCTACTTATCCCTGGGCCCCTAGTCACCAATGAACTCTGATATCTACTGCTATAGTTTTCACTTTTTAAGATGAGGTATCTTTGGGTTATACATTGTTACAGTCTGTTCAGAGTAAATTATTTCTTTTAGTAATATGCAGTGAAGAATCTATGACTTCACAATTTGATAACTCAGAGCTTTTCATTATTCAGTAAGACTCCACTGCATGAACATGCCATAGTTTATTACCCATTGCACATTTTTACTGAATTACACATTTCCTTATGAACATACAGTAAGATACCAAGATTACATCCAGGACTTGAACAGCACTAGGCCATGTGGGAGTCCAATAGTAACCACTATGTGTTGACAAGTTTATATTTACTGATATGAAAAGAAGAGTCATGGTAATTATGCAGTAAAAATAGCAATGATTGGGACTAGCAGATGGCATAATGATTATGTTGGTGGGCTCCCAAACAGTCAATAATGGTTTGAGTCTCAGACTGGGTGTCTTAAAACACGCTGGTGCGTGTGCACGCGTACCCAAAATCCTGAGAGAAGGGACTGTTGCATGGTCGTTCCCCAGGGGGGTGATTTCTCACTTTCTGTCTCTCTGTCTCTCTTTGTCTCTCCAGAGAGCACAGGTGTCCTATATCAAAAAAATCTCTTAAAAAATAGCAATGATCAGTTTTTAACAAGCTTAAATTTTCTAAAAGTTATGCACATACACATTTACTAGTGCACAAAAAATAAATTCAATACATTAACAAATGGTATTTTGGAGAGTGGGATATAGATGGTATCTTCCTTGGAGATTTACAATTATAATTTACAATTGTATTTACAAATATAATTAATAATTATTCTTCATTTGACAGCATTATTATATAATAAAAAGCAAAACACCAAGAAATTTCTCATAATGAATCAATATTTACATGAATTAAAACTATTTGTATAACAGCTTTGGGAAATTTGTCTCAGTTATCCTAAATATGACAATTTACTACAGAATTTCCTCACCAAGCCAAAACATACAGGTGAGGGAAGTCAACACAATAAGAAGAGCCTCAGCTTGAGAGTAGAGACTTTCATTTGATTCTTTGTGCCACCCTCTTGAATTTCTTTGACATTGTCCAAGTTACCACACCTCCATAAACTCTAGGGGTTTTAGGTCCAGAGACAAGCTAGAATTTTAGAGGGTAATTTTCCTCTCAAAGGTGTATTCGGTTTGTACTATGAAATAATTTAGGCCTGATGACAACCTCAGGAACAATGGAGGTACTGAATATGCACCATGTGCAGAGCTTAGGCAAAAGCATGCCAATTTTTTGTAGTACTGCTGCCAAATACCAGCCTAGCATATTGCCTAAAATGAGGCACTTTCTCTCCACCTTGTTTGTGTTTGTAAACAGAAAATGAATACTGTCAGTCAGACATTAAATACATACTCCAAACAAACACATATATACATTTTTTAAACTCCAATACTTGTCACTTACTATGTAAATACTCATTTAAATTTCAAGGTACTTTTTTTTCAGACTTATAAGATTTACATATGTAAAAATGTATTCTTTTTAGGTTAGTTCTATGAATCATAACAAACATACATATTTATGAACACATCACCATGATCAAGGACTACACTATTCCTGTTACTACCGTCAAAACTTCCCTTCGGCCCCTTTACAGTCAGTCAACCCATCGTCCCCCAAACCTAGGCATGGTCAACTTACTTCGCCCCAATAATGTGTTTTTCTCCAAAATTCTATATACATTGAACCGTAAAGCTTATATAACTTTCAATTCATTGTCTTTGTTTTTCGCTTCTTCCATTTAGTAACCAGATTTTGATAATTAATGCTGTGCATGTATTAGTAATAATTAATCTTCATACTTTGCTAAAGAAGCAATGCTTTACTTCATTCAAACCATAATAAATATGGGAGTTGTTTCTCCTGTATATGTTTATGTGTATGAGAGAGAGACTCTATGAATAAAACCACTGTCAATAATCAAAAGAAGTATTTTTATGGGCATGTGTTTTCCTTTCTCTTGGATCAATATCTACCAATGAGACTTCCAAACCTTTGTGTGCATGCTTAACTTTGTAAGAAAATACCAAACATCTTTCGAAAGTGGACATATTATTTTACATTTCAAACACCAATATATGAGAATTTCAGTTCCTCCGTATCTTTGTCAGCACTTAACACTGTCAGTAGTTTAGCTGTTCTACAGTCGGTCTAATACCTCATCATAGTAAAATGTGTCTTTCCATGATCAATGACCCCAAGCATGTTTTTTTTCTGTGCTTATGAAAAATCTATATTTATTCTTTAGTATATTATCTGTTGATATGTTTTTCTCATTTTTAGGTGGTTATCTTCTCATTACTTAGTTTAAAGTTATTCATATATTCTGAATATTAGTGCTTTGTCATCTATTTTATAAATATTTTATAGTAAATGGCTTTTATCATTTTACACTACTTTTGAAGAATAGAATTTATTAAACACATGACTTGTTTTCTTCCTTTTCAGAGTCATGTCGATTATCTTGTTCCTTTGCATTTTTCTGTTAGTTTCCTGGGGCTGCCATTACAATATACAGCAAACTTGGTGGCTTAAAACAACAGCTATTTATTCTCCCTCAGTCCTGGAGCCTGAAATCTAAAATTGACCTACCCTCTGGAGGAGAAAACTTACAAAACCATTGCATTTGGATGTTGATGATATGTATTCCAGTGAAGAAATGGGGGGCAGAGAACCACTCAGTTGTGGTTTTCTAATGCCACTTTCAGAATGATCTGGTAAATCCAGGTGAACTTCCTGGGACTTCTAGTAAATGGGAATGTATGCTAAGTTGGTCCAGATTCTTAGTGAACTGGGCATGAGACAGGCAATGTTCAATTTGAATGTTTGGTTTTCTGATGATAAACAGTTCACGAGTGCTATACGTGACTTGGTGCCTAATAATGTACCACCTTCATACTTCAGCCTACTCACGGCAATACTGGCTCCTTACATTGAAGGCCCATAGAGGAAGTACCCACTATGGTAGCTAGTTAGTGTGAGGTGAAATCTAGACGCCAACAGAAAGGTGCTAGGCCTCTCAACAGAGGGAGAAATCAGGTGCTGCCAGTGGCAGTGGCAGACTATGTAGGGCTATCCACTTGCACCCAGATGTGCTTATGTTTGCTGCTGGCAGAGGTAGATTGAGATGTTATGGATAAAAAACTCACTGCATTTCTTCTGGTTTGTGGAAATCACTGAAACTGGAGCAGCAGTACACAAGAGTGAAACATGAGACCTCGGCAACATGGGATTTCCTGCTAGAGGACTTCATCAAGAAACCTACTATCTCAGAAGGGGAAAAAGAAGCTTCATTTGTTTTCAGCTGGGGTCAGACAAGGTGTCCACATAGCAGAGATAAGCACCAGAGGTCCCATGTTGAACTCACTAGACATACGTCCCTTGTAAATGTAATTTGCACAGAGAGTATTGGCTCTGGTGGACATGCGGGCTGAATGTAGCCTTGTTCATGGTAACCCTGATAAGTTTGCAGAATAAGAGTCCTACATGGATGGCTATGGAGATCAGACAGTTATCATTAAAGTGTTATCATTGCCCTTGGAAACCGGTCATTTCCCCACTTTCTATACACTGTGTACATCTCCCTGAGTCTATACTAGGGGTGGACATTTTACTGGGAATGCAAGTATGCACTAACATTGGATAATTTTGTTTGTGGGTAAGAGAGGCGAAAAGTGTGGTTAGGGGACAAGCTAAGCATCCACCCTCAGTGCTAGCCACACCTAGACAGCTGGCGAATGTTAAACACCACCAATTACCAGAGGACAGGAGAAGACCACTGGCACAATTTGTGAATTGGAAAATGCGGGGATAGTGCAGTTTACACATAGTCCCTTTAACTTGCTGGTCTGGTCCATGAAAAAGCTGGACGGCACATGAAGGACTATGGACTACCACATACTGAATAAGGCGGTGCCTCCCTTGCATCAGATATACACACAATCATGGATCATCTAACAGTACAATTAGGGACTTATCATTATGTTTTGGACCTGCCTAGCATTTTCTTCTTCATCAGCCTAGCTCCAGAAATCCAAGAACAATTTGCTTTCATGAGGAAAGGATGGCGATGGACATTCCAAGTGCTTCCATAAGGGTATTTGCACAGTCCAATCATTTGCCAATTGTTTGGCTGCTGATGACCTGTCAAAATGGATGAAACTGACCACTGTACGGTCTTTCCACTACATTGATGATGTACTATTGACTTCTGATTCTCCGTCGTCCAACGACAGCTGCTACACAGAGAGTAGAATACCTACAAACATGTGGGTGGGCCGTTAACATGAACAAAGTTCAATAGCCAGGCTCGTTGGTCAAGATTTCGGGTATTGTCTAATTGGGTAAGATCTGGGTAATTCCAGAGGCTGTCATTGATAAAGTGCAGGCATTTCCTCACCCGACCACTGTGGTGCAGTTACACAGCTTTTTATGGTTATTAGGTTTGGGAAACATTTAATCCCCATTTAGCTCTGATTAGTAAACCAATATATGCTTGACCAAAAAAAAGGCACCCTGTGGGATTGGGGCCCTAATTAGGAACAAATGTTCTTGGCTGCTAAATTCCTGGTACAAGATGCTCAGGTTTTATGTGTGGTTAACCCACATAAACCTTTTCAATTGGATGTGCATGTAACTGACACTGGTTTGGGGATGGGTTTCTGTGGCTCCCTGCTGAGGCAGTAGAGTTGCAGACCTCTGTGCCAATGTGTCTAGAGCACCTGTAGAGCAGCCAGCCCATAGGCTGCATTCATCATAACCTCTGTGACAATACACTAGTGGAAAAATATGGTCTACTGACCATGCCAGGGTAATGCCTATGCCCTAGAGCACCCTATGGATTTGCCAAGGACATGGCTAGCCATATCTTCCATGCCTTCCTGGGAACTAGATAGAATGATGTACTTGTAGATGACCATTTTTATTGGTGTCCATACAAAAATCCATGCAAGAAACACCACAGAACTGAGACACTATGAAAGCCAGATAGCATGTAAAGCACACATTCTGATGGTATTGTCCTATTTTCTCTCTACAAGGTGCTAGCATATATATACAGACACAACTGCTTTAGCTGCTTTAGCTCAACATACCACTCAAGCATTAAAGCACACCAAGCAAGCATTATTGTTGCTGAATGGTGCAGTATTCTAGATGAGAAGAGTAATGATCCAGAACTGGATGGCTCTGGACCTCCTTATGGCACAAGGCAGAGTTTATGCTATGTTAGGTACACAATGTGTATGTATATACCTGATGAACATACTAATGTATCTTCTGCCTTCATGAAATTACGTGCTGTGTCTGGCAGGAGACCCACTACTGGAAAGGTGATCTAATTTAGGCTCCACTTGGTGATGGCTGTTTTCCATCCTAGTGGGAGGAGCGTGTCTTCTTCCTAGTTATTGTAGTTTACATTGTTGTTATGTTTTTACGGGTACCAGGCTCGACCTTCTTACCTAAAGAACATTGTGGAAGAATTCACCCACTTAGATCGCAAGGTGAGGAATCAAAACATGGCGGAATGTGGAGAAAATGGACACATTCTGGCATGTCGGACATATTTCTCAAGCTTTCAGGTCAAGGACTTAACCACCACGCCATGAATTGGTTCACTTTTCTTTAATACTATCTTTCCACCGAGAGTACCATGAGAGTGGGGTAGTCAGAACTATCTTCATATTTATTCTTTGTGGACAATATGTAAGTCAGTAAACAGGAAAAGAGGTTCTGGAAGAGCACCTTGGAATGCTCCTCACACTCCAGTGAACACATATGAAGATGTTAGCAGTCTAATACGTGAGTCCCCAATCTGGGTTCCACAAAATTGTCAAAAGGTAGCAAAATAAGGAAAGGAAACCATTCGTTTCCTGACTGCTTAATCTGAGCTTGTCCTAGGAAGGAAGATTATAGAATGATAGGAGTTTGTAAATTATTATTAATAGAACTTAAATTTATTAAAAAAAGAATTTGGAGCATTTGTAGAAATATTTTATAAATAACTAAAATAGGAAAGTGGCCTATGATAAGAACAAGCAAATAATACGAACAAATTCTCTGCTGTTTTTGAAATTGAAAAAACAAATCACTGTTATCACTAGAAATTCACTTACTAGAATTTCAATTTTGTATAAAAGAATACATTTAAAGGAGGAAAATAAATAATAGTTTGCAGTTAATAATAATGGTCACCCTGTATCTAATTCTGAGGTCATATTATTTATGCCACATTTACTTCTCACATTAACCTTGCAAAGCAGCAATAGATGGGTCCTAAGATCCATTAGATGAATTAACCCACATGAAGTTAGGAAACTATCAAAGGACCAAGTTAGAATTCAAGTTCAACTCTAAAACATTCCAAAGTCCAAATACTATAGTAGCATCATATTATTTCTCTGCAGCTGTTTGCCTGAAAACCTTGCCAAACATGGTATCTAACAGGGGATTCAGAAAGGGAGGAAATGATATTATAGGAATTTCTTGGTAATAAAAAATTGAATATCCTTCCCAAACTCTTGATTTTCCGTTCTTGAAAAGTCTGCCAACCAACATGGGAAATGAGACAAAAATAACGAAACTGACCTTTTTCCAGGCAAGGAAGGGACATACATGTGGATTGTCTAGACAGAGAATAGACTCATATTTGATCTTTATTTAGAAAATTCATTCTATTCCTTTTTATGAAATGACTTATTTTTTCTTTTGAATTATCATATATAATTACTTCTTTAAAATATGTTTTATATAAAGGTTAAAACATTCTCTTTCTATGAAACATGTTCATAATTTAAAACACACTGGAATGTTTCATACACTTTGCTCTAAATAGCATGTTCTCAACTTAAGATCTATTACTGTGTGTGATGAAATTAAAATAAGAACATTAGAAATTTGGATTTAGTGATCTATAGGACCTTTAGGAATTATACAATCCATTCTTAAAATAACTAATTCTATGTAGCATTGAATTACTCCAATGCCCTTGAGAATTTGTGTTTTGTCTTTCAAGTAATTTATTTTATGGTCATTGTTTATACGTAAAGCTGGGGGACATTTTACAGTTAATATATTTTCCTTACTTAAAATAAATCCCCATTTGCTCTTTTTTCTATCAAAACAGTATGTTTGCTTCACTGTATTAAGGTCATTCAAATATAAGCCTTTGAACTGCAAATTCCTATAAGAATTTAAGTAGTCTAGATAGAGTAAGGTCATCTTTCTCCCTTATGTATATTTATCTCCTAAACTTAGTATCTCATTTTAAAGAATATTTTTTAATTTGGAGCATTTAATTGTGTGTTTTGACTAAAACTTACTAATAAAGATACTTTCTTCAAAAATTTAACCATAAAATAGGATTTAATTTTGTGAATCATAAAATAGGATTTAACTTCTTATGAATTTCCTATTTCAGAATTTCTCTATAATGCTGTATGATGACACTATAAGAATATAAATTAAATAAAATCTAGGCAAGCAAAAGGCCAACTAAACCTGTAGACCAGCCCTTATAAGTTTATTGTAAAATGGCTGAAGTTTTTATACACTTACTTTAAAAAACAAATACATGTGTTCTTTGAAATAATATTTTATTTTTTTCTTATCATATTATGTGTTTGGTGTTCATTACTTTTACCATTCAGATTAGATTCTATATCTATCTGTGCTTCCTGATTTTTTTAAGAAATCATTTCTATTTATTTTACTTACTGTTATTATTATTTTAATTTGACCAGAGAAAGAGAGAAGGAAAGTGAAAAAGCAAACCACCAGACCCAGGACTCTCACTGTGTTCAGCTATGTGGCAGTCCAGTGCTTTAACTACCATGTCACCTACTGGCCACTCCTAGACTTTTTTGCCTGCAGTTATGAGAAATTAGAAAAATGAAGACAGTATTTTTCAAATTAATATTAGAAATTTAAATTAATATTAATTCAAGGCTATCAATCACTGTTTCCTGTAAATATCTTTAATTATGCAACGGTCATGACCGTCCAAGCTAATCATGACCAGCTTTAATGCCCTGGGTGTTGGAGAACACTTAAACACATTGAGATAGAAGGTTTTTACTGGACTGTTTGGCTATAGTTATTTCTCTAATTACCCACAAAATCCACTTACTACTGATATATACTGAATATCTGCACTCTATAACTGAAACTGAAAGACTGGATAGTATAACAGGGAGGACAACTAAAGATACTATGAATAGTATACTGTACTAGTTCTAAAACAATTTAGACGATTGCATTAAGTTAGTGAACATATCTGGAGGACAGATTGGTTGGAGGGGACCCTGATGATAAGGTCAGTAAAGACCTTTTTCTTGGGGAGATAAGAGAGGGGAATATTCTTCCCTACGTCCTGATTCCTGATTAAGTGACTTCCTTCCAACAAATGAAGACCTCAATTTTCCATACCTGATTTTAGCATATAGAATCAAGGTCATGTGGTCTAGACAGAAGTCCGAAGCCCACCAGTGTTTCACTCATTGGGTTTTCCAAGTATAAAATATAAAACTACAAATGTGGGGCCAGCAGGTGGTGTGGTGGTTAAGGTGCTGGACGCCCACATGCCAACCACAGCTTGAATACATACTTTCAGCATGATTTTCAAGTACTGGATCTGGGACTCAAGTCACGGTCAACCATGTGGGAGTCCACTGCCTTTACCACCATGCCACCAGATGCCACTGGCCTCAGTTCTCTTATGAGCAAGGTAAAATGATATATTCCCAGCTACATAACTTTAAAAACTAATTCAAAATGTACACTTTTTTTTTTTAGAGGTTTTTGCTACAGGGTGCGTGCGCTCGCCAGACAGACAGAGACAGAGAGACAGAAAGTGAGAAATCACCCCCCCCAGGGGGGATGGCCACGCCGTAATCCCTTCTCCTCCATTCTCCTCTTGGGATCTTGGGCACACACGCACATGCACCCAGCGTGAGTTTTAAGCCACTGGGTCCAGGACTCAAACCACAGTCGACTACGTGGGAGTCCAGCGACATATAGCCATTACGTTAACTGCTGTTCCCGAAATGTACACTTTTTGATCACTACAAGCATTGATACTGGTAATCAGCAACAGTAACAAATGCTCATAATCATTTCTTTCACACATCATTGAAATGCAAACATAATATTAAAAGCACCACTATTACTATTAGTGTTTGTGTGCATTAAATATATGTATATTCTCAAAACTTCACAGCAATGTTGAAACTTTTATTTCCCCTGTGTTAAGGATAAAAAAACTAAGTCAAAACTCTATGTTTGGGCCCTTCAGGGAAGTATCTTCCTCATTAATGAGTGTGGAAACAGAGACACAAGAGACATAAAGCTGAGCCAAGTACCCACACCAACTGTGGTTGGCACAGAGCTAGCACTAGCCCCAGGTGGCCCAGGAGAGCGAATACTCCTCTCTCACCCTCAGGCTTTGGGGCCATGAGGAGCCTTCTCGTCATTGCTCATGTGAGCACCTGGATCGGCCCTTTCAGAAAACTCAGAGAGTGAAGGAATAAGAATAAGAAATGATTCATAAACTAGAATGGCTGACCTAGGAATCCTTCTAAGGACAGGTGGGTTTGGCCTTAACTTGGAGGCCCACGTTGTCTGCCTCAGGCAGTGAGCTGACTGAGGTGGGGTATAATTAAGCCAACTCATGGCCCCAGGGGATTTTACATTTCTGAAAAGCCAAGTAACTACTTCATGTGAGTTTACAGTTGTGATGAGGGAACAGAGAAGACTGCAGGCAACACACAGATTAATTTGTAAAATTTAAATGTGATTTTAGATCACTTTCTCGCTTCCCCCCCTTTGTTTCACCACACACACACACACACACACATCCACACACCACAAGGGGACTTTAATAAGTTTGTGAAAAAAATGGAACTAAAGTACAGGTTTATTCCGATGTTTAAAAAAAAGTTGAAACCCATTCATATCATGTTCAGAATACGTACTTTCCATAAACTTTCTGAAGACTCCCTATATACATACACTCATGCATAATCACACACACACATGCACACACACAAATACTTTAACCCGCCATAGGTAGCTCTTAGTTATCTAGCTACTACTTTTCTCTTTATTTTCCTGTCTTCCTTTTCCCTTCCTGCACTAGCATATTACCATTCTTTGTAGCATTTTGTCCAAAATATAGTTCTTTGATCATGTCTCAACTCTTCAGTTAAATAAACTCATTCTTTTTTTTTTTTTTTTTTTGAGAAGTTTTCGCTATAGGGTGCATGTGCTCGCCAGACAGAGAGAGACATAGAGACAGAAAGCGAGAAATCACCCCCCAGGGGGGATGGTCACGCCACAATCCCTTCTCCTCCATTCTCCTCTCGGGATCTTGGGCACGCACGCACACGCGCCTGGCATGCGTTTTAAACCACCGGGTCCAGGACACGAACCACGGTTGACTACATGGGAGTCCAGCGACATAGCCATTACGCTAACTGCTGGTTCCCAATAAACTCATTCTTTAAGAGTCTTAGTATAAAGGAATTCCTTTTTCAAGCCGTCTTTGAGTCCCAGATTTTGCATTTTCTAGGTTTTCTCTTAAAATTATTCTATGAGGCATCAGATGCTGGAGCAGCTGTAAAATTCACTGCTCTGTGAGGCAATCCCACAAGGGAAGGTTCATGGTTCAAGTACAGAGTTTTTCCTGAGTACATTGATACCCCTTGGCTAATGAGCCAGATGTGGCTGAAGGTTGGAGTTCAACTGTGACATCAAGACTCTGTTGAAGATGCTAGACCTCTCTTTCTTTTTTTATAGAAAAAAATAATAAACTGCCAATAAAGAAAAATATCCTATAGATAATTTAGTTATGGTATTTGTCAAGTTATACTGGAACATATATGTTTCAGTATTTTTTCTCTCAATAGTATCTGAGTGCTAGAAAGACAAGCGTTTCTTTATTCCTTAGTGTTTTACACCAGGAAGAGATCTGACACACAGTAAAAGTTTAACATATGTTAAATAAATGAATGAATAAATGAAAATAGCTATTGAATGCTCCCTCATTGTGAATCCATTAGCTAGACAATATGCTGCTTTTATACATATAGAGAGTGAAACATTTATATAAGGATTTGAATGTTTTTTACTTATTTAAAATAATACATTCCCAGCTGAACTTGAACCTGGGTCAATTTGTATTCAATTTTTAACTACATTTTCTCTAAGGATTGTCATATAGGGTGTTCTTTATAGCCTAGTATAAAAAAAATCACAGAATGGAAAATAATTTGATTAGGTGAGAAAAATCCCTGCAAGCTTTAAGTACCAAACTCATTATTTATTTATTTGTTGAGGCTGTAACCTTTTCTCCAAAGAATGCTAACTCATTTAGAGACCTTAAAAATACATTGCTGAGGGACCAGCAGTTGTCATAATGGCTATGTTCCTGGACTCCCAGGTAGTCCACCGCAGTTCGAGTACCAGACCCGGTGGCTTAAACTCACACCAGGTTTGTGTGCGTGCATGCTAAAGATGCCAAGAGGAGAATGGGGGAGAAAAAATTGTGACATGGTCATCCCCCCTTGGGGATAATTTCTCACTTTCTATCTCTCTGTCTCTCTCTGTCTTTTTTGGCAAGTGCATGTGCCCTATAGCAAAAACCTCTCAAAAAAAAAAAAAAAATTGCTGAGTGTTAGCCTAAAACCAGGGATAAAGACCTGTAGGAATCGAATTTGGCTTAAGATGACCCTAAGTCTAGTCACATAAAAATAGCAAATGGAAAGAAAAGGGCAGACAGAACTGGCCCTCTCTTCTGGACTGATGCAAACCTCCTTAAGTGTGGTTGCTAGATGGTTGTTGTAGTGACAACTGTACAGAGCTGCAAGATGACTGGTGCTGGTTGCTTTGTTTTAAATTGGAAATCTCAGATACAATATTACAAATGATTGGTTCCAAAGTGAATTGGAATAAGGAGTTTAAATAAGTCAGGGTAGTAAACATTCCTTCTCTGAACCTTGGTGACCTACCTGCTCAGGTCCGAACCTCAGGCTCTCTCGGGTACTCTTCCAGTTCTACAAGAATGACCTCATTTGTGGAAGATGAACTATTTAGATACTTGAAATTCCTAAGAATGATGCCCTAGCTTTTTTGAATAGACATTCTAAAATGTTGACAGAGTGTGCATAGGACCATCTGTGTATTGAGGGATTTTGATTTCATACACTTAATGGGTATGCCCTCGAGTGGTTTTGTAAGCTTTCTGAACCTAAATATCATAGTCTGAAAGATCACTTTCTTCTCTCAAGGACTATAACTAAAATGACATTATTATTGTATTAAAAGGAAAAAAAATGCTAGAAAATAAAGGATTTTCAGGTTAGAAACAGAAATCAAATTGTCATTGGGGGGATGGTAAAGCTCTGTGTTCTTACTGTTATTATTAGAAATTAATTCTTAGAGTGGGGGCCAGCATCGGTGTAGAGGTTAAGGCAGTGGATTCCCCTGTGACTGACTATGGTTTTACCCCCAGACCCAGTGGCTTAAAACTCACTCTGGGATCATGTGTGTGCTGCCCAAAATCCCAGGAGGAGAATGGAACAAAAGGGATTGTGGTGCGACGAGCCCCCATGGGAAGCAATTTCTTACTTTACCTCTCCCTCCCTCTCTGTCTCTCTCCTCTCTGGTGAATGCATGGGCCTTTGACAAAAACCTTAAATAAATTAATTCTTAGACTCATCCTCTCCTACACTCAAAATAGGATAATGCAAATATGTATCCTTCTCCCAAACAAAGCATATGAACTTCCCTGTACCTTTGAGGAACAGTTAAATCATTTACCACACAGGGTAAATTATAAAGAAATATGATGTCTAGTTTGTGTGGAAAAGGAAATATGTACCTCTAAAAAAAAAAGTGTCATGTGAAGAGAAAATGGAATATTGTGAGTTTTTTCTCCCTGCTAATTTTAGAGGTGTTACCACACTCAAAACCTGTCTTTATTCAAGATGCAATGATTGTGAGTGTTTAATCAGATGGCACCAACAGAAGTGAGATGCATTTTTACCAATAACACATTTAAAAATATTTTTTTACTAAAAATATCCTCTGTTAGACTTAACAACCAAAGCTCCAGTTTATACACGAGAGGTAAACAGAAAATACATTCTGAAATTTTCATTGCAGATTTTTATGAAAACTGAATGCTCAAATGCAGAGGAGGACTACGTAAGACAGTTGGAAAACTTGGCTGAAGGGGCAGTAGACCAGGAGAGGAGTCATGGCAGATGGGATTCTCTGTCACCTATGACCTTGCACTAAATATTTAGTGAGTCTCTCAACGAATGAGCAGATCATCTTACATTTTACACTTGCTTCTGTGTCTTACAAGTTGGACCTTAGGTTGTGAGGTAAACCATACTGTAACTAGTTTATTATATTTGGGAAATATAACACACAGAGACCAAAGGTAGAATAAAGGAATTAAGCCAGTTATTAAGTCCTGAAGCACTTACAGCTTTATGACTCTGTAGTAAATCCACATTGGTTTCCTGGCATCCCAGTAGCATGGATGGATACTTCTCCCCTCTGCCTGTTCCCCAGTCCCAAGACACCAGACAGATTAAGCAAGTCACTGCATCACAGATGCCCACTTGGCAGTGGGGAAACCACTACAGATGGAGGAAACATAAATGTCCTCTGGGGACAGAGTGAGGGATACCTTCCATCTTCTCTCTTAGGAAAAGTGCATCCTCCCCATCCCCCCTCTTATATGCCTATAGGTGTTCAGAGGGTTTACTTCTCCTACATACACTCTGGTTTTCCTGAAGTCACACAGAACTTATTGCTTGGCATAAAGTAGTACACAGTGTGTCATCAAAGAAGAAAGTAAAACGGCAGTATGAGAAACATAAAACGGGGGGGGGGGGGAGGGAAAAATGAGGAAGGAAATAACTTAGAAAGAAGTTCTTACTAATCACCACTTATTGTTTTCTTCAAAATTCAGTATTTCCTTTCTACTTGCCATATCAGAAACACCCCAAAATAACAACTATATAAGGTCAACTTTTTTTTTTTTCTTTTTTGGAGAGGTTTTTGCTATAGGGTGCATGTGTTCGCCAGAAAGACTGAGAAAGACAGAGATACAGAAAGCGAGAAATCACCCCCCAGGGGGGATGGCCATGCTGCAATCCCTTCTCCTCCATTCTCCTCTCGGGATCTTGGGCACGCACATGCGCCCGGCGTGAGTTTCAAGCCACCAGGTCCAGGACGCGAACTGCGGTCGACTACATGAGAGTCCAGTGACATAGCCATTACACTAACTGCTGGTCCCCCAAGGTCAATTTTTAAAAACACTGTATATAAGTTACCAAATTTAATTTAAAACTATATAGTAATGCTATATTGTAGGTTTTATAAGGAAGGTAAATATTATCTTCTTTATAGACAAAAATTTCACTGGCTATTACATTGGTTTACAAATTCTGTGTTACTAGATCACTTAGTTTCTAACTCTGTTCCTTCTTATATCTTCCATGGTGCCAAACACCACAATCCCAGGTTATAATACTTTCTTGGATATTTGAAAAGACGATAGAAAATAAAAATTTAGTCCTTATCCAAATATTTCTTCTTAGCTTCATGTTTCATATATATGTATATAAAGTTCCAATCCACACACACACACACACACACACACATATATATATAAAACATAATATTGTATACCCTCTCTCCATCTAGATAATAAAACACTAAGTTGTGATTTGACTAAAAGTTTAGTCAAAATATGATAAGAAAAATTTCCTTAATAAATACTTATGCTTTGATTATTGGACCAGAGTGAGAGAGAGAGGTGATACAGCATTATGGGGAAAAGATAATATCTATTTAAAAAATGTATTTATTGGGACCAGCAGATGGTGTAATGGTTATGTCGCTGGACTTCCACACAGTGGACTGAGGTTTGAATCCCGGATCCAACAGCTTAAAACACACTGGGTTTATGTGCGTGTGTGCCCAAAATCCTGAGACGTAAATAGAGGAGAAGGGACTGTGGTGTGACCATCCCCCTAGGAGGTGATTTCTTGCTTTCTGTCTCTCGCTGTCTCTCTGATGAGCACACATGACCTAGAGCAAAAACCTCTCTTTTAAAAAATATATGTATATTTATTTATTTATTTATTTATTGAGAGAGAGAGAGAGAAAAAAACAGCAAGATCCTGACTGGGTCGCCCCATGCTGTGACCTTTCCCATGGCCTTCCAACCAGCTATCTCTACAGGTTTGTTAGGTTAAAAGTTAAAATATACTTAGTCTCTGCCTTTTACTATCACAGTTACTTCCAGTGGTTTTCTTTAAATATATCTTCTATTTGGCTACCAACACTTTCTTTCTATAACTGTTTTTATAATATCCCCTTGCTGAAACCACCTCAATGATACCTCAGGCCTTAAAGTATAATTCCAATTCCTTAATTTAATCATCCTTAAAGTCTGCCATTCTTAAAGATTTTAACCCATTATACTTCCATGCTTCTCAGCCTTTTTCCTGTGTCCAAAATAAGTTTATTTACTTGGAAACCTTTCCCTGTCCTTCATGCTCAAACTCAAATATCCCTTCCTTTACAAAGGCCTCTCTGAACAATTTTACCATATTTTCCCTACAGTAAACACACAGTGTATGTCTTTATCATTCATCTTTTTGTTTTTGGTACAGATTAATACTGTATTCGGCATACTGCCTGTGCTTCAATATATCTGGGAAGAGTAAACACATTAAGTAATTAAGCAGTTTCACTCCTCTGTGCCTCATTTTTATTTCCTATGGAATACTGTCAATGCTCAAAATATACTCCAAGGCCCTCTCATTGCAGGCATCTACGTGTGCACCTTAGGCTGGAGTGGTGTAATGCATTGTTCCCAGGCCATGTTACAACGAAGTGGGTTTCCCAAAGTTAAGAGATTTTGCAAAAGATATCTCAATCCATTCTGTCTCCTTGGACATATACTTTAGCACATAAAACACTGGACAAGATCAACAATAACAAATCATGTTTAACTTCCTTCAACTCTGTAATACCTAAATCTGTTTAAGTATGCAATAATTGCAGTTGTTTCATATTACTAAAATTCAGTCCTGAGAGAAAAGCCACTGCTTCTCTGTATTGTGATAAAGCAAAGAAACCAGTTAATTTACCTTTAAGGTTTCAGATAAGAAGACAAGGTGATTCTAAGCCATCAGATGAGTGCTTATTAGTTTAGATACCATTCTTCCTAAAAAGAGCATGACACTGTGAGGGGATGTGACCAACCATCATATAGAACAGACAAAGCTGTGGGGGAAGAGTAGCTGAAGGTTAACTGCCCCGTGCCACCATCTGTTCACTGAGGGAGACTCAGGTTGGATGCTGGTCATCTGATATAGTGGTTGGTTGGTTTGATTTTTTTTGTTTCACATTGCATTTCATATCATAGTAAAGTTTTCCATGTGTCCTTGTGTTTTAAAGTAATTTAACTGCATGTGACTTTTTAATTATTTTTTAAAGATTTATTTAACTTTATTTATTTATTCATTTTTTTATTTGAACCAGAGAAGGACAGAGAAAAAGAGAGAGAGAAAGTGAGAAAGCAAGTCACCAGGTCTGGGACTCAAACCATGGTCTGCCATGTGGGAGTCCAGTGCCTCCAACCACCACACCACCTGCTGGCCCCTCCATGTGACTTTTTAGAAATTCAAATTATTATTTTCAGAGGAGCCATGCTGTTTTCCGTGAGGTTTTTTGTTTGTTTATATTTTTTTTCTCTAGAAAGGCAAAACTCCAGTAGGCACAAAAGTATTTTCTTTTTAAACTGTGGAATTACCTCTTTCAAAAGAAAAAATGAAAACCAAGGAATTTAACTATGTATAGCTTCATTGTAATATATTTTAGATATTAAAAATAAACTAATGATATTAAAATTTTTGATGAGATCAAGACAAATTATAAATTCAGCATTTAAAGAACATGCCAATTGGGGATTAATAGAGTGGCAATAAATTTTCTGTGTAACAGTAAAACATGGTGGAAAAGGTAAGGTTTTCAAGCTTAGACATTAACAGTGGGAATAATATGGAAGTTTGGGTTATATTTATATTTTTTCCTAGAGGTCTCTGGCCCTAAAACCTCATGTGAAAGTAATATGTAAAAGTATGTAAAAATAACAACAAACAACATATAAAAATAAAAAATAATAATAGTAATTGACGGGGTTTGGTCCACTTTTGAACAATTTCGTTTTCTCTGCTGGCTCTAAGTTTCCTTCATGGTCAAGTATTTCTTCTGCTGTGTCCATCAAGGCACAGCCTTCACTGGTGAACTTGACGTGCCAGGTGGTACACACAGGTGAGACGCACCCACTCTGGAGAAGCCTATATTGATTCAAAATTATTGTCTGCATTAAATATATCCATAATGGTAGTATCCTACACTTACCTAGAATTTAGTAGCTTACAAAGCATGATTATGTCTCCTTTTTTGAGAAAGATTTTTTTGCTATAGGGTACGTATGCTCGCCAAAGAGACAGAGAGGTATATCCCCCCAAGGGGGCATGGCCACACCACAATCTTGCCTCCACCATTCTCTTCCTGGGCTCTTGGGCACCTACGCACACACACCTGGCATGATTTTCAAGCCACCGGGTCCAGGACTTGAACCGTAGTTGACCACGTGGGAGTCTAGCATCATAACCATGACACCATCTGCTCACCCCAGCACAATCACTTCTTATTTAAAGTTTGTTTCTTTAGGCAAAGAGAGAAATATATGCACTCTCAATGGGCCTCACACTGGGAACATCCCTGGCCTCAGCCTGCCAGGACCACAGGTGTACACGGCCCAGTATGTACAGTTCAGCTGAGGGATTGAACCCACGATCTTCTGTATTGATCTGGCATTGCTTGAGCACCACTGAGCCAGTCCAACAGTGCAATTATATCCTTAATGTGTCCTATAAATCTGTGAAGTCATGGTCTTTAACCAACAGACTCATGTTCATGTGACTTATACAGAATCACACAGGGGCAGGACGTGTAGGATTTGAAACCAGACCAAGCTCGGCAAGTGCATGAGAAATGAAGATTACATAAAAATTATGCATGGCTTTAAAAAATATTTTACATCAAATTAAACTCATACTTTAATCCCATATTCCCACAAAAGTTTTAAAGCCTACACACACACCTATATATGAATTTTATCATGTTACTTATACATTTACATAAAATTGCTTAACATTTTATATCCTTCTGTACCACTTATTAATTTTAAACAGGTACACATTACTTTTTAAAATGTTCATCAAAATATATAAGAATAAAATATATGCTCCTCTGTGAAAATGTTTAGCAAACATAAATAATTCCAACAACTCTGAATGATCATGCTAAGGTTTTAAAATAATTAGACTGGTTGACCTTTAGACTCACAAGAGGTCTTGGCCAAGAAATTTTTACTCACTGGAAATCTCAATGGGATTATACTACTAATTTTTAGCAAAATCCTACTAGCACTCTGGTTTGCTGAATTGCAGTTCAGTTTTACTTCCGATGACTAATAAGTCTCCATGCTCTTTTGTTGAAATATGTATGCAGATCCTTTGCTCCCCCCCCATTTTTAAAATAATTAACATTGAATTTCAATGGCTTAGTACGTATTCCTGACACAAGTCCTTCATTAGCTTTATGCTTTACTAATGTTTCTACCAGTTTATGGTGTGCATTTTTGTTTCTTTCCGTAGTGTCTTTCAAGCACAGAAATGTTTAATTTTGATGATAGTTGCTTTAACACTTTCTGTTTTACTTTTACCATTCATCCCTTTGCATCTTATATGAGAAAAGTTTGCCTAACCCAAGATAACAAAGATTTCCTTCCATCTGTTATTATAGAATTTGTAACTTTGAGGAACAGAAGGTGGCAGGGAGGCTAAGGCAGCTTGATCCCACATAGCGCACTGTGCGGCTCAAGTCCTGGACCCGGCAGCTTGAAAAGCATGCCAGGCATACGGTTGAGTGTACGAAATCCCGAGTAGAGGGACTGTGTTGTGGTCCTTCCCACGGCGGGGGGGGGGGGGGGGTGCTTTTGCATTTTCTCTCTCTAGAGCAAATGCACCCACCTATAGCAAAATTGAAAATAAAAATCATTTATAATTTTGATATTTACATTTAGACATAGGCTCAATATCAAGGAGATTATCATCTAATGTGAGAGACAGGTCAAGGGACATTTTTGCATGTAAGAATATCCATTTGTTCCAGGACCTTTTCCACGTGTATTCAGTTACATTACCACTGTGCCACTGCCTGGCCGCAGGGGTATCATATTTTTATTTTGTTATATAAAGAGTCTAGGTAGAATCTTGAAGTATTTCTGGAGCTAGTAGAAATTCCTGAGAAGGATGAGAGACGTATATTAGTTTTAATTTTTCATAGCACTGACTCAGATAGATGGAATCTCCAGCTTTCAGAGTAAATTGTTCTAATTTTAGAGCTATTAGCTTTCTTAAATTTTCATTTTGATATGAGACCAACAGATGGTATAGTGGCTCCATCACTGGACTCCCACATGGCTGACTCTCACCAAGTCCCGGACAGGTGGCTTCAAAATCACACCGGGCACATGTGCATATGTGCCCAAGACCTACAGAGGAAAATGAAAGAGAAGGGATTGTGGTGTGGCCATACCCCCGGGGGGGGGGGGTGATTTCTCACTTTTAATTTCACTGTCTCTCTCTGTCTCTCTCTCTCTGGTAAGTATGCACACCCTAAGGCATAAATCTCTAAACAACAAAAAAATTCAGTTTAGTGATGTGGCATTTTAGCATGTGTGACTCCATTTTGGCATGGTCTGTTGTGACTTCAAGCAGGAGCTTAGTCCAAAACTATGGCCTCCTTTTTTTCTTTTTTCTTTTTTTTTTTTTAACATTGTTGCTGTCTTTACTTGTTTCCCTTCTTTTTTTCACTGACCAAAAATATTAAATAGAAATGACAGGAACAAAATATTTACCTTCACAGACATTAGGAGAATAGAGTTTAGTCTTTTACTTTTTAATTTTGTTTTTGCTATACGGGACGTGTGCTCACTAGAGAGAGAGACAGAGAAAAGGAAAGTGAGAAATCATCCTCGGGGGAGGATGGCCATGCTGCAATCCCTTCACCTTTATTCTCCTCTTGGGATCCTGGGCATGCACGCACACATGCTCGTTATGATTTTTATTTACGCACTTCACTCATGAGCCATTGAGACTGAGATAGAAAGAGAGCACCTCTCCAACAGGGTCTCTACACTCCATCCACCCCTAGGATTCTGTCTTTCACTGTTAAAGAGAATTATTGCTATAGTATATTGGAAATATTCTTAAGTTGACAAAATCAGAGAGGATTAAACAACAGACTTTTATTGCTTACAGTTGTGGAGGTCAGAAAGTCCAAGGTCAAGGTGCGGGCAGATTCAGTGCTGGTGAGGGACATTGCCTGGAGAATTTCTCATATCATCATCACACAGTGGCAGGGGGCAGTCTCTGGGGTCTCTTTCCAAAGGGCACTAATCTTACTGACAAAGGCTGTACCCTCCCAATCCAGTCACTTCTAAATACCATCATAAGGGGGACTAAGTTTCCACATATGAATTTTTGGGACTCCCTATCTTAAATGTCAGTTATTTACCAAATTTTTCACCTGCCAACTTAATTGCTTTTTGTTGTCAAAATATCATAGCACAAAGATTATTACAGCCAAAAATCCTGCCTACCACAGGTACATATAGACTTAATATTGTTCTCTGTTTTTAATGAACTACCCTTTTATCAGCACATAATCTCTACCAGTGTTCTTAGTCTTTCTTTTGTAGTCAAATTTGTCTATTATTCTGCCATTTCTGTCTTATTTTGATTAGTTCCTGAATAATCTATTTTCTCCATCATTTTACTTACGATTCATCTACCTTAATGTTCCATGTAACTTTTGTAGAAAGCATGCAATTGTATCTTACCTTTAAATCTAATAAGACAATCCAATTTTAATTAGAAAGTTAAGATAATTTATATTTAATATAATCATACAGTTGAATGTAAATGTAGCAGCTTGTAAGTTATTTTAGTTCTTGTCCTGGCTGGATTTGAATTTTTAAAATATTTATTATAATATAATTTTATCTCTACTACTAGCTTATTAGCTATATCTTTTTCCTATTCATTTTTACTGCTCAGTACTCATCCTTTGTGTTATTTTTGCCATAAAATTGAATTTTGTATATATTACTAATGTAATAAAGCTCTGTGAGGGTTTTTTTGTTTTTGTTTTTTGTTGTTTTATTTTTGGCTATAAAGTATGTTATCTTTCAGAGTAGTTGAATATAAGTAAAATCCCTTTTACACATATCATAATTTTAGCGATTTCAGATGTTCTTCATTTCTTTCTAAAGTTCAAAACTCATCTATTATATTTCTGTTAAAATGATTCCCTTTAACTCTTGTAACACAGGACTGCTGGTAATATATTTTCTCTGATTTTACCCACAGTGGAAAAATCGTTTTCTTACATTTCATATTGAAATACATATTTCCTAGGTTCAAAAATTCTTATTTGATGATTTATTTCCTTTTAAAAAAAATTTGGTACTTTAGAGGTTCACTCTATTTTTGGTTATATTTTTAAATAAGATTTTTTTCATTTAATTTTTTTCTGCTTGGAGTTTGCTGAGTTTCTTGGGTGTGGGATTGAGGTCTTTCATCCTTTTTTATATCATAGTCTTTTTCTCATCAAATCTATTTTCTAACACTTTATTCTTCTCTTTTCTTTCTAAAACTCTGGACACATGTACACTTAACCTTTTGATATTGCCCCACCACTCTTGCAGTTTGATGTCATTTCTGGTATTTGTTTTCTCCTTCATTTTGAAAAGCCAGAGCATTTGGGGAGGGTTCAGGGTGATGTGGGTCAAAGGATACAAAATTTGTCATATAGGAGTATCTGTTATATGACATAGTGACAATACTTAATTTATTTAATCTTTGAAAAATGCCAAGAGTGGATGTTAAGTGTTCTTATCACAGGAATGATAACCAAATGAGGTAATTCATATGTTAGTTAGCTAGAATTAGGTATCGCATAATGTATATATACTTCAAACCATCATGTTGTACAAAATAAGTGCATATAGTTTTATTTGCCTACTTATAAAAAGAAAAAGATGTCTCCCCCCAAGAAAGGAAAGAAAATAAGATGAAAGCTAGTATTGTTGGGTACACGTAGACAAAGGAAACTTTGTACACTGTTGGTGGTGATGTAAGATGGTGCAGCTAATATAGAAAATGGTACAGAGGTCCCTCACAAAATTAAAAATAAAAATATCGTATGATCCAGCAATCCTACTTCGAGTATATTTCCAAAGGAAAATGAGGTTAAGATTTCAGAGAGATATCTGCATTCTCATGTTCATTTCAATGGTCAAGATGTGTAAAAATCTAATGTCTAGTGATGAATAGATGAAAAAATAATGTAAGGGTGGCATATATATATACAGTGGGATATTATTCTGCCTTTAAAAAGGCAGAAATCCTGCTATTTGCAACAACAATTTCTTGCTGAAGAAATTATGGTAATATTGCTTCATAAGAAAGACATTATGTGAAGTAAAATGAGTAAAATAAGCCAAATGCAAAACAAAAGGCAAAATTCTATGTGATCTCATGTAAAAGAATCTAAATTAATTTGACTCACAGAATCAGAGAGTTGAACGGTGCTCAATAGGAGATGGAGAAGTGGGATATGGAGAGGTGACTGACCAAGGAGTACAAAGTTTTAGTTCAGCAAGATGAGTGAGTTCTGGGGATCGATGGGCAGCAATGTGACTGCAGTTAGCAGTATTCTATCCACTACTTGAAATTGCCAAAGAGAGTAATCCTTATGTGTTCCCATCTCTCTCTCTCTCTCTCTCTCTCTCTCACACACACACACACACACACGGCACACACACACACACACACACACACACACACACAGGAAATAGTAACTATGTGTGATGATGAAATACTTCAAATAGCTTGATTGTGCCAAATATTTCATGATGTGCATATATTTATATGTATATGTAAAGTCACTAGGCTTTATACCTTAAATATATAAAACGTTTTTTTTTAACAAATGAGAAAATGCTTACTAAGGAAGCAATTTAACAGTTTTCCTTTAGCAGAATTTACAGACTAGAGCACAACCCGAGGGCAACTACAGTTTCAGTCATTAACACACTACACAGGGTACTTGTTGTACAGCTGGGAAAAGTTGCTGAAGTTTGTGACACACCATTATAAATGTAAGTGCTATTAAAAATGACAAAGTGTGTGGTGATAATTTTGATTATCTCCTGAGCAGCAGCTCCTCCTAAGAATGCAGCAATAGCGTGTGGCTCTGCAACTCCCTATCAGCAAAATTCATGGACATAATCATCTTTCACCATTACAGATAACCCATATTCCTGAAGAAAGCCAGTGAGACTAGATTTTAGCTTTCCCCTATCTTCTTTAACTTGATAATTAGATACTCCTGGATATCTACCATGTCGTTTATGAAATCTATCCACAGCCCATAATGTTAAGTTTAATTCTATCTCATTATCTGGATTGTCCATGCTAGAAATCATTTCATCCTTGTTAACCATATTTCGTCCTGGAATACCATATTCTTCAGCTGAAGATTGACCTCTTACCACTCGAAGAAATGCAGAATTGCTGCAAAGTGATTTTAATTCTTTATCTGAAATGGACTCTGGTTGTCTGACCAATGGACTGCAGCCACTTGGCCACATGATTACCTACAGCAGTAGTAGTAACTTTCTTTGCTTTTTCACAGCCAATATTTTGCAGTTTTAAGTATTTGCCTGAATCTACAATCACATCAGGAATTGTGCCTCGAACAGGTAAATTTCCTTGACCCTCTTTGACCACAGATTTCTTCAAGGCATGAGCTAAATTCAAAATGATGGGGTGTATTTGGTAATATTCATGCAGAGATCATCATTAAATATATCTTCAATACTGCTTAGGATCTGAGTTGCAGTTAGTGCTGTGTTCATATTTTTAATATCTTCAAAATTATCTTCATCTTCTGGGGTCCCATTTTTATTCTTTAAAAAATCCCTTTTCTGATCAAATCTCTGAAGTTCTCTTTTTCTTTACATGTTTTAAGGAACCTTGTCCATCTGTTTCATTATACCACTGTGCTAACTATTTACTGCAATCACAATCCATGGAGTAAGGCTATAGTCCTTTGGTTCCATATGCTCCAAATCATAGGACTAAAACGTTAGCTCAAGAAATGGCTTATCCCACTGTACAGCCCATAATGCATTATCTGGATGAGGTTCTAGTATTGGATGTTCTTTTATAATGATTCTCCTATAGCCAACTAGTCCGTATGTCCTACAGACCAAAAGAGGGATCTGGAAATCCCAGAGGACATCTACTAAACATAGTAATGTACTTTCAGGAAGCTGAGTTGCAACCAAAACAGTAAAGCTACAGAAAAATGAAGGATCATTGTCTATAAGGTTTTCCAGATCCTCTTCTACAAAACTTCCAGAGATGTCATTACTTAATCCTTATAAGAATTCCATGACATCTTGAGTTTGTTCTTGCCAATACTGCTTCTCTGAAGGAAAAAATTGTTTCTGGCATCTTTTCTGCTGACTTGATTTCCATCAATAATTGTAGATGAGCCAATACCTGGTAGGAGCAAGTTTTTAAGTACTTTGGTTCCTGTGGCTGTTGCTTTTCTTAGGCAAACATGAACAGATTCGAAAGACTCCTGCCGGAGATCACAACCTTAGCTGCTGCTCTTATTTCTGCTCCTTCAGGAGCTTCCCCAGCTATGCCATGGCTACGCCCACAAACAACCAAACAAAATGTTTAATCTTCAACTATGCCTCAATAAAACTGGAAAAAATTCTCTTGTTATTCTAAATAAGTTTAAAATTGTTGGAAAAGGTTGATCTTTATCACATATTTACTATTTTCTATGCTCTTTATCCTTCCATGTAAAGCATATCTGTATTTCTGTTGTTCCATTGTCTCTTAAATGACTAGTCTTTCTTAGACATATGGGTCATATTTTTTCTACTAAATGCCAAAAGTTTTTGTATCTCATACTTTTGAGTGATGTACTTGTTTATATTACTTTAAAGGATGTTGATCTGTGCTCTCACAATTGTTTGAGGCTTGTTTTTAAAGGTTTTAGGGCAAGCCTAGTGTAGTTGTCTTCCAGGGTAGTTTAGTCTCACTGTGAAGGCATGGCTCTCCGTGGGCCTCTACTGTGGGTTCAATAATCCAGTGAGGTCTCTGCATTCTGGCCGCTAGGAACTGCTCAGACAATCCTTCCTCTGTGTGAACTCCAGAAACTGTTCAGCTTAATGCTCCCCTGAAGTCAATTTTCTCTCCAGCAGTTGTGCTTTTACCAGCATTGCGAAATTTCATCAAAGACTGAGAGAAATCTTTTTACAGATTCTGTTTCTCTTTCTCAGAATAATTTTCTCTTCTACAGTCCTCTCCATGAATTAACCCTCTTAATTTCTTTTATAAAAAGAATTATTTATTTAATTCCATTTGTTATTATTATTATTTTAATTTGACCAGAGTGAGAGAGAAAGGGAAAGCAAGAAAGCAAGCCACCAGGTCCAGGACTCAAACTGCGATTGGCCATGTGGGAATCCAGCGCCCATAACCACCACTCCACCTGCTGGCTCCAACTCACTTAATTTCTATAAATCCCAGTCTCTTTCTCCTTAACTTAGAAAATTACGTGGGGACCAGCAGATGGCATAATGGTTACATCACTGGACTCCCATATAGTTGACTGTAGTTCAGGTCTAGGACCCAGTGGCTTAAAATCACACCGGGCACATGTGCGTGTGTGCCCAAAGTCCTGAGAGGAGAATGGAGGGGAAGAGATTGTGGTGTGGCCATCCCCGTGGTAGGTGATTCCTCACTTTCTGTCTTTCTGTCTCTCTGGTGAGTGCATAGCAAAAATCTCTCTCTTATAAAGAAAAAAAGAAAATCATGTGATTCTGATTGGATACCTCTTTCTTGCCCTGAAGATTAAAAATTGCCTCCTGTAGAAATCAGGATTACTATCAAACTACAAAAGAAAAATTTCCTTAGCAGAATTTTAAATTTATAAGTGGTAAACTGCAAAACTGGAATGGTTGACTAGTGAGGAGAATCCGAGCACACACACACACACTATTTTTCAGGTTTTTGTATCTTTCCTCTTGTCTTTATTTTGAAAAGCTCTGTTTTTTTGTTTTGTTTTGTTTTGTTTGTTTGTTTTAATATGTTCTATGGGGATCATAGTTGGCATAACGGCTATGTTGCTGGACTCCCATGTTGTTAACTGCGTTTCCAGTCCTGGACGCCGGATGCATGTGTGTGCATGCCCACGACCCTGATAGGAGAATGGAGAAGGGATGATGGCATGGCCATCCCCCCCGGGGGGGGGGGGGTGATTTCTCGCTTTCTGTCTCTGTCTCTCTCTGTCTTTCTGATGAGTGCACACACCCTATAGCAAAAACCTTTTTAAAAAATGTGTTCTGTGTGTTGAAGTTGCAGCCATTTTAAGTCCTTTAGGGTATTATTAACTCGCACTTTAAAGGCCTTTAGTGATACCTCAATCAGACCATCTGTTGACATACATAAAGAAGGTTAGGGGAGAAAGCCTAGCATTTGGATTAGTTCTATGTAACATATTCTAGATGATATTGCAAATTCATGGATGAACGTTGGCAGTGTTTGCAGTCATTTGGGTCAGATGTATTAAATTACTTGTGGGCAATTTGAAAACTTTGAATATGGTAATACATAAATATGATTAGCTTAACCTAAGAAACCTCATTAATAAAACACAATCAGCCTTTATGAGTACGCAGTCTATGTAATAACTCTCACTTTTGTTCTAGAAATTCTAATAGCTGGTTAGTTTAAAATGCAAGATTTTCCTCCTTCCCATACATTATTTCTCCGTTTGCCAGAAAAAGCAATTTTTATCACTTCCCTGTTGTAAATATAAACTACTATATTTGGCATTTTCTATATTCTCCACATTCCCTTTCACTTCTCTGACATGGAAAGCATGCAAAACAGGAGAACAGAAGGGCCAGACTGTGATCTGTGCTCAGCTGAGTCACCTTCAACAAGTCCATCAACTTTCTTAACATATTCTTCTCAGCTATAAAATGGGAACAATATGGCTCATAGGGTTTGCTAACATCAGCTGTAAAAAGTAAACATCAAGCATGTTATAAGAAAAATTATTTTATGTGTTACTATAATATTTCCATATTTTAGTTAGCCATCTTCTCAAGAATGAGTGAGCGGAGGACATAAGTCCTAAGTCAGCAGTTTAATATGGCTGTGCCAAACCCTATTCCTGACAACATGTTACACTTTATGGGAGAGAGGAAAAAGAGATAGTGGAGGGCCAGAGGTGAAGTGGTGGTTAAGGTTCTGTATTCTCACACAGCCAAGAGCAGTTCTAGTAATGGACCTGATGCTTTGAAAATCATGCCAGGCACATGTGCATGTGTGCCTAAAATCCTGAAGAAAGAATGGAGGAAAAGGGATTGCAGCATGGCCAAACCCCCTGGAGGGAGATTTCTCATTTTCTCTCTCTTTTTTCCCTCCATCAAATACACTCCCAATGGCAAAAACCTAAAAAAGGAGAGAGAGAATGAAATGAAATAAAGTATTGCCTACTGAAGTGTGCTTAAAATGGATTTAAAAGTCCACTACTTCAATTTCCCTTAGCTTTGCAAAAAAGAATCCCAGTCCCTTTTTAACTTATTAGTCTTATAGGAGGCAAATAAAGAGGGAAGAGTAGTATGATGTTGTCCAAGGGACCAAAGAAAAATGAAGAGTGTTTCAAGGCAGATAAATCTTTCAAATGTTTTATCACTCTTACAAAAGCACTAATTCCTAATATATATATACATATATATGCATATATATATAGGTTTTTTTTGTTTGTTTGTTTGTTTTTTGTTGTTTTTTTTTTTGAGAGGATTTTGCTATAGGGTGCGTGTGCTGACCAGAAAGAGAAAGACAGAGAGACAGAAAGTGAGAAATCACCCTCCGGGGGGATGTCCATACCGCAATCCCTTTCTCTCCATTCTCCTCTCAGGATCTTGGGCATGCATACACACGAGCCCGGCATGAGTTTAAGCCACCAGGTCCAGGACTCAAACCACAGATGACTACATGGGAGTCCAGCGACATAGCCATTATGCCAACTGCTGGTCCCTCTAACTCCTAATATTAAGACCCAAGCTAGTCTTGCCCCCAGTGACAACTCTTGCTGGGGGAGATGTGATGTGTGATAATTGAGAGGGGATTTCTTTTCCTCCTTTATCTATAGGAAATGCGTCTTGTTATTCTTATTAATCTAAGGGATTGAACTGCCAGTTCTATTGTTAATGAGAAAGAAGAACTCAGTAGAGAATCAAAATATTTACCAATTTTATTTTATTTATGTATTTAATTGTCAGAGGCCATGTGCATTTGCTAGAGAGACAGAGGGAGAGAAAGAGGAGAACGCACTCTCCCAATGGGGTGTGTCCAGGCCACAATCCCCTCTTCTCCATTTCTCTATCCTGATAGAATCTGGGGTATACACCCATATGTCTTAGGTTTTTGTTCAAGCCACCCAGGCCAGGACTCAAATCACGTAGCCATTTGGAACTTGGCTTTCTTAACCACTAGGCTACAGGAATAGACCTCAAGCTTTTTGTTTTTAATGATGCCAAATATTAATGATATACCTAGAAATAAATATTTTTTCATTCTGTTTAAGATAGTTGAAACATCAATAAATGTTATTTAATTTTCTTCCTGAATATTATGTTGCTCCACTGTTCTTAACAGCAGATGAAATTCCTAACAGTATTTCATTCATGAGGTATGAAAACCAACTCTGAAACTGATTTGGCATGCTCTCTTAGGTTCTTGGCAACCATGTGAACCCCATTCTTGACTTGTGTTATTGTCCAAAAGTCTATTGCCCCATCACCTAGGGGAAAGCAAACAGAGGATGAGAACAGTGATGCCTTTAAAATAGGCTCCCAAAAGCCAAAAACACCTACATGAACCAGGTCAAGACAGAGAGACCGAACTCACAGTCAAACGTAAATTTGAATGAACTTCTTTGAAAACAGAAGTTCTGAGAAATGGTATTTTGATTTTACTTTCCAAGTTTCTCACTTGGAAGATATTTTTTTTTGGCGGGGGGAGAGGTTTTTTTTGCTATAGGGCGTGTGCGCTCGCCAGACAGACAGAGACAGAGAGACAGAAAGCGAGAAATCACCCCCCAGGGGGGATGGCCACGACGCAATCCCTTCTCCTACTTGGAGGATATTGAAACTAGCAATGACTTAAGACAATTCCTCTGCTGTTCAGCACAGCATGCCTTACATCATGAGGCACAGAGCAATAAGAGAAAGCATGATATTGGGAAGATTACATGGGATATCCTGATATCACAATGAAGACATCATCTCTTTTTTCTCTCTATTCATGGTAGAGCATGTGTGTATGTGTATGAGGATAAGAAAGAGAGAGAGAAAAGTAAAAGAGAGAGGCATGCATCCTCCATAGAGTCTGGTTATGCCACCAGCCTCCTCCAGTCTCCTCACCTGTTGGACTTGGGCACTTGCACACTTGCATAGTATGCTTCAGACTGAATGGCTGGGTATTTGAACCATGGTTGCCATGTGGGCTCCAGCTTCTCTTGAGCAATACATTACTGTTGCATTATGGAGCTGACCCTAGGTACACATTTTCTTTATTTTAACAGTTTTAGGTTTTATTTACTGGGTTTTTTTGTTTGTTTGTTTGCTTTTGCTTTACCTTTACTTTTTTCATTCATCCAGAATCCTAGTCTGTCTTAATTCCCCTTCTTTCCCTAATGGAGACCCAACTAATCAAACATCACTTTTTCTATAATCTATCCTTCACTACTCAGTTGAAATATTACTCAATCATACATATTATATTATATATCACATGCATATTATGTTTAAACTTTATATAAGCATGAACTCTAGTCTCAAATCTTTCATTAGAATGACCTATGGTCAAATCTGTACCCTATCATACTCACTGCATTAATAGCATTTTAATATAAGGTCTGTAGTAAGGTAAGCTTTATTCATCTTTCTTAAAATTATCTTGATTCTTCTTATACCTTTATGATTTCATATACATTTTAAGACCAGTCTCTCAAGATCTATATGTATTTGAATTCCTGAGCGGAATGGAAGACATAACAACTGCTCCCACTTTCAACAAAAAAGAAAGAAATGCTTCAAACTTGAGGTCAATTGAAAAACACTTTCTAAATTATTCCTTTGTATGAGGTACTATGTTAGGTGTGAGAATGACACTTGTGGGATACAGATAAGGTTTATTATCCGTTGATGAGGATGTGTATGGTGATCTCAACTGGGCTGGACTGAGGTGTATATCATGCTAGTTAAAGTCTCTTCACAATCTAAATGATGTATAGCAATTTAATGTATGAATAATAATAAAAAAATAAATTAAAAAAGTAAGAAAACATCCCTACCCTAATAAGAGTTTAATCTAATGAAGACACAGAAAAGTAAAAGGCTGATTGAATTTGAAAGCATTTTTCAGTGATTACTTCCTGTATTTCCTATTATTCCTTACAGTATGTTTTGCAGCCATCCTCCCACCCATGAGACAATTCAGTAGGTCTTACTGTTCAATTCTTTCTTAGCAAATTATATTTCATTCCAAACTTTCACGTGCCCTGTTTATATTATAAATGCATTGTGGGCTACGTCCTGAAGATAGGTATGGAACATACTCTTTATCTCAAGAAGATGATGATCTCGAAGAAGAGACAAAAAGGCAGAAAAGTACTGTAAAGTGGGGGCCAGCAGGTGGCATGGTGGCTAAAGTGCTGGATTCCCACATGACCAACCATAGTTCAAGTCCTGGACCAGGTGACTTCTTTTCTCGCTTTCCCTTTCTCTCTCTCTCTCTCTCTCTCTCTCTCTCTCTCTCTCTCTCTCTCTTTCTTTCTCTCTCTCATCAGATGGAAAAATAATAACAACAAATGGAATTAAATACATAAATGAATCTAAAAAACAAATAAAAGTTCTTTAAAGTGCAGTAAATGCCAGTGCAGGTCAATAAGCAGCACATAGCCTGAGCTCAATGTTCAAAAGTCACCAAAATTTTTAGCGGGAAGTATTTTATGCATTATTCAGATAAAGGTAAGGGATCCAAATTGGTAAAGAAATTTTCTCAGAAATACTATCTAGTAAACAAACAGTGATGGAACTCAAATGTAAAATGTCCAAACCCATGCTGTGTGTCTACAGCTTTCGGACTACCTTCTCACTTGCCTGTTACCCACCAACTGTGACTTATTAGGACTAGGAAGTCTGCACACCTGTGCCCACTCATCTAAAATGCCCTGAGTATTTGCTCTGAGTTCTCACTCCTTACAACTGTTAATGGAGGAAAGTAAAATAAACTCATCTCAATTTTAAAGAAATATTACAGGGTCTGGGCAGACTTCTCTGATGAATCCACATTGGGAGCATGGGAGCAACTGTGGAACTCTTAGGGCTCCATCACCCATCACTCCTGCAGCCTGGGCTCAGTGCCTGCCCACCCACCAAAAGACTAGAGCTTGGTCTGGGTGGGCTTCTTGGGTGAGTCTGCACTCAGGGCCTGGGAGCAACTTTGGAACTCACTGGACTTCGTCACCCCCATCCTTACTCTCTCCAATATCCACCATGGCCTCCCTGCTACTACACCTTCCAAATTTTCAGTTTCTGCTATAGAGCACAGAAAATCAGTATATATTGAGTGGAGACATACAAAGTCTCTCTTTCATAGTCTGGCTTGCTTCACTAAACATTAACTCTTCATATTTATCCATTTTGTACCAAATGTGGGAGTGGGTAAGAGAGGGAGAGAGTGAGAGGAACAGGGGAAGAAAAAAACTATGTTCAATTGACAAAAAAATGAAAAGCTATTTGCTGATGATAATTATATAGTAATGCCTTTGTGTTAACTGATTTGTATGGTTTTCTTGCTGGAAAAAAAGCAATGTTGTACACTGTAAATATATATGTAATTAAATGTAAATTAAAATAATAAAGAAGTTTAATTAGGGAGAAGAATCTTGTCTTTTGACCAATATAGGAAGGGAATTCTAATCTAGAAGTCATATTGAGAACACAGCCAGGTTCCTAAATAGCTAAATAAGAATATAATCACTTCCTTCAATACATGTTAAAATATTGCAAAAAAAAAATGAAAACTTCTACCCAATAAAAAACACAGTTTAAATTATTGATAGTCTGACATTCTTCTGTGGGTTTCCTCTCTTAGTTCTAAATCCCATGAAAATTAGTAATGTTAAAATTATACACTATTTTAGAGATGGGGTGACTATTGAGATTCTAAATCCATGACAATTGAAATTTAAGCATTCCCTATTTTTTCCTTCCTTATCAAACTTTTGCATTAATCTCCTATAGCATCTGCAGCATTTCAATGTAATAATCCATAAGTTTGATCTTAAAGCTATTCTGTCCAGACCCCAAATATAAAACATGTCTATCTACTGTGCCAACCCAGAAAAATACTTACTTTGGAAAAATCTAGATACTATTCATTATTTGTGTACTGATAACCTAATTCATGCATGTGAGAGAAGAAACACACCAATTGCTTTTCTTGGGAGGTCTTTATTTGAGGCTAATTTTCACTTCTGTGTATTTTTGCACTTTTTTTATTACCTAGAAATTACTCTGAGAAAGCCTGGAGGAACAATCAGTTCAATGATAAATTATTCCTCTCTATAACAAGGGAGTATAATTACTTGTTCACATGTCCACATTTATAATTTGGTCTCATAACAGAACACAAATATTATTTTATGAAAATCTATCTGCATTACATTTGTGCAATTAGCAGAAGCTTAAAAGAAACCTGATGATTTCTTAGAGAATTTTGAAGTATATTATTTTACTATCATCTGCTTTAACAATAATGGAAAGTTTAAAAAGAATAACTATTGATACATTGACCTTTTCATTACATTTTTACACAGCAAAGAAATACCCTTTCTGAGGGAACTTCACATAGATAATTTACCAATTACAAGTTGGATATGCTACCAAGAACATGTTAGCTTTTAAATAATACCTTTTTTGAGAGAAATAAAGGGAAGCTTCCTTATCTTCATTATATTTATATGATAGTCAGCTGCCATAAACAAGTGTTGGGTCTGAAGTGGCAGCAAAGGAGGTGAGAGTGGAAAGTGTAACATCATTTTTTAATAATGAGGTAAGTTTTCAACTCACAAAATAAAATATGTAAGCATAGTTTCATAACTCAATTCACTTTTATATCCAAGAAGTACTACCTTAAAAATTGTTATTGCATCTTGAGCTAATAAAAGATCCTATAAATAAGTTTGTATTAGTCAGTAAACTTTGAATGACAGAGCTGAAAAGTCAACTCAAACTAGTTTCTTTCTTTTATTTCTTCTATTCTTTTTTTTTTTTTTTTTAATTAGTTTTTTGCCACAGGGCATGTGCACACGCTGGAGAAAGAGAGAGAGAGAAACAGAGAAAGGAAAAATGAGGAATCACCCCTCAGGGGAGACAGCCACTCCTAGAGTCTCCTATTTTCCACTCTCTTTTTGGGATTCTGGGCACACAAACACATGTTCCTGATGTGGTTTTCAGGCTGCTGGGTCCAGGACTTGAACTGTGCTCATTCATGTCGGACTCCAGTGCCCAAGCACCACATCACTCATTGGTCCCAAAATTAGGTTTTTATTTACTTAAGAAATAGGAGTTGTTCTACTAATATCTAAATTGTAGAATCTGAAATACCTTTCCCTTAGAAAGGAACCAAGATTCCTGCTGGGGGTAGGATCATCAGAGGATAAGCTTGAGATATCTGGACATTCCTGAAGATAAGAGCAGTATGAAAGAGTGGAAAGTCATGTCTAAGGACTTAGGAACCAATCAAAGAAATTTCTAATTGACCCAAAGATTAAAAAAATAAAATGAACTAGAATATGTAACATTTTAAGTAGTTGAAGGTACAGTGAGTTTGGAAAATGTTGGTTATCTTTTGAGCATGCTAAAAAGTGATTTTATTATCATTTTTATTATTTAAATTGCTGGAGGGTGCACATTGTTAGTAGAGAGAGATGAGACAGACAGAGAAAGCACCCCCAGTGGGGGAGGTCACACCACAATTCCTCTCCTCCATTTCTCCTTTAGGGATTTTGGGGCATGCACACATGCACATATATCCAGTGTATTTTTCAAGCCACCGGGTTCAGCAACAGGGAAACATATAAGATGCCTTCACTATATAAACTAGTCAACAGGGTACACATAAAACTTGTTCTGGTAAACTTCTCATTTATATAAATATTACAGCTGGTAAGTGAAGAAGGATAATATATCGCTGTTTTACAACCTACAATGGACTAAAAGATCGACATGATTGTCATCCATGTCTGCTGACTTCACATTCTGGGGACACTTGAGAGCCTCCTGTATATCCCAAATTCATATCATATAATTACAGTGTTGATTACAGAAGAATCTGCGACTCAGCATTGTAAATCCCGAGCACGTACTAGGAGTCTATTGTTTAAGTATGTCAGCATAGTTGATTCCTTCCTCCAACCAGCCTTCTACTTGAAAATACAGAATTGTTATGTGAGCATGAGTAGATCAAGAAACCCCAAAAGGCTACAACCTACATAGTAATTTTTAGTTTCTAAAATATCTCTCCTGTCACTAGGCTTACATCTCTACTGAGACTGCTCTATTTCACACTCATAATTTTATCTCTGAACAATGCAATACCTGCCTAATTATTGCCATCTGTAATGAATCTATTCTGCCATGGGAGTTAGTCTCCTCAAGCAGGGTGACAGTCACATCACTTCATATAGCAGATATTCCCTAAGGCTATGTGGTGTCTAGAGAATGCACCTAGACCAACTTCATATGCCCCTAAACTCTTCCATTTCCCTTCCTGGTACATCCCTCATTGAATTTTATACACTTAACAGCATCAGCTCTGCCTTGATTTTTCTCCATGACTCATGTGATTGCATGTACTATTCTATCAGCCTAGACGATGCTTCCACCTGGTTGTATGTTGTGGACTTTGACATATTCAAAAGATTTTAGTGGGATTACATCAGACTAAGAAGTTTTTGCATGGCAAAAGACACAGTAATTAGTGTGATTCGACAGCCCTCAGAATGGGAAAATATTTTTTGTAAACTATGCATCAGATAAGGGACTGATAACCAGAAACCAGAATACACAAGGAACTCATGCAGCTGTTCCAAAAAAAGATGATCAACCTTATTAAAAGATGGGAGAATGAGTTGAAAAAACCACTCTCAAAGGATGACATACAAATAGCCAAAAGACATATGAAAAAATGCTCAACAAACCTCATTGTAAGAGAAATGCAGATCAAAACAGTGAGATATCACCTAATCCCAATCAAAATGACAAAGATTAAAAAAAAATGATAAGTGCTGGCCAGCATGTGGTGAAAGGGGAACTCTCTTACACTGCTGGTGGGAATGTAAATTGGTTCAGCCACTGTGGAGAACAATTTGGAGATTCCTAAAAAATCTACAAATAGAACTACCATGTGATCCAATAATCCCTTCTTGGTATCTACCCGAATGACAGAAGAATTCTTAATCAGAAAAGAGCTTGCATATCAATGTTTATTGCAGTATTATTCACAATTGCTAAGATATGGAACCCAAGTGCCCATGAACAAATGAATGGATTGAAAAAGTGTGGCACATATACTCTATGGAATACTACTCAGCTATTAATAACAACAAGACTCTGGCTTTTGTCAGAAAGTGGATGAATATGGAAGATTTACTGCTGAGTGAAGCAAGCCAGGCTATGAAGGAGAGACATTGTATGGCCCCACTTAATGTATACTGAGTATCCACACTCTGTGACTGAAACTGAATGACTAAATGATATAGAAACACAATAAATGGTTGTGAATACCAGATATAATGTGGGAAGAGGGTGAGTGAAGGAGTAGAGTTTGAGGAAGGACATTAAAGAGAAAAACAGAAATGCAGAACATTACTGGGACAAAGAAATGGGGCATTATCTGTTGAAGATAACTATATTATTATCAACTGGACTGGGGAGAAATGTACACATGTTGGAATATTCACTTTGTAAGCTAAATAACATGATTGAATATATAAAAGAACTGGAAATAAAATTTTAAAAAGATAAAAAATGAAATAAAATTTAAAAAGATTTAAAAATTTTCTATGTGTGCATCTGAGCTACTGTTTGAAAAGATATAATAGTTGGGTGCTTGCACTAGAAAAGCATTTAGTAATGGACTTAGCAAAGTCTCTTCTGCTTTGTTACATGTTTCTATTCTTCAAAATGACTAATACTTAATTTGCTTATAGGATGTGAGTGTCAATTTAACAGAGAAATCAAGCTGGTTCATTAACAGTTTTTTCTATTGCAATTGTGTGTTTTATACTTTCATGCTTCTCAGGTAAAAGCAGTTAAATACAAAGTTCACTAAGGCAGCTGAGCAAAAGTTCCAGTGCAATGAATTATTTCACTAAATGTTTTATATGATGTTTGTTCACTGTTTTTTGCGTTGGTTCAGTTTGAACACACTCCCTGTTCTGTTTTGCAACTACTTTCTGTATAATTCTCTGTGCTTTTTGTTAGTTCTTTATAATTGAATAGGTTGAAACTTGTTTTCACTCACCTGGCAGTGAGAGCAGCAACTCCTATTTTAGTGGTAAATACTAATATATTATGTAGCATTTTTATTACTTTGTAGCATCACACTTTTTTACTGTGTTGGGGTTGATATTGTATTGTACTGTAGTATATTTTTCATGAAGATATATGGGTTCTAAATGGTTCTTCCAGAACTTTCCTTTTCCCTTAAGTTATGTTGCTGTTTTTTGTTTTTATGTTTTTTTCAGAAGACAAAATTATTCAGGAATGTGTATATTATTTATAGTACAGTTCAGTAATGTTAAAGATAAAACTTGTATATGTTCAGAAAGAGTTTTCACTAGTGTCTTCCTCTTTATGAGCATATATAACTTTAAACTTACCTACAGTGACTTGACATTACCTACTTCATCTCTAACAAATAAGGAACTGTTAGGGTATCAAAAAGTCATGATGTATTTTTCTTTTTCTGTGCAAAATGTGTCATGACTTTTCCAACAACCCAGTAGTTTTTATTGCTAGTTTTATTCTGTCTCAGCTTCATTTAGCATTTCTAAGATTGCATATCTAAGCCTTTAATTTGACTTGGACTTTCATTTCATCATTTGTTCTTCTTCTGTTGCTCTAATTGTTGCAATGTATAAACATAAATGCATTATAATCTTTGATAAATAGAGCAACCTATTGTATGACTTTATTATATAATGAGTTTAATTTATTTTTATTTACATTTGATCACTATGTATCTTTACAGTGTACAACATGGTTTTTCTCATCATGATACAGTATGTATTACTCACATCAAAGACATTACCAAATTACATTATTAACAATGGACAACTTTAATTTTTGTGTCTATTAAATATTTTCTATCTTTGTTTGTTTTCCCTGATCTCTTCCCTCTTACCTTGTGTTACTCACCCCCTTCTATACTGTCTCTAGTATCTACCATTAGCCTCCCTGCTATTTTACCTTCCAATCTTTCAGTTTCTGCTATAGAGTTCAGACATTTGTATTGAGTGTGAACATCTGATGCCTGTCTGACTTACTTCACTTAGCATTAAATCTTCCTTATTTGTGAACTTCATATCAAATGCCAGGGTCTCAATTCATTATGAGGAGTAGTATTTCATAAAGTACATATGCTACACTTTTTCAAGCCACTCATCTGTTCTTGGACATTTTGGTTGATTGTAGTATTCCACAAAAAACAACCCCATTATTTGAGTGGTTTAAGGTAATAATATACCTATGACTCTCACTCCTAACAGCCCAATGCAGGTGTTCCTGGCCAGTGAGTGTGAACACAGTGCTTTGTCGTCCATAGCAAACTGAGGCACCCAGACTACCTTCCTCAGGACCTGAGTTCCAAGGTCACTCTTCTCATCTGCATCAAAGTTCAAAAGAGAGATTGTTTTGGGCCTAGGTTGAAAGCTGTGTGTACCTACATTGAATTGGCTACAACACCTGATAGCGGAGAACTTGAGTCATCTGTTACTAGAAAACCACAAACAAAATAAAATAAAACAAATAAACAAAAAACACCAATAACAAAAGAGGACAAGTGTTGTTGATCAGCAAGAAACCTGTCTAGAACATGAGAAAACTACAAATGTGATGCATAAAGTGCCATAAAAATCATGATACATGCTTTAAAAATATATGCAAATCATGACATGTACTTAGAGTAGCTAAGAAAAATTGCCTTTAGGATAAGGGTTAGGTAGGGGCCATAGGCGACGTAGTGGTTATGGCACTGACTTCCATTTGGCCGACCATGGTTCGAATCCTGGACCTAGTGGCTCAAAATTCATGTTGGACACGTGTGTGTACATGCATGCCCAAAATCCTGGAAGGAAAATGAAGAAGGGATTGTGGCATGTCCATCCCCAGGGGAATGATTTTCTACTTTTTCTCTGTCTATGTGTTTTCAGTGAGCATAAAACACATGCCCTATAGCAAAAATCTGTCTCTCTCTCTCTTAAAAAAAAATAGACTAAAGGTTAGGTGAAATAAATACACAAGATAGAATAATCTTATGCTGTACCTGTATTTTTACAGTTGTAAAATTTTAAATGGTAAAACTACAAGATTAGTGTAACGAATAGAATTAATTACAAAAATTATTAATATATATTGGAAAATATTGAGGAGAAATAAAAAATAATTAACTGAGGCATACTTTGGAGGCTTACTTTCTGATGGGGAGGCTGACAGGTAAATTACATCCTCTATTGTGAATATCACAGGAAATACCATAGAGAGAACAGATCAAAATGTATGTGAAAAAACCTTTGACTTCTGGGATCTCAATAGCCTAGCTTGATTGCCTGACTCTCTAACAATGTCCATATGATATGACACTTTCAAAGGTGACATTCTGGTGATGAACTTTCCCATTTATTGACACATTTATCAGCATGCAAATATCAACATCATAAACCTCTTTACTTAATCTTCTATTCACATTCAAAAATAAATTACCTGTTCTTCTCAGGGTCAAATGCCTATGTCTTAGAAATAAGCAGTGATAATAAATCACTGAAAATAACAAAAGGATAAATGAATAAATTGAAATGGCCTCTGAGGAGAAATGCATAATGGATTATTATTTTTAGATATAGACTTGGTAGTTGTTTCTCCCTTTTTCCTCTTAATCAACCTTCCCAAGAATTCTGACTATTTCTGAAGACAATGTCTCTAAAGTTCCTTCCACCCTGTCTACTGATATCTTGAATTACCAAATAGCATCTTTCCATGATTAAATGGGAATCAACTTGGTGCAAGCTTTTGTATTATATCATTTGGACAGTATGTTTGTGAATTATAAATTTTTCAGATTTATTATGCAGTAAAAGTCTCCACAGCTCGCTCTTTGTCTTTCTCAAGGTACATCCCCTTGTACTTCTGATTTTGCTATACACTCATCTTTGGCTTTTGTTACATTGAACTCTCAGCTGTTTATTGTTCCACCCGCTTTTTGTATGATTATCCTGGTACTTGGAGAGGCCACCCTACTTCATTCACTGTGAAAACTCCTTTTCATTAAAGTCTCAACTTGAGATCCTCTTCTTCTAGGAAATTTTCCTTACTGAATTAGCAGCATTTATTGTATCATTTTTATGTTTCTATCAGATTTCCATTGCATTTCTCTTATAGCATTCAAGATCTGTATCTTTCTGTATATATAACTATTTACTTTTTAGACCCTGAGCTCTCTGTGGGCAGGAAGTATATATTTTTTTCTATATCCTAAATGTCTGATATAATAGGAACTCAGTAAATCGCCAATACATACAACAAAAAAAGATCAAGAGTATTTGCTAAGACATGAAACCAACTTAAATGTCCATGAACAGATGAATGGATTGAAAAAGTGTGGCACATATACACTACAGAATACTAAACCATAAAAAAATGAGATCCTAGCATTTGATAAAAAGTGGACAAATACGAAAAATTTACTCTTAAGTGAAGCAAGTCAGACTACAAAAGAGAGGCATTGTATGGCCCCACCTAATACATACTGAATGTCTCTAGGGCAAACACTGAAATACTGGACAATATAAAGGCATGGAGAACAACTGTGGACACCAGAGACAGTGTGGGAGGAGGGTAGGAAATAGCACAGGGTGGGAGGGAGGAGATCAAGGGGAAAAAGGAAGAAGTAAAACAGCTAAAAAGCACAAAGTGGAAAATTATCTGTTGAAGATAATGGTTATAGGAATATTTTTGATTGGGCCAATATTCAGTGTGTTCTGAATGGGAAAATTCATTTTGTATGCTATAATGATGTACAGTGAATAGATATAAAATAAGTAAATTAAAAAGAGTTTTTTGCTGTTATTAGAGACAAGCTATACACACATAAATGAATATTTAATTTATGTGTTCATATGTTTATTTACTTCCTCTCTCTCTGTGCCAAGTGTTGTTCTTGTCAAGAAGAATGCAAGGATGAGCAACAATATGTGGTGTTTGGCCTGGAGGACTGTATGTTCTTATAAAGTGGTGAATATTTGAAGACCTTGTTTCAGCGGATCTACATCACCGTTAGTTATAAAATGTACCACTTACTATGTACCACTAAGAGACACAGAACTCAGACCAGCCAATGGTGTGGTGGTTAAAGCAGCTGGATCCCCATATGGCCAACTGGTAAGTTTGAGGCCTGGAGGAGCAGTTTGAAAAACACCAGGTATGTGTGTATGCACAGTGCCCAAATACCTAAAAAGAAAAATGGAGAAGGAATTTCTGTGTGGCCTTGCCTCATGGGGTATGCTTTCTCACTCTCTCTAATTCTCTCTCCAGTGAGAGCACTAGCAAATTAAAAAAAAAAAAAAAAAAAAAAAAAAGAAAGAAAAAGAAATATAGAACTCTTCCAATGCAGTTCCAATACACTGCTCTTACTATGTAGAATTCTTAATGTATAACTAATTAAAGAGCTATTTTTTTAAGAGGTTTTTTCCTTAAGGTGCATACACTTGCCAGATAGCAAAAGAGACAGACAGACAGACACAGACACAGTGGGAAATTGGAAAATCATCCCCCACAGGGGATGATCATACTGTAATCCCTTCTCTTCCATTCTCCTCCTGGGATCTTGGGCACATACTCACATGCACCTGGTGAGATTTTCAAGTCACCAGATCTTGGACTTGAACCACGGTTGGTCATATGGGAGGACTCCAACCCCTATGCCATTTGTTGGTCCTTAATGAGCTCTTTAAGGTTAGTAAAAATAAATTAGTTAAATTATTATTACAGTTTTTATACATTTTAAGTTTTCTTCTTTTGAATACCTTTCAACTCAGAGTTGCCAACCCGATGTTTTATCCATATAATATACTCCTCTGTGCTTAAGTGTGGAAGCCCTTGCCGGACGATGCCCCATTATGGCGTCCGAGCTAGACACCTAGGACTCAAAACAACTCCATATTAGCATAACTCTGAGAATCAGCCTATCAGAACCCAACACGACCTTTTGCTCAGGGGATGGGTGGATCCGTAGGGAATTTAAGGCGCCTACCCGGAAGCCTGGGGGAGAGAAGCAAGAAACTACCAATAAACTTCACGGAAGAGATCTCGGTTTCCAGAGTCGTTTATCGAACCCCAACAAGTGGTGGACCGTACGGGGAACGCTCCTCTCGCTCCTACCCCATGCCCTGTGAAACCGAAGGCTCAGAACCATGGCAGCCGGCTGGAAAGTCTCGGACATAGAGACGGTAAGTGAAAAGTCTCGGAAGAAGAGACGGTAAGCAGTAGTCTCGGAAGGGAGACGGGAATTGATAGTGGGTGCTCCGTAATTGGGAGAAAGCCCAGGACAGGAAAATATCCCCGAGAAGCACCGCTAAAAGGTAGACGGGGGACCTCCTTGGAGAGGGGAAGTAGTGTGCAGCCATGGGCGTGGGACCCTCTCAGCCCATAGTAGGAGCGCTAAAAGCGCTGCTCAAGTAAAAAGGACTTAAATTAAGAGATAAGACACTTCAACACTTTTTAGATCAAGTGGATGATGCGGCCCCCTGGTTCCTCCATTCAGGGTGGCTGACAACAACATGCTGGGATAAGCTAGGCAGGGACTTAGATCTGGCGGCAGAGGAAGATAGGCTTTCTGGTGGAGTTAGACCACTCTGGAGACTAATCCGGGCTTGCCTGGAGGACCAGAAGTGTGTTCGGATAGTGTGAGAGGGTCAGGAGGCGTTGGAGACACTCCGGGAAATGCGGTCGCAAAATGGAAGTGAAGGCACCAAAATGGCGGATAAAGACAAAGACGAAGACCCTGAGGTACAACAACTGGTAGAGGAAGTGAAAGGGTGGGACATTGAAAGTGAGAAGGAGGAGGACCAGCCTCCTCCTTCCACCCCGCCTCCCCCTTATAATCCAGCTGCAACAGCAGGGAGGAGCGGGAGGCGGAGCTTCTTTCTGCCCTGGAGCTTGGCGGGAGGCCAGACAGCATGAGCCCGTTCAGGCATTTCCTGTTTTTGCAGACAATGCAGGAAATAGATATCATGAGCCTCTCGACTATCAAACTATAAAGGCCTTGGCAGAGGCTGTGAAGACTTATGGTAATGGTGCCGCATTTACTGTTGGGCTCGTTGAGACCCTGCAGCGGTACTGTATGACTCCTAATGACTGGGGGACACTGGCAAGGACGTGTCTGTCCCCAGGACAATACCTTGACTGGAAGGCCATTTACCTTGAGGGGGCACAAGCCCAAGCCGTCCGAAACAGAGCTGCAGGACAAGCGGCATGGGATGTAGACATGTACATGGGACAGGGCAGGTTTGCCAATCAACAGACAGGCTATCCACAGGCAGTTTATGATCATATTAACACAATAGCCATCAAGGCCTGGAAAATGCTGCCTAACAAAGGGGAGCCACAAGCCAATCTTACAAAAATAACTCAGGGTCCCGCAGAGCCTTTTTCTGATTTTGTAGCCCGGAGAATGGATACAGCCGGCAGAATGTTTGGAGATGCCGATGCGGCTATGCCACTGGTTAAACAACTCATATTTGAACAATGTACTAAGGAATGCCGCAATGCAATCCTTCCATACAAAAATAAAGGCTTAGAAGTCTGGATGAGATTATGTAGAGACCTGGGAAGGCCCTTGAGTAACGCTGGCCTTGCGGCAGCAGTAGTTCAACTGTCCAGGAAATCACATAATCCGGGAGCAGGAGCGTGCTTTCACTGCGGTAGGCCTGGCCACATGAAACGTGACTGTCCTTTTCGAGCCACCAATCAGAGGCCACAGACGGAGTTGTGCTCCCGATGTCGTAAAGGAAATCATCCGGCGAGCCAATGTAGGTCAGTCAAAGATATTGATGGCCAGCCCCTAGTGCCCCTGCCAGGAAATGGTGCACGTCCAAAAAACGGACAACAGGGCCCCCGCTCCCAGGGCCCTCAAATGTATGGGGCAATTCAACAAACACCGGTCCAACTGAGCCTGCCCAATCCACAGTGGCCCTCACTAAACCATCCCCGACAATCAGGAGAGCCACTCCCGGCTCTGCAGGACTGGGCATCTGTGCCGCCGCCAGACTGGTATTAACTCCCATGATGGGTGTACAACCCATTGAGTCAGATTTTATGGGACCATTGCCACCTGATACTGTTGGCCTCCTCTTGGGTCGGTCCTCGTCCACCCTTCGAGGTCTCATAGTACACCCTGGAGTGATAGACCCAGACTTTACAGGAATTGTTAAAATTTTAGTGTCTTCCCTGAGGGGGATCACCGCAATATCCCCAGGAGATAGGATAGCTCAAATTCTCCTTCTTCCCAGTCTTCATGGCCATACCCCTTCTCGTCCAAACCCTTGAGGGGACAGAGGCCTCGGGTCATCTGGGGTGGACCTCTCATACCCTATCTTGTCCCTCACTGAGAGACCCATTCTGACCTTAACCATAGAGGGGAAAAGGTTTGAAGGACTCCTTGACACCGGAGCAGATAAAAGCCTGATAGCCAGAAAGGACTGGTCTTCCTCATGGCCTACCCAGGAGTCGAGCCAGACCTTACGTGGACTGGGATACGAACATACACCTACTGTAAGCTCCAGAGAACTCACTTGGAGAGACAACGAAGGACATACTGGGTGCTCTACGCCTTATGTTCTAGACCTTCCACTGTCTCTATGGGGATGAGATTTACTTGTAAACATGAACTTTAGACTCACCAATGAAACCTTCTATTCTCAAACTTCTCAAGATCTAATGCGCCATAAGGGGTATCACTCCTCAGCAGGATTAGGGTCTCGCCTTCAAGGCCGTAAGAGCCCGGTCGCCACCCATGGCAATCCTGGACGACAGGGACTGGGTTTTCCCTAGGGGCCATTGAGGAACAGATCCCCATTACTTGGGTCACGGAGGAGCCTGTATGGGTGCCTCAATGGCCGTTATCCTCTGATAAGTTACAAGCAGCAAAGGAATTAGTTCAAGAACAACTACAGCTCAAACATATCAAGCCCTCCTCTTCCCCATGGAATACCCCCATCTTTGTCATTAAAAAGAAGTCAGGAAAGTGGCGGCTACTACATGATCTCAGGGCAGTCAACAACCAAATGGTGGTAATGGGCCCCATCCAGAGAGGACTCCCTCTCCTTTCCTCCATACCAAAAGAATGGCCCATGATCGCCATTGATATTAAAGATTGTTTCTTCTCCATTCCATTGAATGAAAAAGACACCCCTCGGTTTGCTTTTACCCTACCGAGTGTTAACCATGAGGAACCTGACTCCAGGTTTGAGTGGGTAGTCCTTCCTCAAGGAATGGCAAACAGCCCGACTTTGTGTCAACTATATGTGTCTTCAGCTCTTCAGCCCGTACGAGTAAGCTTCCCCAAAACCAGATGTCTCCATTATATGGACGATGTTTTACTGGCCTCGCCAACCCAAGAAGAGCTCCTAACCGTACTAACTAGGGCTACAGATCAGTTAAAATCATTCAGGCTTCACATAGCCCCAGAAAAGGTTCAAAAAACCACCCTAGTGGAATTCCTTGGATACCGAGTGAGCCCTACTGCCATTTCACCACAAAAGGTACAAATTCGCACTGACCATCTACATACCCTTAATGATTTTCAAAAGTTGCTAGGAGACCTTAATTGGCTTAGACCCACACTGCATCTCACCAACCATGACTTACACCCCCTGTTTGACACCCTTAGGGGCGACCCTCAATTAGATTCTCCAAGGAGTCTCACTCCCCAAGCGCGCCAAGCCCTGTCCTTAGTTAATGAGGCCCTACATAAAGCCAGCCTTACCTGAGTGGACCCCACAGCGCCACTGTCTCTATGTATCCTTCCCACACAAGAACAACCCACGGGAGTGCTCTGGCAATCCGCACCCCTCCTGTGGATTCATCCACGCTCTACTTCTCATAAAAGTGTTACACATTATCCATCCGCTGTGGCGGCCCTGGTGTCAGAAGGCATTCAAAAGGCCATACAACATTTTGGTAAACAGCCAGATACCTTAGTGGTACCTTACACCGTTCAACAGATACAAGTTCTGTTGGCACCACAGACGAGTGGGCGATCCTCTTTTGTAGTTTTCAGGGAAAAATAGACAACCACTTCCCAAAAGACCCCATCCTTAATTTTTTTAAAGACCACCCAGTTATTTTCCCAAAGCTAGTGCGTCATTCTCCCATCCCAAAGGCTCCGGTGGTTTTCACAGACGCCTCTAAGACAGGTCTTGGGGCCTTCGTTATACAAGGTCAAGAACCCAAAATTCTCCAGTTCTCACCAAACACACCTCAAAAGGTAGAGCTACAGGTGGTCCTACACGTCTTTCAACACATCCAGAGTCCTGTTAATATTCTCTCAGATTCACAATATGTGGTTCAGCTCACCAAGAACATAGAAACCGCTGCGGCTTTGGATCCCTCCAGTACTATTTGTAGCCTGCTACATAGTCTTAGAGATACCATCTGGAACAGATCCGAACCATTTTACATTGAACATATCCGAGCCCATTCAGGACTGCCTGGGCCCCTAAGTGAGGGAAACGACGTTGTCGATTCCCTAACACGCTCTCAGACACTTTTCTTCACCTCTAATGTTGAGAGAGCTCAAGCCTTCCACAACCATTTTCATGTAAATTCTTCCGCACTCCGCCATCGATTTCACATTAGTAAACAACAAGCCCGTAATATCGTCAAAGCATGCAGAAGTTGTGTCACTTTCCTACATCCCCCATCCTTGGGAGTCAACCCACGAGGGTTACGCCCCGGCCATCTCTGGCAAATGGACATGACTCACATTTCTGAGTTTGGCAAACTCAAGTATGTTCATGTATCTACAGATACATGCTCAGGCATCATTTTTGCCAGTTCCCATACCGGCAAAAAGGTTAAAGACATTATCTCACATTGTCTTTTGGCCTGGGCCTCTTGGGGAATCCCAAAAGTCCTCAAGACAGATAATGGACCCAGTTACACTTCCCATTCCTTTCTCATATTCTGTAATACATTTAACATTCGGTTAAAACATGGCATTCCCTACAATCCCCAGGCACAGGGCATTGTAGAACGAGCTCACCAGACTCTCAAAGAAACTCTACAAAAACAAAAAGGGGGAATCGTTCAAGGATACTCCCCCAAACACAGACTTGACCTTGCCCTTCTTACTGTAAATTTTTTGCAGCGTGATACTCAAGGCATGTCAGCAAGCGAACGTCATGCCTCTCACAACCACGCCGAAGGGCACGGTACGATGGAAAGATACCCTTACAGGCGTCTGGAAGGGACCAGACCCAGTATTAACATGGGCCAGAGGGTCGGTATGTGTTTTTCCCCAGGACGGAACAGAGCCAGTGTGGGTTCCTGAAAGACTAACTAGACCAGTGCCGGTACCCCAGCAAGACAACAGCACAACAGAACAGGATGATCTGGCTAACACTCCTGCTCACAACAACCCTACACCCGTCTCAAGCAGCGGGTGAGGAGAGGTGGGGAATTTTGTCTGTCCTTCCGTACCTTCTTCCGGTCGATCACTCTGCCCGTACCTTCCCCAGATTCTTTAGCACTAATGACTCTCTCAATCTCCCATACCAGCCTTTAGAGAAGGATCTATCCTCTTTTACTATTAACAAGACTATCTCTCTTTCGGGCACCCTCTGCTTCTCCATTTGGACAGTCAATCGTTCTGACGTCCCCTGTACTCAACTATATAATCAAACAGCTTACACCCCAAACAACCTCTCTTCCATCGTGGCCACGGCTTTGGACCACCAACGAGCCCTCAACAGCCACTTGGCTGGTGGAATTATGATATTAAATCAAAGACTTGATCTTGTCGATGAGAGAATAGACATGCTTTGGTGACTTGTACGTCTTGGCTGTGAGTGGCATACCCCAGGCCTTTGTATTACCTCCATCCCATATGAAAATTTCTCCGTGTCTGCTAATCTTTCTTGAGAGCTTTCTTCCTATATAACAGGTAACTGGAGCAGCAGCTTTGACAACCTCCAACGACAACTCATCCTGTTCATCAGCCAAATCAACCACACTCATGTCGACCCGGCTTTAGCGAAAGGCCTTACAGACTGGATCATCAATGCCACTTCTCACCTGAAAGAATGGGCAGGACTTGGGGCAACAGGTGTCATTCTCGTTGTCCTGGTCGGAGCTTGTCTTTGGCGTCTGTATAAAATGATCACAAAATAACATAAAAATCAACAAATACTCCTCCAAGCCATGGCCGCGGTGGAGGACGGCCAATCACCTGCGATATGGCTGGCCCAAATACACTGACCCCCACATTTATTGAGAGGATGCGAGGTGTAGCACTGCACTCCTGAGACCCTAATCAGGATCAGAAGGAAGGCATGTCCGAGTGCATATGGGTTACTGTCACAACCATCCCATCCCCCACAAAAGACAGTGGACAGGCTATTCTGAGTGGGTATCCCTGGCTGCCCGCACAGGGTGGTAAATAAGTCCCCTTCTCTGGGGGCCCGAGACCTCTACCTTCTCCTCTCCAAAGAAAACAAAAAGGGGGAGATGTGGAAGCCCTTGCCGGACGATGCCCCATTATGGCGTCCGAGCTAGACACCTAGGACTCAAAACAACTCCATATTAGGATAACTCTGAGAATCAGCCTATCAGAACCCAACATGACCTTTTGCTCAGGGGATGGGTGGATCCGTAGGGGATTTAAGGCGCCTACCCGGAAACCTGGGGGAGAGAAGCAAGAAACTGTACCAATAAACTTCACGGAAGAGATCTCGGTTTCCAGAGTCGTTTATCGAACCCCAACACTTAAGTATTAATGTTGCTGAACTTCTTAAAATAATTTAGAAAGAGCTAAAAAGCTATCCAGATAAATTTGTAATATGTACTACATATATTCCTGTCTTTTTATTTTAATTTGCTAGAGAACCTGTGCTCTCACCAGCAAGCTACCGAGAGAGAAAGAAGGAAGAGAGCACAATCACAGAGATTTGTCACACAGCAATCCCTTCTCCATTTCTCTTTTGGGAATTTGGGCATGTATGCACATGCATCTGGCATGTTCCTCAAGTTGCCAAGCCATGGACTTGAACCATACAGTCAGCCAAATGGAATCCAGCCACGCTGACCACCATACCACCTGCTGGCCCTATATTCCTACTTATTGAAAGTTGCCTAAAACTTATGATTTGTCACCTCTCTCATCCCCTCTCTATAGCCAATATGATAATTGGGGTTAAAAGTATTTTCTTGTACTGCTTCTGGAAGTTCTTTGAAATTTTGATATTGCTGCATTTGTTGTTTGTGAATTCATGGACCATGATGTCTATGTTACGGTTAATAGCTAATTAACAGTAACTATAAGATGACATTGTTTAAAAGATATGGTCCAAGTTCACAGAGGCTAAGATGTCAAAAATATGCATCTTAATTTTGCTAGATGAATGCAAAAAAATTCCATATAGGTACAGAAGCAGAGATGTTTAGATATTTATTTTTGAAATTTGAATAAGCTGGAGTATAGGATGATTGTAATAAAATAATATATCTACACAAGCCTAGTAGAAACAGAAGACAATTTGAATTTCCAGAACTATAATGTAGTTCACACAGAACAGGTAAAAGAAATCATAAATATTTTAAGAAAATAATCTCAACTTTAGGTAGGACACACATATATTAAATATTGACTACTGAAGATATTAATACTTAATGTCATTTTAGCTAAAATGAATGTTTTATGATTAAGAATATCATATGAAGGCACATATTTGTTTGCAAAATATATTTAATATTTAATGGTATTGGTGAAGATAACTGTTCAAATTAGAAATGTAATATAGTATGACTTATAGGCAATTATAAAAAGAATGAACTTTTAAAAATACTTATAATAGAAAATAACTATTACAAGTCTTAATTAAGGAATAGGTTTTAAAAACTATCTAAATACACACATTACCATTACTTTTTTCCTGCAAGAAAAATTAATGACAATAATGATAAAAAACCACTGTCAGAGGCTAGATATGGCATGGTGGTGGAGGTAGCTGGATCTCCATATGCCTGAGACCACAGTCTGAGTCTCAAATCTGGCAGCCTGAGGAACACATTGCACCGTAATAAGCCCTTACCTATCAATAACAACTTTAAACGTAAGTGTACCAAATTCATCATTTAAAAAGCACAGAATAGATAAATGGATTAAAAACAAGTTCTAACTATATGTTACCTCTCTGACCTATGCTAAGAGAATTGCTTGACTTTTCAGGACACATTCCAAAACTGAAGACTAGAAAGACATTCTGATGAGAGTGTTATATCAGGAAAACTAAAGTCAGACACACAGAAATAGGAGTTGAAAAACAACTAAGAAAATGGCCAGCTTAATGACAGGGACAAGTATGGAGTTGAATGTTATCTTCCAGAATTTAAATGGAAGGACTGGACCACAACAGAAGATAGGTTAAGTACACGAGACTCATCTATGGAAACAGTTTTTTGAACTTTGACTAAAACTTCACCGACCTTCTTCTATGCTTTGCTTTCCAGAATTAAGTTGTCTTCTCTTGAGTTGTCAACATGTCCATTTACCTACTAGTTGGACAGAATCCTAACCTGCTTCTTGGCTTTAAGTCTTAAGCAACGTTCTCTTAACATTTTTTGATTTTGATTTATTAAAGTTAAAACTACCTTTCTTGAGAACCAGCAGTTAGCGTAATGGCTATGTCGCTGGACTCCCACGTAGTCGACTGCGATTCGCGTCCCGGACCCGGTGGGTTAAAACTCACGCCGGGCGTGTGTGCGTGTGTGCCCAAGATCCCAAGAGGAGAATGGAGAAGGGATTGCGGCGTGACCATCCCCCCGGGGGGTGATTTCTCGCTTTCTGTCTCTCTGTCTCTCTCTGTCTGTCTGGTGAGCGCACGCGCCCTATAGCGAAAACCTCTCCAAAAATAAATAAATAAATAAATTGTGTCTGGGGGAAGAATGGGAAGCAACTGCAAATACCAGAGACAGTGAGGGAGGAGTGTGGGAAATGGCTGAGGGTGAGAAATAGGAGGGAGACATGGAAAATTACTTGTTGATGATAGCATGTATGACTAAGCCACTATACAGTGTATTCTGGATGGGGAAGCACATATTGTACACGGGGATGATGTTCAGTGAATGAATGTAAAATAAATAAATATTTTTTTAAGAAAAAAAAAGAAAAAAGGAAGACATTCATCATCCCATAAAAATAGAAACAAAAAGAGCAGGTGTAGCAACACTTACATGAGACAAAATAGACCTGAAGTCACAAACTGTGACAAAAGAGAAGGTAAGTCATTATGTAATGATAAAAGGGTCAAATCATCGAACATGTATAAACGTTGGAAACTATGTATTTATATATGTGCATATGCACATATAATATAGATAATACGTATGTAAATCATATATATTACATATACAATATGACTGAACATTAGTCTTTAAGGAAGTTGGAGACAAAGTACAATCGAAGCCTAAAGATAGCAGTGGAAAGAGAAAGATGAGAGCAGAAATAAATGAAATAGAGCCTGGAAAAGTAAATAGAACAGATCGGCAAAACAAACCAATGAATAGAGTTGATTTTTTTAAATAGAAACAAAGCTTAAAAAACTCTTAGCTAGACTAAAAAAAAGGAGAAAACTGAAATAAACATGGAAAAGAAGACATTGTGACTGACACCACAGAAATACAGCTGATTATAAGACATTAGTATGAACATATGTTGGGGCCAGCAGGCAGCATGGTATTTAAGGTGCTGGATTACCATGAGCGTGACCACAGTTCAAGTTCCAGACCTAGCAGTTTGAAAATCACACCAGGCACATGTGTGTGCATGCCCAATTTCCAGGAGGGGAATGGAGGAGAAGGGGTTACAGCATGACCATCCCCCTGGGGGGGGGTGATTTCTGGCTTTCCCTCTTACTGTTGCTCTCTGGCATGCACACATGTCCTATGGAAACAAAATATATAAAAATAAATAAATAAAATAACTCAAAATTGATTAATATAAATCTTAAGCTGAGTGAAGTAACTCAGATTTTGAAAAGCAAACACCTTATTCCCAGGGGGTAGAAGATAGAAGAATGCTTAACAGGAGTCAGGAGGTGGAGAAAATAGGAGATTTTGAGTAAAGGAAGCAAACTATCAGATTAAATATTAATAAATTCTGAAAAGAAATTGCATGGTGACTATAGTTAATAATAATGTATTCACGTTGCTAAAAAATAAAGTAGATCCATGTATCCTCAGCACACACACAATAATGTGAGGTGATAGGTACGTTAATGAGGTTAATCATGTTAATCTTATCATGATTACACAGATATGTAAACATCACACCATATACTTTAATTACATGTATTTTTTAAAAATTATTATTTATTTAATTTTATTGATTCATTCAGTTATTTTAATTTGACCAGAGAGAGACACACACACAGAGAGAGAAAGAGAGAGAAAGGGAGAAAGGAAGTCGCCAGGTCTGGGACTTGAACATAGTCGGCTATGTGGTTGTGTCCAGCACCTTAACCACCACGCAACCTGCTGGTCCCCAATCACATGTAACTTTTATTAGTCAGTAATAACTCAGAAAAGGCTGGAAAAAAGAGAGATAGTATCTGCCTTAAAAATTGTCAGAATAATTAGAAATGATGTTTCCATGAAGTAAATAGGAAAGTCAAATTATTATCTGCAAGTGTACTAAATTCCCCCAAAAATGGGACTCTACAATAGAGCTTAGCAATGGAACAGTTAGAGAAAAGAGGATAAAATGGTAAAATGACAAACTGTGAAAAAAGAGACACTAGTTTAATCCCCTTCTTACCACTCACTCCGTATCTGTGACCTTGAGCAAGGCACTTAAACAACTCGCAACTCGGTTTTATCCTAAGTTGAGATGATAATATTTACGTCTGAACTCTCAGACTGAATGAGGGAACCTGAATCAAACACTGGTATAATTATAGTTGCTATTGTTGCTGGTTCAACTTTTCATCATTCCTCTATTAAATTTAGCCCAGGATATTATTAGTAAGATTTTTCACTCTGTATACTAGTTAATTTGAGAAAATGGTGTATTGTTCATGAATATGGGTTACAGACCTTTGAGTGAATGGAAATGAAAGAGAACTTAAAGAATGTGTAATTCAAATTTTCACTTTACCAAAGGATGAAGAGGTTCTTACAAAGACGAAATCCACCAATCTAGATAGTGAACTTTTCTAGTGGAGGCACCATTTCTGTTATCATGGGGACTTTTTCTGAAGATAAAAAAATCAATTTGAATAGGAGCAATATGCTTCAGCTTTTTGATTATATGCAATCTGAAGCCAGTAAAGAGATAATAATAACATTCCTCAACTCAGCAATATTTACATTTTTAATAGAGTTTATATTTAATTTCAAGTAGTTATTATAATCTTCAAAATGTAAGCCTCAAACCTGCCCTATAAATTGCACAGAAGAACCATTATACTTAAAATAAATAAGCCATACACCTTACAATGACTACTGATGCTCCCCATACTGAAACTGTAAGCAAGTGCTGGTATAGGAATATGAATTTTCGGGTTCAGTTAATTTATATGCTGCAAACCAGGTCTCAATGGCCTTTCATGCAGTCACCTGTGTGAAGTTCTGTATTCTTAAAAAACACAAACTATATTGAAATGCAACTTTTCTGTCTCTTTTATGTTGTGTCTCCCTGGGAGAAGCTTTTGCTAAATCTTGCCTGGCATTTTAAATAATAAATGACTACTGAAAGCAAAATGCATTTTTTCTTTTGTACACAGCTTCAGATTTAAGAACTTCTAACATGACAACATGAATTATCAAATAATTAAACTTGGAGAATAAGCGACTTTCAGTATTCAGGACTGTTTGGAATAGAGACAAAGCAGGCTGATTTACTACATAATTTAAACTATTCTACAGAGTTTTATGAGATGAGAAACAGGGATCCTTGTTGCCAGTAGATTTTATTTATTTATTTATTTATTTATTTACTTACTTACTTACTTACTTATTTACTTACTTACTTTTAATGTGCACAATTCCTGGTGGCAGATAAACTAATATAGACAGGACAGTATAAATTGCACAGGGTGTATTATTCTTTATACTTTATGATTTATCCCCCCCCCCATGAATGGTAATGAAGGACTTTGCAAAATATGTGCTCAATAAAGTAAACACTCTCTTTCATCTCTGTGTTTCATTAGGTATAAAAATAAAATGGAAGGAGGTATTGAGTTGGAGTGATATATAAAAATTAAAAAAGACCAATTGTTGAAGACCATAAACCAATAATAATAATAATAATATCAAGATGATCTTCACATCTTTTCAAAAGTCAAGTTGACTTTACCAAGGAATAATGAGTGTTCTATGTCAACTTAGAAATGTACAAAAATCCCACTGCTAGTCTATATTTTGGCATTTTACACGATATAAAGATAGAGGTATCATCCCAATTACTGTTCAGGTCACAAATGATAACAGCTTTGAAATGAATTTCTCATAGCTAAAATTAATAGTGAAAGAGATGGTGACATGGAGTCAATAAGTAAACTACTCTCTACTTTTAAAGTTTCTCCTGAAGGTTTCTCAAAAATTTTTCAATGTAACCAACACAAATACAGTAAGGATTTGTATCTTTATTTTTATGAAGCAAAAATTAGAGTATCTTCCACAGAGAACTTTGCATTATTTGCCTGTTAAGTGTTCCTTCCCGTTGCCTCTCCCACCCACTAACACCCACTCTCTACCACCCACTCCCTGCTTACTGTCTGGTATATACACTTATCCTCTCTACTTTCATATCTTCAGATCTTTCAATTTCTGTCATAGAGTGCAGACCCTCAGTACACATTGAACGGGGATATACAGTGTGTACCTTTCAAAGTCTGGTTTACTTCCCTTAACATTTAGTTCCCTATATTCATCCATTTTGAATCAAATGATAGGCTCTCCTTGTTTCTTATGGCTGAGTAACTTAATTCATCTAATAAATTCTGAGACAAAAATAAAATGTAATATACAGAATAAAAAATCATATATATGACTATAATTATACATGTGAATATAGACCCACACGTACGTATGTATGTGTGTATAGATGGGTGTGTGTGTGTGTGTGTGTGTGTGTGTTTGTAATCCCTGTGTGCTTCTACCTTTACTTTTTTCTGCAGCACAGACAGTGCCTTTCTGTCATCCTATAAAGGGAAGCGACTGTCACAAAAGCAATGGCACGGGAGTTCGGTCCCAGTGTTTTTATTTATCAAACAGCAGAATAGAAAAGGACTTTAGGCTTAATGCTCTGAAGTCAACAAGCTCTGGTGTAAATCTAAGCCAGTCTAGTTATGTGATCTTAACCTCCCAACACTTAGTACTTCTATCTGTAAAATGAGAATATATTACACAAATATAGAAATTATTTTATAAGTATCAAGCATTATTTAAAAATGGGAAAAATTTGTATAATATATGCTAGGCAATAGAATTTCAGCAAACATGTGCTATTACTATCACTGTTATTTTAATTGTTATTAACCATAGGGCATGCATGCTCACTGGAGAGACAGAAAGCCCCAGCCCAGTACGGGAGTGGCCACATGGCAATCTGCTCTCCTCCATTCTTCTCTCAGGATTCTAGGCATGCATGCACAGGCCCATGGTATGAATTTAAGCTGCCATGTCTGGGACTTGAACTGCAGTTGATTACATAGGAGTCCAGCAATGTTAACCATTAAGCCATCCATTGGTCCCCACAGTCTTCATCTTTGTCAATGTGGCATTCAACCTAACCTCTGCTTTACTTGGCTTAGTTTGTAACCTTCATATGACACAGCTTAAGAAAAGATGTGGAAAACCATAAAATATAAACTGCTGTGTAAATGGCATGATCATAGAATATCATACCATGTGTTCATAGAATATTATAGCATGAGCACAATTCATAGAACGCAATAAAACAAATGTGTTTTTTCCCTCTTTTTGCTTTCCATAGGCATCATCTTACCCTCCCCTTGGATAGAAAGGTAGGTGGATACCATACATGCATAATGTTAGGTAATGGAGACTCCTGTGTTCACATTCACAAAATTAATTCAGGAGTATCCGTACAATGGACTCTTTCTGAGTAACACTGAAGAACAAACTATGACATATGCAACAACATAGAAACATCTCAAAAGCATTACATCACGGGAGGGAAGCCAGATATACAAAAGACTACATACTATGTAAATCCATGATGTGACGTGAATGTGTGTCCCCCACCCCGCAAAGTTTTACAATGAACCCTAATCTCCACTGTGATAGCAATGGGAGGTAGAACCTTTGGGCAGTAATGAGGTCCTGAAGGCTCCATTCTCGCTAACACAATCATTGCCATTATGAAAGGGACCCCAGAGAGCCAGCTAGCCCTTTCATGATGTGAGAACACAGCTAGAAGGAATGTCTGTGAACAAGAAAGCAGGACACTCCCCATCCACCACATCTGCTGATACCTTGATCTTGGGCTACCAGCCCCCAGAACTGTGACAAATAAATCTCTGTTGCTTTTGGACTCCTCGGTTTATGGTATTTTATCAGAGCAACAGGACTGGAATAAGACAGTCCATTTCTACTACCTTCTGGGGGGGAAAAAAAAAGAAAGAAAAACAAAACAAAACAAAACAGAAGGGTCTCAAAGTCCCTGGCCCAGATGACCTGAGAATGATGTGAGACTCCTACTCGAGCCAACGAAGAAGGACAACAGATACGTGGGACCTGGTACTCATGAAGAAATGGGCTAGTTGCTCTGATTTTATTTTGTGCAGCAGACAGGAATTCCGGGCAACAACATCCTATGGAATTTCAAGGTCAGAATCAAGGAAACAAATTTAAAAATTGATAACGAAAAATAAGCCTAGATAAAACGAGCTAGCATCTGTATCAAGATAAATGATATGAAATGTGGTAGGTCCAAATGAGTGGAAAATCAAGTTTAATATACAGAAAAAAAAAAATGTGCGTAGTGGTTAGGAGAACAGGCCGAAAATGAACTGGGTGACATCAAATTCTAACTCTTCTACTTACAAACCTCGGAGCCCTACTTTTGTTGTGTGTGTGTGTGTGTGTGTGTTCATCTTAAAATGATTCTTATAACAAACAATGTAAAATGCAGAGAGATGCATCCGTGGCTTTCTTGCCTGCTGAGTTCTGCTTGCCAGAAATTTTTAGAAAGGTCCAAGTAGAACAGTCGGCAGTCTGGAGAAAACGCAACAAACAAATGAAGGTATAGAACTCAGCCATTGCAAACTTGGACCAGATTGGAATGACTGCAGTATCAGCCTCAGGCCTGAGCTTAGACATTACAAACCAATTAGGAGTAAAGATTGAATGAGCAGCATGCATATTTCTTTATCATCCACATTGCTTCTTTATCAGTTATGTGTTTTGAGTGTCAAGTATTAAATTTCACAAGAATTTCAATCAAGAAAAATTACATAATTTGCCTAATGTCAAGGAAACAGAACCAGGTGATGGAAATTCCTCTGGAGCCCCTTCGCAGGCTCCCCTGAGGGTTGTAGGGAACATGCCCTGTGCCCTCAGACTGGCTCCTGGCAGCTGGAATCCCGGCCGGGGCTCAGGCCGTGAACCGGACGTTGGGCACGGCTGATGCGAGCAGTGGTGGCATTTTGGACTTTCCCTTCCTCACTGAATGTCTTTTGGATTGAAATTCATTGGAGGTTCTGAAAGTTGAGTATGAAGCATGGGGTGTACTAAATGAAATTAATAAAGGATTTTATTTTGAATACTGCTTCCCGCTTTCGGAGGGGAAACATCAAGTGTACTGAACAATGAAGCTATTCTTGAGCGTGATGGTATTTGGCTGGTTTGTTTTCTTTTGCTCTACACTCTTTGTAAGACAATATTAGTTTAAAATGTAAACAGAAAGTGAATATGCTGCTATTTAACATTGGAGGAAAAAAAGCAAAGTAGGAAACAGACAAAACAAGAGCCCTTCATAAAAACAGTACCAAAAAGTAACTGATTTACTTGGCATCTAAGGAGTTACACTATTGCTAGGCCTGATGCAGAGAAGAGTGGGGCTGGAAAGTCTTGAAATCACAACCAGTTGGAAAACAAAAAACAATTATGTAGCTTTTATGCCACCTTCACCTGCTAAATGTTTCAAATTTTGCTATTTGTATGAACCAATTGGCTTAGCAATCAATAAATAAGAAAAAAGTTGCCAGTGACTTAAATGACAAAAGAAAAGAACTTCAGAAGCCTTAAAAAAATTGGCTACATTGTGTTAGAGAAATAATATAGATCTAATATAAATAAGATATACTTAACCTACTAATAAAGAAACATACTAGTAAACAAGACAGATTAAAATCCTTCCCTTACAGAGAACGTTTTCCCAATGAGATGATGCAGAAAATAATCACATATTCATTTGAAAAAATCATGCCATTTCCTTGCTCTGAAGTGTAGATGTCATTTACTGAGGGGGTGAGGAGACAGGAGACGATGGCACCGAGAGTATTCCTGCTAGTGGGTCATGAGCTGACGTTCATACTTGCTGAAGAATTTGGAAATGCTGTTGTAAGAGAAAGGCTTTTATGTTTTCTGTTCTAGAATGTCAAAATATTTAAGAACCATTAAAGAGTCTTCTACTCAGTAGCCATTGTCAGTAAACATCTAACATGAAAGTTGAAATGGCCTGGAGTGGAAAATCTATCGACTATGAAGTTGGGCAACCACGTGTAGCTTTGGTATTAGAAAGTTTTGTGTGAAAATATGGGGCCTGGCGCCTGGGTGGCATGATAGTTAAGGCACTGGACTCCCACCTGGCCATCTGTGGTCTGAGTCCAGATCCAGTGGCTCGAGGGGTACATATGTGTGCATGTCCATCCAAAATCCAGAGAACAGAGCAGATGGAATAGTAGTATGGACATCACCCTGAGGGGTGATTTCTCTTTCTCTCTCTCTCTCTCTCTCTCTCTCTCTCTCTCTCTCTCTCTCTCTTTCTCTCTCTCTCTCTCTCTCTCTCTGTATGTGTGTGTGAGAGGGTAGGAGGATGGAGAAGAAGGGAGGAGAATGGAGGAGAGGGGAGGAAGATAGAGGAGAAGGGAGGTTACTAGACAAGAAGGAATTGCAGCATGGCCACCCTCCCTGGAGTGTGCTTTCTCACTTTTCCTCTCTCTGTCTCTCCCAAGTGAGCGCACATGCCCCATAGCAAAAAAAAAAAAAAAAAAAAAAAAAAAAAAAAAAAAAAAAAAAAAAAAAAACAGAAAAAGAAAAAAAGAAAAGTTTTAAATTTCTGGATTTCTGTACTGAAGATCTTGGAGGAAACAAAAATGACAGGTCTTATCTTTAAAATCTCAGCTGTAGTTGTTGTGAGTCGGAAATAGACCATTTTCTCTGACAGCCCTGCTACATTGTTACAGGGTAAGTACTTAGAATAGCAAACACAAAGTTTTATCTAACAGGTGTCTAATTTACAAAGTAAATTGAATTAACAGCCTCCCTAGGACTCTTAATTAGAGACCAGCAGAGTGTGTAGTGGCTATGTCACTAGACTCCCACATAGCCAACCATGGTTCGAGTCCTGGATCTGGTAACTTGAAACCCACCCTGGGTATGCGCCTGTGTGCCCAAGATCCCAGGAGGAAAATAAAGGAGAACGGCTTGTGGCATGACCATTCCCCTGGAGGGTGATTTCTCACACTTTCCCTCTCACTGTATTAAAAAAAAAAAAAAAAAAAAAAAGAATGAATAGGACTCCAAGGATTTGTATTGGGGTTGTAAATTTCCAAATCCTGGGACAGGGGTAACTCTCCACTGAAAGAGATTACTTCTCTTAAAGTAAAGATCTTAACGGAGCAACAGGTGCAGTAGTGGTTAAGGCACTGGACTTTCACATAGCCAACCACAGTTTGAGTCCTGGACCTGGAGGCAAGTGAGAATTAAAACCTTTTCTGTCTGAATTCATAATAACTTTTGACTAAAAAAATTACCCAACCCCCCTTTGCCAGGGAGCAAGGGCCTATATGTCAGTATGCAGCAACATTAGAGACTTTCTAAACGTTTTTTGGCATGAGCATGAGCAATGGGCAAGGTTCTAACTTCACAGAAAATGCAGTCAAGACAAGCATCTCTAAACTTGCATTCATGGTGTGATTTAAATTCCATGTTTAATAGGATTAGAAACTGTTTAGAATTAAAGTGATGTTAGTGACATAGTGACATGAAATTTCAAATTTCTCTCAATGTCCAACTCTAGCTTATCTATTTAGTTATTTTATGATACTCTTCTCTGCTTCCTGCTACATAGTTTCCTCCAAATACAACTGCGCAACGTAGCAGCCAAATATAAATTTATAAATTGTATATGCAAATTCACATTTATCTGTGACTATTATCCACACCACATGAAGCTGCCTGGACTTGAAAAAAAAATAATAATGCTAACTGGGCAAACAGCGTACTGCTTTTTAGCTTTGCTTACCTCGGGCAAGTTTCTCAACATCTCTAAATTCCTGTTTTGATGTCTATAAAAAGAGGATAACACTCTGTAGGGTTGCGGATAGATTAAACATGACTGCTGGTATAAAGCATTACTACGACATGAAGATTAATGCTGAACCAAGTATGTAATCTTGGGCAAGTTAGCCTTTTGGAACTTGCTTCCTCACCTGCAAAATAAAAATAATTACCTCCATTCTTTGAGTGTTTTTGTGACAATTAGGTCCGGCACAATCACACTCTTGTGGGCCAATGTTCAAAGTGGAAGTTGATGCAACTGCCTCTACATAATTGCCTCTATTATTGTCTCTATCCAACTCAGACAACTTTATCAAGAACTGAACAGTGGAGCAAAAGATGAATTCACCCAGAGGGACTCATTTTCATCAAGTGTATTTCTAAATGATAAGGCTTAAATGTGATTCCTGAAACAGGTGTATTAGAGATCTTGCTGACGATAAAGGCGATACATACAACCGACTGGATGAGAGTTTATCTCACAAGTAGTGTCCATAAAATGTGAAGAGTTCCAATATGCCTGTAGGACAATACAGAAAAAAAAGGTACTTATCTTGCCCTTTATAAACTCATTAGGAGGCAATATTTTAAAGATAAAGTGGACATTTTTATGGCATTTGGCAGGCAACGTGGCAAATTGTATGTGTTACCTCTAGATCCCAAAATGTTTTTCATTCACTAAGAAAATGATCAGTTACATACATATTCACCTCAGTAAAGCTATTGGCAAATTTAGAATGTCATAAGTGAAATAAAGTACAAAATAAATATCCATGAGTCAATACTAGGAATATTGAAATGTTCACTTTCTAAGTTAAATAATGTGACTGAATGTATAAAAAAGGGGAAAAAAGAAAAAGAAAAATAGATGATTAAATAAACACATAATTGGTAGGAAATAGACAAACCTTCTCTGAAAAATAATTTCTGTGCCTCAGTATCATCCCAGAGATGATTATGGTTAGCATTGGTGTGATTAGTCAAATTAATAGGAATGTACCCTTAATATAACGTGGTAAACATGACAATTTTCTTCTGTGGTTTTCCTCCCAAAGGCACATTGCTTCACTGTAAGCATAAGAAAAACATCATTTAGTGACCAGCAGTTAGCCTAATGGCTATGATGTTGAACTTCCATGTAGTTGACCACAGTTCGAGTCCTGGACCCGGTGGCTTTAATTCATGCCAGCTGCGTGTGCGTGCGTGCCCAAGATCCTGAGAAGAGAATGGAGGAGAAGGGATTGTGATGTGGCCATCCCCCCTGGGGGGTGATTTCTCTCTTTCTGTCTCTCTCTGTCTTTCTGGCAAACGCATGTGCCCTATAGCAAAAACCTCTTAAAAAAAAAAAAAAGAAAGAAAAAGAAAAAGAAAAATATCACTTAAATTTTAAATAAAGGACATTTTTAAAAATATCTGACCAATGCTCTTTAACATTGAATTAACATTGTCAAGTTCATTGAAAACAAGGAAAGCCTGAGAATTGTCACAAGGGAAAAGAGCCTAAACAACATAGTTAGTAAACACGATGTAATATTCTAGATGGGATATGAAACAATAATGGGACAATAGATAAAATCTAAAGTTTGAATGAAATGTGGACTTCCATATTGGTTAACTATATGTGACAAATGTAACTTAGCAATGTAAGGAGGTAATAATAGGTGAATCTTAGTGTAGAATATATAAGAATTCTGTATTAGGTTTAAGGTAATTTTGTAAAATTAGAATTGTTCTTAAAATAATGAAGTTTAGGGGTCAACAGATGGTATAGTGGTTACATTGCTGGACTCTACAGGACCAACTGAGGTTCAAGTCCCAGACCCAGTGACCTGAAAATCCAACCAGGTACATGTCTATGTGTGTGCCCAAGTTCCTGGGAGAAAAACAGAGATGGGATTATGGCATGGTCGTCGCTTCGGTGGAGAGGGTGATTTCTTACTTTCCATCTCACTGTCTCTGTCTCTCTCTCTCTTTATCTCTGGTAAGAGCACACACCTTAAGGCAAAAACCTCTAAAAATAAATAATGATGTTTACTTAAAAATAAAAGTTAAAAAATGAAATTGTAAATAACAGTTTGTTCAATAAGAGAAAAATACTGGTTTTCCAAATGTTCAATAATGATGCAGTCTGAATTATGGGGTCATTGGTGACTTTAATCTCTGACTACTTTAAGATCTTCCATTTACAGCCTTTTTATCTGCTGTCTAACTCATCCTGTGCAATGATTTCTTCTCTTTAAGTAATCTGGGCTAGTTCTCTCTGCCCAATTACACTCTGGCTTATACAGAAACAGACAAAAAATACACCTGCTAATTTGGAGAGGCATATTTGTTGAGAAAAACATCAAACAATTGAAACATTTAATACTCTATCATATTTAAAAGTCCTTTGTTTCTCAATGAGATTTTGAAATATTTCTCCTGTATTTAGGGCTCCTATAAATGGCTCTATTCTTATTAGTAATTCAAACTAGCTATTTTATATAGGTAGAAAAGCAATGAATTTGGTTTGGACCATCCTTTTTATAGTATTCCTTTTGCAACACATTTTCATTTTGCCCTATGGAATTCTGCCATGTTCCTCCCTACTCTGCATTTCCATCAATTTTCAGTAAAGAATACAGTGTAAGATTATGGGACTGAAGTCTGAGATGCATGATTTTGAGTGACAGTTCAGGCACTTAATTTATACAATCATTTTTAATCATAAAAGATATCATCTTCACATTTAATGTTTAGCTATACCGCATGAAAAATTCTATTAGTAGCTGTTCTAATACCGATTCATTTTTCACCTCAAGGAGATTAAGACAGATGCATTAATTTCTTCTAATTATGCTGCAGATTTATCCCTTATTTTAATCTATAACATATTTTCTCCATATACTTACAGGCTGTGATAGACTTTCATAAATGTTTTGGATGGTAAAAAGTCTGGAAGTTATTTGGTGCCAGCAAAAATAAACCTCTGAGATGTCCCATGAGACATCTAAATCCCTTGGATAAGAACTGTTTTCTGCAGGTAATTTAGGACAAAGTTTCTCTACATTAGTTGTAACCACTCAATATCAAACATTTACTCTACAAACATTAAACACTGAATAGGTATCAAAGATTGTTTAAAGACTGGCAATACAACAATGAGGAAAACAGCTTAAAATAATCTCTATACCACAGACACACACATAGGAAAGAACATACCTGTCTCAACTATCTGTCACAATGAAAGCAAAAGTCTCCTGTGATAATTCTTTTTTATTTATTTATTTATTTATTTATTTTTGAGAGGCTTTTGCTATAGGGTGCCTGTGCTTGCCAGAAAGACAGAAAGAGACAGAGAGACAGAAAGCAAGAAATCACCCCCAGGGGGGGATGGCCATGCCGCAATCCCTTCTCCTCCATTCTCCTCTCGGGATCTTGGGCACGCATGCACACGTGCCTGGAGTGAGTTTAAGCCACTGGCTCCGGGACTTGAACTGTGGTTGTCTACATGGGAGTTCAGCAACATAGCCATTACGCCAACTTCTGGTCCCTCCCCTGATAATTCAAACCAAGGGTGGATTTTCTATTGAATTTTCATTATCAATGTGCCCTTCCCTCCCACACACAAAAATTGGAAAGTAAATTTAAAGAAGTCCCTGGTTAGCAATACAATAGTAATTACTTAAATGCAATTTCTATCCAGAGGAAAACTTTTTTAAAAGTTATTTTATTTGATTTAACTCTATTTATTTATTTTTAATTCGGTCAGAGAGGTATAGAGAAAGAGAGAAAGAGAGAGAGTGAGAAAGCAAGCTGCCAGACCCAGGACTCGAACTGTGGTCAGCCATGTGGGAGTCTAGTGCTCTTAACCACCATGCCATCTGTTGACCCCAGAGGGAAACTTTTAATACTAGGTCTAAAAGTAAAGTTCCATTAAACATAAGCCCATAAGCCCATAATTTCACAATTGGAAAAAAATCGAGGTAGACCATGAAGGTACAACCTCCACACCCATGAGTGATAATGATTCAGTAAGTAATAAATAAGGGAACTGCAAAATAAACTCCAAAAACCTGAACACACCAGAGTTCCCAGATACGCTGTGTTAAATATTTTAATGTCTTTAACTAAATCATTTTAATAATAAAATAATCATGATTGAACAGGAAACTATCAAGAGGTCAAGTTGTATTTAGAGAGAAATTTTTACTACAGAACTTCTATAAATTAAAAACATATTAACTGAAATAATATAATCACCAGATCCATAAAATAAGCAAATTAAGCATAGTTTAAAAAATTAGTTACCAAATGAAAAAAAAAAGATTATGAGGAATAAACATTTAAACATGTAAATAATTTGTTTAAAATAAATAAATAAATAAATAAATAGAAAGAAAGAAAAAAAAAATTAGTTACTAGAGCCAGCAAGTGACACACCACGGTTCAAGTCCCAAGCCTGGTGGCTTGGTTTCTCACTCTCTCTCTCTGTCTCTCTCTGTCACTTTCTGATGAATTAAAATAATAATGATAATAATAACAATAAATAAGTAATTTTTTAAAAGTATTTACCAGCAAATAGAATAGAATAAACAGTCAGAATGTGGTACCAAAAAGCAAAACGAGAACAAAACACAAATTATGAAAAAAGTAAAAGAAATGGACAACTAGAAAACTCCACTATACATTTAAGGAGAATCTGAGGCAATAAGTATATAGATAATGATATTACAGAACTGATAATGATAAGTAGTCCTGTTACTTGCCAACTAAGTCCAGCTACATCTTATGATCAGACAAGAGGCAGGGGCTGGAGAAGGGAGTTTATTTCTTAACTAGTTACAGGGTTACAGTCAGAAAGTCCCATCAAACTGTCCTGAAAAGTTCAACATGTTCTCAGTATTCACAGGTATAAGATGTAAGCATGTGCAAATCACTTCTCACTACACTGAATCAGAGTCAATCACTTTCCACTAACTAATTGTTCGGATCCCTTCAAATACCCACTCCTGGTTTCTCATCTGACCGTTGCTCAAACAGACCTTCCTGACTCAGCACTTGGTCGGACTGTCCAGATTAGAGACCTTTTTAATTTCAAAATGGCTGCAGTACTGCTGGGCTGCTCCATTCCTAGAATTGAACAAGTCCATTACATCTTAAGCAGGATAAATAGAATTTTTAATTTTTTTTTCTATAGGGCATATGTGCTTGCCAGAGAGAGAGAGACAGAGAGAGAGAGAGAGAGAGAGAGAGGGGACAAGTGGGAAATCACCCCTCATGGGAGGGGTGGAGGCCACACCATAATCCCTTCTCTTCCAGTCTCCTCTCATGATTTTGGGCGTGCATGCACACAGGCCCAACGTAATTTTCAAGTCCCTGGATCTGGGACTTAAACTACACAGCTAGCCATGTGGGATCACTAGCTTAACCTCCATGCCACCAGCTGGCCCCATGACTAGGAAATTTACTATCAAATTTACTATTAGAACAGAAGCACACATATACCTGGTAGGAGTAGAAACTAAAATTCTATCAATATAGAGTTATAAATATTGTAAAATGTAAAGCAAATCTGATGACATAATGAGTTGAATGTAGGATGAGGAGAAGAAGAAGGTTTCAGGGATAGCAGTTAGGCTTGTAACTTGTTCTACTGACTGGATGTAAAGCCTTGGTCTGAAATAAGGAAAAACGGGACAGATTTGGAGTGTAGAGTTGGAGAGCAGACAGGCAGGGATCTAGGGATATTGCCTTTGACATACTTACGGCTATGCAAACTGAGATAGTAAGTAGACATGTAATTATACACGTGAGAGAAAAACCAGTGGGAGCTCTTAACGTGGATTTATATTTGAGAACGATCAGTATCAAAATGATAATTAAAATCTTGAGAAAGCATACAATTGTCTAGAAAAAGATTATAGAGAAGAAAAGTTGGAGAGTTAAGAGAAATATTAAGGGACTCTAAGATGCAATGGGTTTCAGGGCGACCACAAAAGGAGCACCGAGGAGATGGCTACCCCGTGAGGTTTTCATGTGGGTTAAACCAAAGTGCACTGTGTGGTCAGAACCAGGTGTGCTTCAAGAAAAAAAGAAACATAGAAAAAGCAATAGGAGGAGAAAAATGCCTCTTGGATTTAGCAAACTAGAGAGATATGATGAATTTATCAACATTGTTTCTGTTAGGGGGACTGAGAAAACAGTCACATTGGAAGGATTGAGGGTAAGAGGAAAATGAGCAAATGTGGACAGTAAGGTAGAAAACTTTCAAGAAATTCAGTTATGAATGAAAATATTGGCTCATAGAATAGTTAGTTTCAAATTGTGTTGTGTGTGTGTGTGTTTGTGTGTGTCTGTGAGAGAGAGAGAGAGAGAGAGAGAGAGAGAGAGAGAGAGAAAGTCAATGGTTGGAAAGAATAGGACCATTTGATAAATATCCCAATAAGCCTAATAATGAAAAAGGCTTATGTCTAGGACACAGGTAGAATATGGCTTTATTCTAGCAACAACAGCATTACTTGGAAATTCTTTAGACGTTAGAAACCCTAAAGACCAGCAGTGAGTGATTTAACAAATCCCTCAAATGACTCATGCCTGCTAAAACTTAAGAATTACTGACTTATTGCAACAGGACAGAAGAATAATAAAATAAATGCAATTGAGGACTAGGTTGAACATGTTCGGTGAATGGAATTTGAGAGATTTTTCCATTTGATATGTATTTCCTTATTTAAGAAGGTGATGCTGTTCAGTGACAGTGGAAGGGAAAATGTGGGTTGGTCACATTTTAAGGTGAGAAGAAAAGATTTCATTTAGAGAAGGAGTTGACTTGAGTAATTTAGTAGTTTTCTGGAATAACTGAGGTCCAGTTTGAGCCTGGCAATCATTAATTAATAGTAATAGTCACATGCCCTACGTGTGGATTTTTCCAGTTCTGTTAGGAGTTCAGATATATTGTGAGAAAAATAGATGCTACTGTCAGTTGATGTAAGATTTGGATGTCAGTGATACTAAGGTCTGCCCGAGAGTGCTATTGAAATGACAGACCCAGCCCAGCCCTGTCGCCTGTTGGTTAAGAAAACCAAGATTCCCCTTGGTTGAACGTGTGGTTAAATCCTGGCCCTAGGGTCTTGAAAAAGATGGCAGGAACATCTCGACAGGATGGACATGAAGAAGGGATTGTAGCACAACCACATCTACCGAGAGGAGCTTCCTCTCTTTCTTCTATCTCTCTGTCTCTCCCTGGTGAGCATATGCATCTCTGGCAAATTACAAAAATAAAGAAATGATAGACTGTAAAGTTGAAGTTGAAAAGAGAAATAATTGAAAGTAGACAGAAATGGCAATTGATCAAATGTCACTTTCTTACTAGGAGTAGTGTATGAAGTAAAATTTAAGGAGAAGTGGTCAAATTAGAGTGCTGATTGAATTTTTGATCTTGTAGTCTAAGTTCTTCTACTATTTTTTCAATAGAAAAAAGGAGAGTATTCTTCAAGAAGGTAAATTAACTTTGAAAAGTGGATCATGATGGGGCCAGTGGGTGGGATGGTGGTTGAGGTGCTGGATTCCCACACAGACAGCTGTGGTTTGAGTCCTTATATGGTGGCTGGACGTGTGTGCCTGTGTACCTGAAATCCCAGGAGGAGAGGGGATTGAGGCATGGCCATTCACCTTGGAGTTAATTTCTCACTTTCGCTCGTATTATCTCTCTCTGTCTTTGGCAGCTCTTGTGCCCTAAGGCAAAAACTAGAAAAAAAAAAAAACCAAAGTGTGCCATGATGACAATTCTGCAAGTTTCTAGTTTTGTTTATTTATTTTTAATGCTGTGTTAAGCATTAAGTACAGTTTAGAACCTCCATGAACTAAAGCAATCTTATAGTTATCCCTGGTTGAGTAATCAAAACAATTATATTTCCTTTAAATAATATTTACTGAAAGTGATAAATTTGTATTTCCTCTCATTTCTGCTTATCTCTAAATGCAATATGCCTGTATGTTCAGTATTTATAGGAAGTTCCTTTGGATCATGATAGTTTTACTAATCTGTGCTATGAAAAGGATGTGCTTTCCTGGCTGAAGTCAGAAAAAACATTAGAGAAGCAGCAGCATTAAATTTTCCTGAACTGAACTTCCCCGAGAGACTAGCTTCATGCAAATATATGTGGGAATCAGAGTAGGAAGACCCAAGGAAGGGCGTGGAGTGGAGATTATAGAATGGAAGCATGTCACCCCTGTCCCTGAAGATGTGCCTACCAGTGAACATTTATCTTAGTTCTGGTGCTTTATTTGATTTTAAAAATTTATTTATTTATTTATTTATTTATTTATTTATTTATTTATTTATTTACTTACTTACTTATTTATTTATAGAGAGATGTATGCTATATGTGTGTACTGGCCAGAGATACAGAAAGTGAGAAGTCACAGACCCCCACCCACCCAGAAGGGATAGCCATGCCACAATCCCTTCTCCTCAATCCTCCTCTTTGGATTTTGGGCACACATGCACATGTGCCTGGCATGAGTTTGAAGTCACCGGGTCTGGGACTCAAACCGTGATTGGCCATGTGGAAGTCTAGAGATGTAACCATTATGCCATCTGATCTGCTGGTCTCTCCCCTTTCATTTTTAACATGTGTAAAGGTACTCTATATAAGTAGGCAAGGAAATAAAAAGCAAAACTACAGTGAGATATCACTTTACAGCTGTTAGAGTGAGATTTCCAAAAACCGACCATCCAGACTAATAAAAACCAAAACGTAAGTGTTGGTGAGGATGTGGAGAAATTGGAAACTTTGTCCTCAGCATTCTACTGGGTATAACAAAAATGTTTTATGCAGCTAAGAACTTGAGAGGATAGATCTCAGGTTGTTACTTTTATCCTATTAAAATCATTTTTAATTATTGAAAATTGTTTTATGGTTCAGCACATATTCTATCCTGCTAAATATATATCAGATATTTCAGTGTACTTGTTAAGAATATGTATAATTGCCAGTTTTAATTTTCAATAAATACTAATTGTATCAATGTAGATTATATATTAATATAACTTCTATATCTTTGATATTTTGTATTTGTATAATTCTCTGGGAGAGTAATGTAAAAATATTAATATGCAACTAAATATAAAGATGTCTCTTATAGACAGTATATAGGGCTTTTTTTTAAGAGAGATTTTTACTATAGGGTGCATGTGCACATAGAGAAAAGAGAGACAGAGAGATAGAAAGCAAGAACTCACCCACCAGGGAGGATGGCCATGCTACAATCCCTTCTCCTCCACTATCCTCCTAGAATCTTGGACAGGCATACACATGCACCCGGCATAAATCTTAAGTCACCAGGTCCAGGACTCAAACTGCAGAGGATTATGTGGGAGTCCAGTGACGTAACCATTTCACCATCTGCTGGTTCTTAGGGCTTGCTTTTTAAACATATTCTTGGTCCTCCTATTCATTGGTGTGTTTAGTTTATTACTGTAAATTTTAATTATTATTTTTAAGTTTGCTGTACAGTGCATGCACTCATTAGAGAGTGAAAGAGAGACAGAGAGACAGAGAGAGAGAGAGAGAGAGAGAGAAAGCAAGAAATCCTCCAGTCCCCAGGGTGGATGGCCTGCCACAACACAATCCCTTCTCTTCCATTCTCTTCTCAGGATTTTGGACATGCACACACACACACGCTTGGTGTGCTTTTCAAGCCTTGGGGTCTAAGAGTCAAATCTCATGGTCTGCCATGTGGGATCCAGTTGCCTTGATCTTTATGGCAGTTGGTGGCCCTATTTTAATTATAAATAAGGGTATTTTGGGGCCTTAATATATATTTTTTTAATTTTAGGGATTTTTGCTATAGGGTGTGTACGCTTGCCAGAGAGACAGAGAGAAAGAAAGCTAGATATTACCCCCTGAGAGGATGGCTACGCTGCAATCCCTTCTCCTCCATTCTCTTCTTGGGATTTTGGGCACACACACACACACACACACACACACACACACACACATGCCCAGTGAGAGTTTTAAGCCACTGGGTCCAGGACTTGAACCACGGTTGACTCTGTGAGAATCCAACAACATAACCATTATGGCATCTGTTGGTCCCAGGGCCTTCCATTTTAATACTTTTTGGAGAGGTTTTTTGCTATAGGACACATGCACTCACCAGAAAGACAGAGAGCGACAGAGAGACAGAAAGTGAGTAATCACCCCCCGGGGGGGTGGCCACGCTGCAATCCCTTCTCCTTCATTCTCCTCTCAGGATCTTGGGCATGCACGCACATGCGCCTGGTATATATTTGAGCCACCGGGTCCAGGACTTGAACCAATGTCGACCACATGTGAGTCCAGTGACATAGCCATTGTGCCAACTGCTGGTCCCCCATTTTAGCACTTTTAATATGTGTATTGTTTCTGTTTTGCTTTCTTCCTGACTTTTGGAGATTTTTAATTTTTAGAAATATTTTTTATTTTTTTCTGCTGGTTTTGAATGTACTGTGTTTATTTGTATGTTCTTAGTGCTTGTTTTAGGGATTACGACACTCGTTTTTTCACAGCCTGATAAAGTTGCACCACTTTTTGTAAAATGTAAAAATATTTGAACTTAAAGATTCAAGATACCTCATTGTTCATCCTAGAAGTTGGCAAACATTTTCTATGAAGGTAAGAAAATGAATAATTTAGGCTTTTTAGGTCAGACTAGGTCTCTTTCACTTTATTTATTTCTTTATTTTTTTGCAACTCAAACTGTACACAGAGTCACAGGCAGAATTTGGTCTACAATACTTAGATTTCCAAGCCCAGCTCTATAAATGCTGTAAGTATAATGTAGATACTATCTATATGTCATAACATTAATAAGATGAATTTTTGCTTTTTTTTTTTTTGAGAGAGAGATTTTTTTGCTATAGGGCGCGTGTGCTCGCCAGACAGAGAGAGACATTAGAGACAGAAAGCTAGAAATCACCCCCCAGGGGGGACGGTCATGCTGCAATCCCTTCTCCTCCATTCTCCTCTCGGGATCTTGGGCACTCACGCACACGCGCCTGGCATGAGTTTTAAGCCACCGGGTCCGGGACGCAAACCGCGGTCGAATACGTGGGAGTCCAGCGACGTAGCCATTACGCTAACTGCTGGTTCCCCAATTTTTGCTTTTAATAATATGCTTTTTTAAAATTTTAATCTTTTGTTTATGTCCATCTTTCTGAGAATCTTAGTTCCCATCTGGCATCGTTTCTCTTCCTCCTAAGGAATTTACTTTAGCAATTTCTTTGTGTTATCATTCTATGAATCCTCTGAATCTTTTTTCTGAGTGAAATTTATTTTAATTCCACCTTCCGTTAACAAGTATATCTTAACTGCTTGTTTAGTTTTGTGTGCTTTTGTTTTAGCCTTTTATGATCACCACAGTTTCTGAGAACTTAATTATTTAATTAAATTGTTGTTCCTTTATATATGATATGTCTGGGTTTTTTTTTTGTTTGTTTGTTTGTTTTTGGTGTTTTGTTTTGTTTTTTAGAGATTTTTGCTATAGGGCATGTGTGCTCAACAGAGAGTAAGAGAGAAACAGAAAGCAAGAAATCACCCCATGGGGGGAAAGTCATGCTGCCATCCCTGCTCCTCCTCCTCTCAAGATTTTGGGCATACACACACACACATCCCTAATGTGATTCAAGATTCCAGGTCCTGGACTTGAACCATAGTCAGTCATGTTGGAGTCTAGGGATGTAACCATTTCGCCATCCTATGGTCCTGATACGTCTTTTTTTTAACTTGCTGTTTTAATGATTTGCTCTGTGTGTGTGTGTGTGTGTGTGTGTGTGTGTGTGTGTGTTTGTGTTTATTTATTTATTGAAAAGTTTTTGTCTTAGGGTGCATGTGCTTTCTGGAAAGAGATGGAGAGAGACAGAGATAGGGAGAGGGAAAGTGAGAAATCATCCCCCAGGGGTTGGGTTGGCCATGCCACAGTCCCTTCTCCGTTTTCCTCCTGGGATCTTGGGCACGCACGCACGTATGCACACTGTGATTTTGAAGCCACTGGGTCCAGGATTCAAACTGCAGTTGGCCATGTGGGAGTCTAGCGATGTAACTGCTACGCCACCTGCTGGTCCCATTTGTTTTATTTTTAAGTCTCAACAGTTGGCTATGATATGCTTAGGTATCTTCTTGTTTATATGGGTTAAAATAATGTATTTCTTTTAATCTATACATATATTTCAGAATTGGAGAATTTTTGACCTATGACTTTATGTAATATTTTTCCTGCTCCATTTATCACTTCTCTCTTTTCAGAAACTCATACTGTATATAATTTTAGTAATATTAGATGTGTAATAGGTCCCATAGGTTGTGTTTATATGTTACTCTATTTTCTATCTCTTCTTCAGATTTAATCATTTCTTTTGCCCTATTTTCCAGTTTATTCACTTTTGCTCTGTCATTACTAATCTGTCAAATCCAACCACTGAATATTTTCTTCTTCATTTCAATTATCATTTATTTATTTTTTTCATAATTGCTGTATGGTTCTTCTTATGATTTCTATTTCTTTACCTCAGTTTGCTTCTTTGGCTTTCACTGGTTTTATACTTTTATATAATTAAGGGTAAGTATGATAGCTGATTTCACATTCTTGTCTGACAATGATAATTGCTGGGTCATCTGGATTAGCCCACTTGTGTTTTTGATTGAGAGGTTTATATTTTCCTTTCACTCCACCTGTCTTTAATTTTCAGTTGTATGCTGGGAAGTAAAAATGTGGATTCTGGGCCAGCCACAGTGGTCCAAAATTCTTCTGAACCTAAATTTGATGCCATCTTTTTTTCCCTAGGAACAATGATACTTGTCAGAATATGTCTTTAAATATTTTGTTTGGAAAATAGGTACTTAAGGAAGGACACCTCCCCCCATTAATTTTTCTAAAAAAATTACATTTAGTCTGTACATCTTTACAGTTTGCAACATTTAATTTCCAGTGTTAGAAAAGGCTTTATATGAATTTAGTCTCTCAGTAAATGTGCATTATAATTTATTAGACATAATGCTAGATCTATGCAGATTAGCTGGGGGTGATGGGAGGATAAAAGTGCAAGTTACTGATACATTTTGCTTTAAAGTAGTTTTGACTTTAATACATAAGAAAATGCCTTCAATATAGAAACATAGGTGAATAGACATGTATTTTATACATGAACTTAAGTGCAATAAAATAGTTTAGATCAAGTGTTACTACAGGAAGTTAGGGGAGATGAAATAGGCAGAAAACTGCTTCCTCAAACAAACCCAGGAATCTGTGAAGACATTACATGGCATGGGAAGCTTTACAGATGTATGACTATGGATCTTAAAATGGGGAGATTTGAGTTGATTATCCAGTGTGTCTAATGTCTGATCTGATCATGGAACTTATTAAATGCTCAAAATATTTCTTGCCTGCAAGTGGACAAACATTTGAAGACAGAAGATGGATCAAAGAGGTACAAACGGGTCAGCAGGTGGCATTGTAATTAAGGTGCTAAACTCTCCCATGGCCAACTGCCGTTAGAGTCCTAGACCTGGTGGCTTGCTTTCCCACTTTCTCTCTCTCTCTCTCTCTCTTTCTCTGTGTCTCTCTGGTGAATGCATACAACCTATTGCATATTTAAAATAATAATTATAATCATAAATAAAAAATTAAATAATTCTTTAAAAGGGGGGCAACATTGCTGGCTTTGAAGATTAGGAAGGGGATGTGAGCCAAAGCATGCAGGTGGCCCCTAGAAACCAGAAAAGGCAAGACAAAGGATGTCCCACAGAGCCTGCAGGTGGGAAAGCAGCCTTGCCTATGCCCTGATTCTGACCTACATCAGACTTTTGACCTATAAAACTGCAAGGCAGTACATTTGTATGGTTTAAGCCACTAAATTGGTGGTTATTTGTAATAGCAGTAACTACTCTAGAGGATAAAATCTTTGCTTTAAGATGTGAGGTTTAGGTAATAGAATTGTTAAGAGAGTTTCCTTAGTACAATTGGGCTGCTGTAAAAAATTAGCATAGATTATGTAGTTTATCAGTAACAGAAACTTGTTTCTCACACTTCTTAAGGCAGGGGAGTCAAAGATGAAGGCACAAACCAGCTCATTGTCTGGGGAGGGCCCTCTTCTTTGTTCCTAGAAGGCCATCTTTTCCCTGAGTTCTCTTGAGTTAAAAAGGGTGAAGGTGCTCTCTGGGGCCCCTTTTGTAAGGGCATTAATCCTACTCATGAGTATTCCCATCCTGATGACCTAGTTACTTCCCCCTAGTTACTTCCCTTACCTGGGGTAGGATTTCAATGTATGAAGTATGAGAGAACACAAACATTCAGTCCAATACAAGAGAATGCTTGAACTGGTCTTCGAATATTGAGTAGAGGATATATATGTGACTACGGAGATTGGGGTAGTAATGGTAATTGTGGTGGCGGTAAATAGTCTAGCCATATGTGATAGTTTAAATATGTGTCCTGATTAAGAAGACAAGGAATGTATACAGGATTCCAGTAGAATTATCAACTATATAATGTTTAAGACAGCAAATTATATCTCTTATTGTTAGGACATTGAGGAGCTTTGTTTAGTGAGACTTGACCAGTCAGATCAGAGAGAAGAATGAATTCTGTGTGGGGACCAGCAGGTGGCATGGTGGTTAAGGCACTGGACACTCCCATATGACCTACCATGGTTTGAGTCCTGGACCTGGTGGTTTGCTCTCTCAGTTTCTCTCTCTGTCTCTGTCTCTCTTTCTCTCTCTCTATCTCCCTCTCTCTCTCTCTCTCTGTGAGTGTTTGTCTGGTCAAATTAAAAGAAATGAATAAATGAATGAATAAAATTTTAAAAAAAGAATGAATTCTGTGTATGGTCCCATATTTGTTCTAGAAACATTAGGTCCAAAGGGAAAATGAAATCATTAGGTCCAAAATGTTCCTTTTCCTAAATCTATTCCTCTAGTTACTTTTATTGAGAAATAAAGAGGAGCTGCTTTAGTCAAATATATATTTTGATAGTTTTGTTTTAATGTCTGATAACCTAAAAAGGCAAACTAACCAAAATATCTAAAGTAAAAAGGACTTAACACTCATACCTATGAGGACTGCACCAGGTTATAACCTGGGTAAGCATTACCTAGGTCACTCCAAACACGTTAACCAACATCTTAGGATCCTGGGACAGGTTTTAAAGGCAAAAACCACAAGAGAGAGGGGAAGAGTACAGATCATATCAGTTGTTTTGGGACACTTACCCTCAGCTACTGAGATGAATGAAAAGAGCAGCAACAGTGCAGGGTGGGACAGGCAGTGTCTGGGCAGATGTCCTTGCAGAATGAGTCCCAGTGTCAGGAGCAGTGGCCTATGTGCAGTGTTGTGGTTCCGGCAGAGTTCGTTAGATAACTGTTTCTGTTCTCAAGCATACTGGTGTGAGAAAATACCTCCTCGGTGGCCCTCCCAGCTTGACTTAGTCATAGTTGATACAAATGACTCCATTTTGATTCTAAAAACCTTTCCCATCCTTTGTTTACAGTGGAAGTGACAATCTGTGAGGGGAAAACTATAAAATCTAGGAGCGCAATTAGGGTGGGGGGCACTAACACAAGAGAAAAACTGAGAAAGCGGAGCTGAGTACAGTGAAAATGGGAAAACTTACAACACTTAGTAGATAAAATGATGGGCTGACCAATTTGAATGGCTATTGTGTGCAACAGAAACATGTAGGGGATTACTTGCAAGCAAAAGTGCAGTTCAGAAAATGCCTTCTAGGCTAAACTAGCTTGTACTTCACTTTTAAGATACAGGGGTCCATTGTAATATTTTAAGCATAAAAGTGGCACGTGCAGATACACGTTTTTGAATACGCGCTCAGAGGGGAAAGCTGGTAACGTTGAAGTCAGAAGCCTGATTAAGAAGTGACTGTTGTAATTGAGTTCAGAAATGATGTGGGCAGTAAGAATAAAAAGATTAAATGCAGTGTTGGGTAGTGTGGGAACAAGACATTACACAAGAGTTCCCTGACTGCCTGTGCTATTGTCATCTCACATTCAACTTGGACATGAAAGTAAAGCTAACAGTGCAAGATGCCTACGTGCATTCATATGAGGGGAAATATAGTAGCTATCGCATTTATTGTAGTAATAGTAGCAATAAAGGTGGCCACTATACTTCTCTTCCTCCTTCTCCTTCTTTCTCTTCCTCTTTTTCTTATTTATTAATGCTACTATTGCATGGGTTGAGCAGGTGGCATGGTGTGGAAGGACTCCCACATGGCCAAACATTGTTTGAGTCACAGACCTGGTGGCTTGCTTTCTCACTTTCCCTCCCTCTCTCTCTTCCTGTCTCTTTCTGCTGAATTAAAATAATAATAATAATAAATAAGTAAAAATTAAATAATTCTTAAAAAAAGAAAATATACTACTATTACATACTATCATAATTTTATTTTTTTTGTATTTACTTTCATTTTTGCGATAGGCATGTGCACTCACTGGAGAGAGACAAAGAAGGAGAGAGAGAGAGAGAAATCACCCCCCAAGGGACGTTGACCATGCTGTCATCCTTTCTCTTCCATTCTCCTCTAGATATTTTGGGCACCCATGCACAAGCACCCTGCATGATTTTCAATTCGGGACTCAAACCTCCCAGTCAGCCATGTGGGATCCAGACGCCTTAGTCTCCATGCCACCTACTGACCACATATTATGACTATTTTGTTTTATTAAAATCTGATGCCACGAAACCTACTTGTGTTTACAGTGTGGTTATTTTCGATCACTGACATGGGATCACAAAAGTAAGGTTATATTTTGGAGGAAGTATTGTCTATAATGTTTATATCATTCATATTGAATTATTGGTGCTTGGGTAGTTAAAATAAAAATAAGCAGTTTTTGTTTTTTTCTTTTTTCTTTTTCCTTAATAGATAAAGGATTGGTTAGAAGTATAAATTATTTTTTCAGTTGCCAAAGGATGCCTGTATTTGCCAGAGAGACAGAGAGACAGAGATGGGTGAAACAGCACTCCCCAGTGGGGCGAGATGACTCTGCAATCCCTTCTCCTCCATCACTAAATCCTGCTGGGATTTTGGTGTACATACATATGACTGGAGTATTTCTCTAGCTGCTAGGGCCAGGATTTAAATTTCAGTTGGGTTGACTGTGTGGTTTCTAGCTCACTTAACCTCTAGGTTATGAGACCAGTCCTCCCCCAGAACTTCTCAGAGTTGGTTGTAAAAGAGCCTCTGAGACATTTGAAAGAAGTAGGTGAGGCTTCTGAATCTAGAAACAATTCAAGGATGCCAGTACTTCATATCTCAGTTGAACAGAAGAGGGATCTTCACAAGGTTTGTGAAAAATGAGTGTTATGAAAAATCTGTGCTGGCTTCCAAAATTCTTGCATCAAAATAAACTCCCACTTTAATTCCAATTTTTCACAAACTTTTCGAAGTCTCATTTTAGGTTAAGCCATATATGATATAATGTTCATAAAACAGAAATGTTTGCAATATACCATTAGGAACCATGCTTTCCTGAGTAATGGCAAAGACCAAAGGGAAGGGTGGAAGTTCTACAATTGTTTGAAAACCAGTTAAACTTCTGAACTCTGAAGGGAATAGTTGACCCTATCACCACTTGCCTTCCTCAAACAAGTAATTTGACAAAAACTAGTTCAAATGGCTCAGAATTCTAATTTCTCTAACGGTAACAGTGGTGCTCTTTTGCCCTGAGTCAGGGGTAAATTGAGACAGGAGAGTGACTCCCTATCAACTTGCAGACAGTTGTCTTCTAGCTTTGAATGACCGGGACACTCCAAAGCCAGACTCAGACTGGAATCAATTACAGAGTCTGTTAGGAGAGAAGCGCTCAGAGAGCTTCAAGGCCTGCAGGAAAGATGAGCTGGTGCTTAGTGTGAGTGACAGGGAGGAGACGTTTCTTTAAAAGGCAAACGTGGCGTAGAGCGAGGAGCCAGGAAACTTCAAGCGCCAAAGGAGAGAGTTGTTAATAAGAGAGCAGAAGTCTTGAGAATTGGAGCAAATGGCATCTGAGAAAATTGACAGTACTCATTTGAAGAGACAGGAAGATTTCTCAATTGCTAGTAGAGAGGTACAGATGGGACCAAGCAGGCAGAAATGGCATGTTGGAGAGGAGAGGCTGCAGGTGGAAAACACTAGGAGAGGAACCCCACTCCTGTCTGACAGGCACAGTGTAAAAATAATCCCAGCTTAGTGGGCAGCTGCGACCTCTACTACAGGGTCAGAGAAAACGGCCTCTCTCAGATCTCTTCAGTGTGATGTGTCTTTGTCTAGCGGTATGAAGGCCCCAAACCAATATGCATGATACATTCTAAATGTTTACAGATACATCTACTTATTTGTTTGTTTAGGGAATTATTCATAAACATACTTCATTATGCTGTTCTAGAAGAATCGGAGAACTTAAAAACACAGTACATCTCAATAAGAATACTATGAGGTGTTTGGGGAACACAAACAAGTTGTTGCCTTAGGGTGGGTGTCAGAAAAGATTTCAGAGAGAAGATTTACCTGAGCTAAGTCTTGAGGGATGTGCAGTCATGAGAAACAACTGCAAATGCCAAAGCCGACAAGTGCGAAGAACAACTGGAGGGTAGCTATGTAAAGTAACATCCTGGTGACATGCTTCGAGAAAGCGGTGTTGCGATGCTGGAAAGTAAACAGGGCATGTAGTCAGAGGAACACGAAGTGAATTCTTATTCTGCCACCTCCTAGCTTGTTAACTTTAAAGTCTTATTACTTACAATAGGTGAGTCAGTTCTCTTAACTATGAATGAGAATGTTACCATTTCCCTCACTGGATTTCCCTCGCATTCAATGAGATATTTTACGTATGATCCTTGGACACTGCCTGGCACATCGACTTTGTGATCCTAAAATCTATAACCCTGGTGGTAATAAAAAGATGTTTAAATGGTGTGTCCAAAGCCCTCGTCTTGCTTCTTTCTGAGGGGGTTGGAAACAGAACATCACAGCCATCAGTGTTGCTCCTTGGACAGGAGTGTGGCATAGGTTTGTCAGGAGAAACTGGCCAGGTACCATTAGTGACTGTTGGAGGGAGTGGAAGGTGGCCAGAGGAACAGTATTAAGAAATCAGGATCAGGCTGGCACCGTAGCCTTGTGGCTAAGGGAAACCAGATCTTCCACGGCCTACCACAGTTCAAATACTGGCCCCAATGGCACCTTACTAATTACTCTTTTTAAAAACAAAGTGGATCGATATGAAAAACTTAATGCTTAGTGAAACAAGCCACACTATGAAAGACAGGCATTGTATATTCCCACTCAATATATACCCAATTCCACACTCTATAGCAGACACTGAAAGACTGGAAGGTTTAACAGCAGGAAGGGCAACTGTAGATACTAAAGACACTATGCCTTACCGGGGGCGGGGAGTGAAAACAGGTGGGATAACCAGTGGGTGGGAGGGAAGAGATCAAGGGAAAACAAACAACACTTCCACAGACACAAAGAATGAAAAGTTATCTGCTGATGATAATGTATATGGTAATGCCTTATTTCACTAATGCACACTGTAAAGATGCACAGTAATTAAATGTAAATAAATTTAAAAATATTTCTTTTTCTTCTTTGTTTAATGCTATAGGGCATGTGAACTCTCCAGAAAGAAAGACAAAGAGAGAGAGAGAGAAAGAGAGAGAGCATTCCACATGGGTGTGGTCATGCTGCAGTCCTGTCTCCATTTCTCAGTCCTGTCAGGACTTACTATTTTTAGCAGCCTACTCTACATATTTTAGCCACTTTATTCTCCAAACCCTGATCTCTCTCTCAATTTGCTAAAAAGACCCGGCTGCTTGTTTCAGGCATCTTTACACTATGGTCTGCTGCTTTTTTCCAGGTGGCTAGTTGATGTAATCATTGAAACCCTGCTGTTTCCTACTCCTCACTCACAATCTTATCTGGCCTGTTACTTAATGAAACTTGTCTTCTATTTTTTTACTAGCTCCTACTTTTTATAGGAGAAGGACATTCCAGAAACAGTTCATTCTTCATGAGAAAAACTGGAAATCTCAGTATGTATGTGAAGAGATAGCACTAAAAGAAATGACCGAAAGTTTCATAAACAAATCGTGTGGAAGACGAATTATAGTAAAGGCAGAACCACCCAGGAGACAAGGCCTGGCAGAAGCAATAGGAACTCAGCCGTGTCCATTCACTTTCAAGGTTTTGAGACTAGTCTAAAAAGGGACTCCAATTTGGCCAAAATTAAAAATGCAGAACTATAGGATCCGGATGTTTATCTTCATGGTCGGTGTGTGTGTATGCATGTACACATATGTGTTTATAGATGTATGTATGTGCATATATATATATATATATATATATATGTACATAGAGGAGATTAATATAACCCTATATAAGAAACTCGGATTTTTTTTTCCAATGTGTTTCTTTTTAGAATGTCTTTAATGCCAAACAGGGAGTTAGGGGCATGCTGGTCAGCCAGTGCCTGCACCCTGGGGAAGTGACCTCTCTCCAGCAAACCACACACTGCCCCATGTTCTCTCATCACAGACGTCAGCATGAGCAGGACCACATGGAAGGATCCAGAGGACTGAGCTACGGGCTGTCACAGGCCCAATAACAGCCGCCGTGTCCTCAGCTCTCACGAGCTTATTTACTTTGCCTGTAGGCCTGTCAACACAAGGTTTATGGTGGAATATTTTGTCTGAAATAAACACAGACTCACCTGCCATTTTAGAACAATAGTTTTCCAATATATTTATCCACACAGAACTCTGCTTTAAGAAAAGATATTTGGATGTGTGGAAAAATATGTTATTACAATAACAGACTATTCCCAAGGTGCATCTCACACACAGACGTAATAGATTTCTCCCTACCTGTCAAGATTTTAGAAAAGATGTGTAGTTTCCTTTGCCTGACAAAATTTTCTTTTCTTTTCTTTTTTGAGAGATTTTTGCTAGAGAGTGCATGCACTCACCAGAGAGACAGAGAGACAGAAAGTGAGATATTGTCCCCCACGGGGGATAGTCATGCTGCAATCCCTTCTCCTCTGTTCTCCTCTCAGGATTTTGGACATGCACACACAAGTTCCCTGCATGAGTTTCAAGCTGCCAGGTCCGGGACTTGAACCACAGTTGGCCATGTAGAAGTCCAGCGATGTAACCATTATGCCATCTGCTGGTCCTGACCAATTTTTCTCACCTGCTACCCATTCCCTGTAATTCCACTTTTAGTCTCACTTAAGTTTCTGAATCCAGGAAAACACTTAACTCTGGAAAATGCCTTAACCCTGGCCATTATTAGTAAGAGTAATTCTAAAGAACAAATTTAAAAAAGAAAGTGTTAGTTTTATTTCAATTTTTAGAATGTTGGTGTAATTACTGCTGTAATATTTAACCACCAGCATTTATTATAAAATTTAGGATTGTATTAATCACCCCCCAAGGGGGGATGACCATGCTGCTCTCCCTTCTCCTCTGCTGGCCACTCAGGATCTTGGACATGCATGCACACATGCCTGGGATGATTCTCAATCTGCTAGGTCTGGGTCTTGAACCACAAAGTTGGCCAAGTGGGATCCAACCACTTTAACCCCCATGCCACCTGCTGGCTCTATCTAAATAATTTTTAATCTCAGTTTCTAAAGGACTCAGTTTGAACTCAGTTTCTAAAGGACTCAGTTTGAATTTTTATTACACTATTGAAATATATTTTTGGAATATTTGTGTGTGTGTGTGTGTGTGTGTGTGTGTGTGTTCTTTTGTTTGACTTGGCTTACTTAAAACTCTTTGGTGCTGTAATCATTTTGTGCCATCCATTTTGCTTTCTCCATCTCACCCTAATCTTTGAGTACCTTTTCCCAATATGTGCAAAATCACTTGATGTATTGAAATGGGTCTGAAAAAATAAAAACTAGAAAACAAAAACATAGAAACAAGTAGATGGCATAATGGTTATGTCGCTGGACTTCTACCTAGTCAACCGTGGTTTGAGTCCTGGATCCAGTGACTTAAAACTCATGGTGAGTGTGTGTGTGTGTGTGTGTGTGTGTGTGTGTGTGTGCATGCCCATGATCCTGAGAGAAGAATGGAGGTGAAGGGATTGTGGCATGGCCATTTCCCCCTGGGGACTGATTTCTCACTTTCTGTCTTCTCTGTCTCTCCAGCAAGTGCATGCACCCTATAGTAAAAACTTCTCTTTAAAAAACAAAAAATCATAAAAATATTATTCAAGATAACAATATAGGAGTTTCCAATTATTCTAAAAAAATGTCTGCACAATTAATATCTGACAAGACCCAGAGTAAGAATATGCAGAAGAAAATGAACAGGCCAATCTAGCCCAATTCTACAATAGATGTGTGATCTATACGATGCAATATATTAATAGTATAGCGATTAAGTGTGAAGGCTATAAAGACACACTTCCTGGGTTTGAATTTTGTTTCTAATATTTAAATGTACTTAGAATACTTCCCAAGAAAGATTATATGGTGAGACATTAAATGAAATCCAATAACTCTAAAAGACTGAAACCATACAATTCTCAAACCTTAATGGAATAAAATTAAAACTTAATAACAAGAAGAAATATGTGGGATCCAGACTGAGGTCTATCAGTAGTACACAAAACTGTGTAATACTGACCACATGCGAAGGTTCTGGGATCACACCAGAGACCTCCCTGAGTATGTCATGCATATGGTCATGATCCAGGGCTGACTAGGCTGTGCATGGACTGTGCCATCAGAACCCTGTCAGGATGCCCTCTCTCTCTCTCTCTCTCTCTCTCTCTTTTTCTCTCACAAGAAATATATATTTGGAGTGGTTTTAAAACAGACTGCTAGTTTTGATTAATCATGAAGAAAAGAATTGTGATGTTTTCAACATATCTTTCAATAACAAAATATGGGGACTGGCAGGTGGCATGGTAGTTAAGGAGCTGCACTCCCATGTGGCTACTGATGCTTTGAGTCAGACCTGGTGGCCTTCTTTCTCACCTTCTCTTGCTCTCTCTCTCTGTCTCTCTTTAGTCAAAGTAAAATAATTATAATAAGTAAATAACATAAAATAATCATTTTTAAAACTTTAATAAAAATAACAGAATATGTAAGAGAGATCACAAAGAAAATTTGAAAATATTGAACATTAACTAAAAGGAAAACACAATATACCAATGTTCATGGGATGAAGCGGAAGTGAGATGTCTATAACTCAAATGATCCGTATCGAAAAAGAAGAAAGATCTCTAATCAGTAATCTACACTGAACAAAAGCAGAAGGTGTGGTGGTTAAGATGCTGGACTCCCACATTGTCAACTGTGGTACAAATTCTAGACCTTTCAGTTGAAAATCATGCCAGGCCTGTGTGCGTGCATGCCCAAAATCCCAAGAGGGGAAGGAACTGGAGGGGATTGCAGTGGGTCATCCCTCCTGTAAGGTATGATTTCTCACTTTCCCTCTGTCTCTCTCTGGCAAGTGTATTCATCCTATGGCAAAAACCTTAACAAAAAAAAAAAAAAAAGAAGGAATAAATTAAAACTAAAGCAAGTAGTAAAAATAATAATTTTATAGTAAATATTAATAAAATAGAGCAGAAAAATTTCAAGAAAATCTAAGAAACAAAAGGCAATTGATCTATGAAAAGATCAATTAAATGGAAAAATTCATTTTGTATGCTGTAATGATATACATTGAATGTAAAAATAAAAGACAAAACAAAAGAAACTCTCTAAACAAACAAACAAAAAAAATCAATTAATTTGACAAACTTTTAACTCAATGAATGAAGGAAAAAGATAAAAACCCTCAAACAAATACAATTAGGAGTAAAGATAGGACATTACTTCCACACATGAGAATAACAAGATTATTATGAAGAAACAGTATGAAAATTATACACTAATCAGTTAATTTTACCTAAGTAAAATGAATGATGTCTGAGCAAGACACAAACTATCGAAAACAATTGAAGAAAAGAAAGAGACTGAATATATCTGAAACAAGGAAGAAGATCACATTAGTCATTTGAAAACTTCCCCCAGAGAAAAATCCAGGACTAATTGGCTTCAGTAGTCAATTGTAAACTTTTTTTTTTTTATATTGAAGGAATATTTTAGTAAATACACCATTTACATTCACAGCTGAAGACTAGTTCTAAAATAAAAGTGGCATGTTAAATCACTTTTTCACCAATATTCACACATAGCATGTTAAAACATAGTGAAGTAAAATTTTAAATCAAATGAGAGCAACAATTCATAACATAGAGGAATAATTAATATTCAAATAATATAATAAAATATAATTAATAATAGTATTTTCATTGATTAATTTGTCTTTGAGGATCAGAGAGGCATCTCAAGATCCTTTAGACTTGCAAAATGGTTCAGAATTCAAATTTTAATTGTGTAGTATTGATACTAAGTGTACTCAGTATGTTGATACTAAGATTATAGCCAGGGAAACTAGGCAAAAAAAAAACAAACATGCAAGCAAACAAAAATTTAGAAAAAGTGGAAATAAAAACTACTCCTATTTGCAGAATACACAGTATTGTATAGAAGTAATCACAAGAAATCCATAAATACCTTTATTACTAAAAGGCAGGATTAGTGAAATTACAGGATAAAAGATCAATATATAAAAATCAATTGCATTTTAAAATAGCAGTAATAAACAACACAGACTGAAAGGAAGAAAATATTTTAATTTGCAATAATATAAAAAAGAATAAAATTCTTATAAATAAAATAATATTTTTAAAAGCATGAAACTTATATATACTCTAAAAACGGCAAAACATTAAAAAAAGGAAATCCTAGATAAATGCAGAGGTAACTGAAGATTATGCATAATAGAATGTAATTTATTAAGACGGCAATACTCTTCATATAGATCTACATGTTTAATACAATCCCTATCAAAATTTTAACTGTCTTCATTGCAGAAATTGACATGTTGATCTGAAAGCCATATAAAAAATCAAGGGATCCAGAGTAGGCAAAACAATCTCCTAAGACAACAGAGTTGGAGAGTTTATTGTTTTTCATTCCAAAACTTGCTGTAAGTTTACAGTAATAATGACAGGGTGGTAGTTACATAATGATAAATATATAAATCAATAGGATACAATTGATGAAAGAGAAATAAATCCCTAAGTCAGTGATAAGCTGATTTTAACAAATGTGTCAAGATAATTCAATGTAAATGTAAATTACTACAACCATTATGGAAAACAACATAGTGATTCCTTTAAAAATGAAACATAGAACCATCTCAAGATCCAGTAACCCCATTGTGGGGTGTATCCCTTAGGGAAGGGGAGCCAGCACACCTAAGAGATATTTGCTATGTTTATTGCAGCGTTTCACAACAGCTATGATATGGAATCAGCTTAGATGCTCATAACTGATGAATGGGTACAGAAAATCTCATATATATACAAATGGAATATTATTAATCAACCATAAAATGGATGAGATCCTGTCTTTTATGGGAACATAGATGAACATGGAGGAAATAATACTAAGAGAAATAAGCCAAGTGCTGAAAGAAAAATAGCATATGGTCTCACATATTAGTGGAAGCTAAAACACTGTTTTGCATGGAAATAGTGAAATGGTGGATACGAGAAGAAGGAAGTGAAAATAGGGTGGGAAGAAATGGAGAATTGAGTTAACAGATACAAGAGTGTAAGTAAATTGGTGAAATGGATTCTAGGATACTCCAGCCCAGTAGAGTAAACTATAGTTGGTGAAAATTCAATGTACAGTTTGAAATAGCTAGAAGAGAGGATTTTGAATGTCCACAAAATAAAATACTGACAAATGTTTAAGATGGTGGTTGTTTATTGCCCTATTGGATCATTGCATGTTAAACATGTATTGAAAAAAGCCCTTGTATCCCATAATATGTAAAACTAAAATGTCAATTAAAGATTATAGCTTTTTTTTTTGAGAGAGAGAGAGAGAGAGAGAGAGAGAGAGATTTTTTGCTATAGGGCATGTGTACTTGCCAGATCAAATTCTGGACTCAGCAGCTTACACTCACATCAGGCATGTGTGCATGTGTGCCCAAGATCCCAAGAGGAGAAAGATCTTGGGCAGAGAAGGGATTGTGGCATGGCCATACCCTCTGGGGGGTGGTTTCTCACTTCCCTCTCTCTGTATCTTTCTCTCTCTTCTCCAGCAAGTGCACAAGACCTACAACAAAAACCTAACAATAATATTACTATTTTCTAAGAATGTAGAGATTTTAGGGCCCTCAGACATTGCTGGTATATATGAAGAATTACATTCAAAAAAATGTCTCCCAGGGGACCAGCAGGACTGTGATTCTAGTCCTGGATGTGGAAACTTGCTTTCTATTTTTCTCTCTCTATGAGGAGCACACCTTCCCTATAACTTCTTAAATAATAATAAGATTAAATAAATAATTCTTTTACAAAAAAAAAAGTCTGCCAGGCTCTCAAAGGATTAACTATATAGTTACCATTTGACTCAGAAATTTCACTTGTATGTATCTGTCCAAGATAAAGGGACACATTTGTGCATACAAAATCTTGTACATGAATGTTCACAGTAGCATTATTCATTAAATTGAAATTGTAAGCAATCTGAATATCTACCAACTGAAGAATGAGTAGGTAATGTGTGACATATCCACAAGGGAAATATTATTCAGCAATAAAATATTGATACATGCTACAGCATGGATTAACCTTGAAAATATTAGGCTAAATGCAAGGTTATAAAGAACCACATTATTCCATACATATGAGATGTCCAGGTTATTTTACAAATATTTTTTCTGTGAAAATATTTTCTTTTTTTGGGGGGGGGAGGAGAGGTTTTTGCTATAGGGCATGTGTGCTCTCCAGAAAGACAAAGAGACAGAGAGACAGAAAGCAAGAAGTCACCGCCCCCCCCCCCCCCAGGGAGGATGGCCACACCACAATCCCTTCTCCTCCATTCTCCTATCAGGATCTTGGGCACTCATGCACATGTGCCCGGCGTGAGTTTAAACCACCGGGTCTGGGACTCAAACCGCAGTCGACTACATGGGAGTCCAACGACATAGCCATTATGCTAACTGCTGGTCCCACAGAAAAAATATTAATAAGTTTTCCAGAGGTTGGGTTGGGGGATGATACTGAAATGTAAAAGGTGACTTATAAAGCATACAGAAATTTTGAAGGGATAACAAAACTAATCTAAAATTTATTATGGTAATGTTTGGATTACTCTATGAATATATCACAAGTGTCATTAAATTGTATACTTCAAATGGGTAAATTTTATTGCATTAGATTTATATCTCAATAAAGATGTTATCAAAATATTTCAAGAATATTTATGTAAAGGTCTTTCTGTGAGTATATGTTTTTATTTTCCTTGTATAGATATCTAAGAGTTAGATATTTGAGTTGTATACATACTATTGTCTAACTTGATAAGCTCCTGAATTTTTTTTTCTTTTGAAAGAGAATTTTGCTATAGGGTGCATGCAGAGGTAACTGATGATTATGCATAACAGAATATAATTTATTGAGATGGCAATACTCTTCATATAGATCTACAGGCTCAATACAGAGAGAGACAGAAAGACAGAAAACAAGACAACACCCCCAAGGGGGATGGCCACGCTACAATTCCTTTTCCTTTCTCTTCTCGGGGTTTGGGGCACACACACACATGCACCTGGCATGAGTTTTAAGACACTGGGTCCAGGACTCAAACTGCAGTCAACTATGTGGGAGTCCAGAGACATAACCATTATGCCATCTGCTGGACCCTGAAATGTTTCTTAATACAATTTTATAACTTGTGCTCCCAAAAGCAAGGTATCAATTTTTGGTAACACCCTGTTTCTTACCTGAATCCACTTGAGATTATTTTTCCTTGTAGTAGAATTCTTTTTTGAATGATAGACATTAATTTCTAAATCTGAGTAAAATATGCATCAGGTTCTTATCAATTTAACTAAGTTAGCAATTCTACTGCTTCAACAAGATCTGCTATGTGTTAGGAACTTTGCTAGCCTTCTAAGATACCAAATAGAGGAAACACAGTCTCTGCTTCCAAGGAGCACACAGTATTTTAGAGGAGATTAAGCAAGAAATAAAATGGAACAAAATGAAATATGTCCAACAATTGAGTGATAAAGAACAAACAAATGACTCAAAAGAAGGAACAACAGGATCCAGCAGGTGGTGTTGGTTAAGGCACTGGGTCCCACATGGCATTTTTTGAGTCCCTGAGCCAATAGTTTGAAAAACACTCTGGGGGCATGTGCATGGTGTCCAAAATCCTGAGAGGAGAATAAAGGAGAAGGATTGTGGCATTTCTCTCTCTCCTGGGGAGTGATTTCTTATTTTTTTCTCCTTCTGTCTTTCTCCAGTAAGTGCATTTGCCCTATAACAAAAAAAAAAAAAAAAAAAAAAAAAGGAACAATTTCTGTATTTCTGTGTTCAATGGGGAAGATTTCATGGGATTATTGTGCTAGAAAATAACTATAAATAAATATACAAGGGAAAAAAGAATAAAGAAAGTCACATAGACAAAGAAGCACTTTCAAAAATGAATGTGGCTAGTATAGTCGTGGAGAAGAAAAAATAAAGTACCCATTAGAAACACGCATGCAGAGAGAGCTCATAGTATTCATTCAGTCCTGCATATTCATATCATCCAATCAGGGGCTAATTATTGCCCTGCCTTGGTCTGCTGGGTTTCTAATCTGGGAGAAAGAAACTTAATAGTAGAAGCTACATTATTAGTTCAGTTTTTAGTCAAAAGTCTCAGTGGATGGGGACAATATGTCCTTTGCTGAGCAGACTCAGCAAGTCTCCAGGACAACAGAACTACAAAGCAGACACTACAACTTGATGTAGTGGATTCTGAAACATTTCAATCTAGAAATGCTAAAAATATGTATTTATTTTCTATTTTGCTTTATTTCTCTGGAAATTCATTTTATTTTTTAAAATTTTACATTCGGGACCAGCAGTTAGAGTAATGGCTATGTCGCTGGACTCCCACGTAGTCGACCGTGGTTCGTGTCCCGGACCCGGTGGCTTAAACTCACACCGGGTGCGTGTGTGTGCACGCTCAAGATCCCGAGAGGAGAATGGAGGAGAAGGGATTGCGGCGTGGCCATCCCCCAGGGGGGTGATTTCTTGCTTTCTGTCTCTCTGTCTCTCTCTCTCTGTCTAGCGAGCACACATGCCCTATAGCAAAAACCTCTCAAAAAAGGAAAAACAAAATTTACATTCATTTACTGTATATCATTACAGCCTACAAAATGGATTTTCCCATCCAGAATACAATAAATTTTTTCCCAATCACAGATATTACCATATCTATTATCTTCAACAGATAATTTCCCATTTTGTGTTTCTTAACTGGTTTACTTCTTTTTTTTTCTTCCTTGATTCCTTTTCTCGCACATTCTGTCACTTCCTATTCTCTGTAATTTTTTTCCAAAAATGAACCTCCTTATATGAAAGGAATTTGTGGGGTACTTTGGTGTTCTGGTTGCCAGTTACGTTGACATTGAGTCATGAGGAATTCCTAAGAGTTATAGTGGTATGTACAAAAAGAGAAGCATCATAATTCCAAGATAATTGATGAAAAGTGATTTTAAAAAAACAGTTTTAAAGATTAAAGTTCTAGTAATAACATTTAACCACAAATTTAAGAATTCAAAAGCTTTTGCTTGCTATATGTTGGAAACAAATCATTGCAATTCAATAGGAAGATTTGAGACACGTTCTACAAATTGTTATGGTAAGAGTAAAATGAGGAGGACGAACTCTTCCTAAAAGTAGACAGTGAAAATCTCATCCTCAAATTATTGGAGTTTCAGTGTCTTTTGGGTGACGTTTACTCTACATCCTACAATAGTGCTTTTAAAAATATCAATGTGTTTTTTTCGAGAAGCTAAAAAAAATTGAAAATGACACAAAAAAGTGGAAGGACATCTCAAGTTTCTGGATTGGATGAATTAATATAATCAAAATCGCAATTCTACCCAAATTAATCTACATATTTAATGCAATCTCAAAGTACCAGAAACATTCTTCACAGATCTAGAAAAGATAATCATACAATTTCTCTGGAATTATAAAAGACCTCATTTTGCCAAAGCGATCCTGCACAAGAAGATTGGAGTGGGCAGCATCTCATTCCCAGACCCAAAAATATACCATAAAAGTGTGGTAATCAAAACAGCATGGTACTGGCACAGAAACAGACAGGTGGACCAATGGAACAGAATAGAGTCCCCAGAAATAAATTCCCAAACGTACAGTCAACTGATTGTTGACAAGTGGTACCAACCAATCCACTGGGAAAAGGAAAATCTCTTCAGCAAATGGTGCTAGAAAAACTGAATATCCACCTGCAGAAAGATGACTCTGAACCCCTACCTCTCACCATTGACAAATATCAACTCAAGGTGGATCAAAACTCTAAACCTAAGACCTCAAACTATAAAACTGCTCCTAGAAAACACTGGGGAAATTCTGGGACACACTGGGGTAGGCAAAGACTTCTTAAATAAGATCCCCAAAGTACAATCAATAATCCCCCAAATAGACAAGTGGGATTACTAAGAAGTTTTTGCCTGGCAAAAGACACAGTAATTAGTGTGAATTGACAGCCCTCAGAATGGGAAAATATTTTTGTAAACTATGCATCAGATAAGGGACTGATAACCAAAATACACAAGGAACTCAAGCAGCTATCCCAAAAAAAGATGATCAACCCTATTAAAACATGGGAGAATGAGTTGAAAAAACCACTCTCTAAGGATGACATACGAATAGCCAAAAGGCATATGAAAAAAAAACTCAATATCCCTCCTTGTAAGGGAAATGCAGATCAAAACAGCAATGAGATATCACCTAACCCCAGTCAGGATGACTAAGATTTTTTTAAATTATTTTATTTAACTTTATTTATTATTATTATTATTTTCACATGAGTTTTGCCAGAGAAAGACAGACAGAGAGAGAGAGAGAGAAAGCAAGCCACCAGGTCCAGGACTCGAACTATGGTCAGCCATGTGGGAATCCCAGCGCCTTAACCACCACACCACTTGCTGGCCTGAGGATGACTAAGATTTTTTTAAAAAAAGATAAGTGTTGGAGGGGGTGTGGTGAAACAGGAACTCTCTTACACTGGTAAGAATGTAAACTGGTAAGAATGTAAACTGGTCCAACCACTGTGGAGAACAGTTTGGAGATTCCTCAAAATCTACAAATAGATCTAACCATATGATCCAGCAATTCCACTCCTTGGTATCTACCCAAAGGACAGAAGAATTCTAAATCAGTAAAGTGCTTGCACATCGATGTTTACTGCAGCTTTATTAACAATTGCTAAGACATGGAACCAACCCAAATGCCCATGAACAGATGAATGGATTGAAAAAGTGTGGTACATATACTCTATGGAATACTACTCAACCATAAAAAACAAGACATTGGCTTTTGACAGTAAGTGGATGAATATGTAAGATTTACTGCTGAGTGAAGCAAGTCAGGCTATGAAGAAGAGATACTGTATGTCTCCACTTAATATATACTGAGTGTGCGCACTCTATGAGCAAAACTGAATGACTAAAGGATATAGAAACACAGTAAGTGGTTGTGAATATCAAATTTTGTGTGAGAAGTGGGTGGGTGAAGGAGTAGAGTCTGAGGAAGGATATTTAGAAGAAAAATAGAGAGGCAAATCATTAATGGGACAAAGAAATGGGGTGTAATCTCTTGAAGATAACTTTATAGTATTATTAACTGGACTAGGGAGAAATCACACATGTTGGAATATTCACTTTGCAAGCTAAATAACATGCTAAATAACATGATTGAAATATGTAAAAGAATTTGAAATAAAACAAAACTAAAACTAAAAATAAATAAAAAATACCAAAGTGTTTAAACATGCATTAGAGAAAAAGAAATCTAATTTATATACAGAGTAAATAGGTATTTTAATTAAAATATGTCCTTGGAGTCTGCCTGTTAACCTGGAACACTGCTGAAATCCTGAAGGAAATATTAATTCACCCAGTTCTGATTTATACACTGGTGAACTTTATCCTTTCAATTGCTTCTGTTAATAACATTCATTTTAAACTTAGAGAGAAATCATGGAAGAATGTAGAAAGCTTATACACAAGAATTCTGAGTTTTCTGGATGTGAAGTGAATAATATTCACAGATGAATGTGGCCTAAAATACAAAAATGTTTATACCTTTAAAACAATGAAACATTTTCTTTAAATCTGGACATACTTGTCATTCGTGTGAAAGTGACCATGATATTTCAAATTTACTTTACAAATCAAGAAGGTGAATGAACATAGCACATATGACAAGATTTATACCTCATGGAAGAATCAACTATTTTATTTTTAAAAAAATTCTCGAGAACATGTATACTTGCAAGAGAGAGAAAGAGAGAGAGAGAGAGAAAGAGAGAAACTCTCAATAAAATATGGCCATGCTGCAATCCTGTCTCCATTTCTCCATCCTGTTGGGATTTTTCGACATGTATGTACACACGTCTGGTATGCTTTTTAGGTCACTGGCCCCAGATTTAACTGGCTCCATGGTATCTGGCTCCTTTAGCTTTCAGGCTATGAGGCCAGCCCAATAAACCATTTTTTTTTTCATATGTGTTTTCAGGTCACGAGCAAGTACTTTGAGAGCTCTTTAATGACTGTTCCCTTAAGACCTTTCACAATCACTCAACTTCTCTAAATTTTGTTTTACTCTATTTTATAAGAATCCCCTGAGGTTTGTATTGTTTGCATTGTTACCATTATTCTGTTTTCTACTCTTGCAAGAACCAAGACAGCAAGAAAACCTCAGTTAGAGGTGAATATTAATCATCTTCAGTTTAAAGATGTTGAAATGTCATCACACTTTATCTGGTACTTCCTAAGTATTTTACCCTGAGCAAGGCATGTGATTAATGGTTTATAGTCATATTTCACTTAACTCTAAAAATAAACTTATAAGGGACCAGCAGTTAGCATAATGGCTATGTCGCTGGACTCCCACATTGTTGACCGCGGTTCACGTCCTGGACCCAGAGGCTTAAAACTCACGCCGGGCATGTGTGCGTGCATGCCCAAGATCCTGAGAGGAGAATGGAGGAGAAGGGATTGTGGCGTGACCATCCTCCCAGGGAGTGATTTCTCGCTTTCTGTCTCTCTGTCTTTCTCTGTCTGTCTGGCAAACGCACGCGCTCTATAGCAAAAAAAAAAAACTCTAAAAAAATAAATAAACTTAGAAACTTGATACTGTCATTATGGACATTTTAGAGAACAGAAAACTGCAAGTCATTATGAGTAGACACACATATGCATATGTGTGTCTACTCATATGTATGTATTTTACAGCTACATGACCAAGTAGTGAATCTGACCTGAATATCCATAACCCAGAGTTCAAGCATGTATAGCCTCTATGTTTTACCATCTTTAGCCATCTTTAGCTAGAAGTTGAAAACAGTTTCCTAACTTATATTCATAGAAATCCTTACAATGGCATACTGTGACTCAATAAACAATTAAGACACTGAGGGCAAGTATTGTAATTAGGCAACATATAACATAGATTTTCATAGCTTTATCGAGACTTAAATCACATAATACATTTCATCCATTTAAATTATGCAATTCAACATATTTTATTATATTTTATGTAACTTTATTTATTTATTTAAATTTGATCAGAGAGGGCCAGAGTGAGCGAGAGAGAGATAGAGAGAGAGAAAGTGAGAGACCAAGCCGCCAGGTCCAGGACTTGAACCTTGGTCAGCCATGTGGGAGTCCAGTGCCCTTAACCACCGTGCCAATTGCTGGCCCCACTATTCATCATTTCAAGAAAAAAAGTTATATGTTTAGTCATTCTCCAGTCCCCTATTTCTAGATATACATTGAGCTATTTTCTGGATATATAGATTTGCCTATTCTAAGAGTTTTATACACGTTGAATAAAATAATATGTGTTCTTTCATGACTGGGTTCTTAACACAATACATCTAAGATTAGTCTCTGTTGCATTGCTTATTACTTTATTCCTTTTCCTTGCCAAGTAATATTCTATCCTGTAGATTAGCCTTGCTTTGTTTATCCACTCATCAGCTGATGGGCATTTGTATCAGTTATACTTTTTTGACTGCTAAATAAGATACCAGCCTACCTGCAAATAGAATACTTAAGCAATGTAGGACATTGATGGTTAATCTCAAAATATGAAATGGGTTATCTCAGTATTTCTGTCAATTCTACTTGTTAATTGTTCTATATATTTTGTAAAATGAAGAAAAATTTTCATAAATAAATTCCTTAAATGAAGAGTTTACATAGGACAGAAATAGTGTGTGTTGCCATATTAAATAAAAACTGTAAGTGGCTTTTTATAGACCAATCCAAATACCATACAAGCAACAAGATAAGCGAAGTATCAGAATATTAGAATGCTGAGAATGAAACTAAACAAGTAAAAGTTGGTTAGATAAAGTCCTGTGGAATCATTTAAGCACCCCAATGTTTGAAAGATTTTTTTTTTGCTATAGGGTGTGTGGGGTTACCAAAGAGACAGAGAGATAGAAAGTGAGAAATCACCCCCAGTGGGGATGGCCATACCACAATCCCTTCTCCATTCTCCTCTCAGGATTATGGGCACATATGCACACATGCCTGGCATGAGTTTTAAGCCACGGGGTCTGGGATTTGAACCACATTCAGCTACATGAGTGTCCACTGATGTAATCATTACACCATCTGCTGGTCCTGTGAGCATCTCAACTTAACTCTGCAAGAAGCTTGTCTATCACTAGACATCAAATATTTAACAGGGAGTTACTGTATTTATTTTCACTTGTATTAAGAAGAGTCTTTACTTCCCGATGATGTCACCTCTGGAATAAAATACAAGTATTTTGATTCATGGACTCTCAGTTCCATGGTTTTCATCTGCACAGTGATACCTTAGGCTACTTGTCTTTGTGATTGCTAGAATGACTTACAATCGGCGCAAGCTTTAATAGATCATATTTATTGAAACAATATATCCTATTAACCAAAAACCCTGAGTTCTTACTCACAGATGCTCACACCCAGGGGAATAAAAACCATATAAAATAAGTAATATAGAAGGTATCTGGCAGCTAATCTCAGGAGAGCAGCAATTAGTAAGTGACAAGAAAGACACTAATTTGTCTAAAGGACTTCCCATCAAAGATATTACTATTGTGAATTATATAAATGAATATTTTCTCCTAAAAACCTATAGAAAATAACTTAGCATTCATCAATACAAATTTATTCCCCAAACAATATTAGCACAGGGCGAGAAATAGCCTATATTTTAATCACCAGTTGCAATAATACGTCCATGATCGAAGCCTCACTGAAAATAAATGTGAACCAGCTTTTCCAAATTCCAAAGCAGACAGGTCTCTTTTCATTTCTAAATTATAAGAAAGGTGGATAAGAACTGGTGAAAGCAAACTAGATTATCCATTCCCAGGTGCAATCGAGTTTGGTGGTTGTCCTTCAGGAAGGACGAGGACAAATCTGACTCATAATCATGACAGAGTCAACTTTGCGTTTGTTATTCTATTTGTGGAGTTGTAAACTTTTAGACTAGAAAGGTCTTTAGAAATTTGTAGCATGGATATCCTAAAGGGGAGAAGGATGTTCACATTATTTCGGGAAATGTCACATATATTTTTCTCACTGAAAATCATTCCATTTTCAATCATAATTTCTTTCAAGAAGTTGTAAACGGTTGCTAATTTAGTTTTGTTTTGCCTACGGACCCCAACGCGTAGTATTTCTTCTGATTTTTTTTTTTCTAGAAAGCACATATACATAGAGACAGACAGAGAGGGGTAGAGCACTTCTGTGAGTGATGGTCACGTGGCACTTCCTTCTCCCCCATTTTTCCAAGCCGTTGGGATTTGGGGTATGTATGCACATATGTCCAGTATGTTTCTGAAACCTCTGTGTGCAGGACTCAAACCATGAAGTTAGCCATATGGAACTGGCTGCCTTAGCCACCAGTCCATGGAACCAACCCTATTTTATTTTTTACCTTTTTCACATTTGTTACTTAAAATGTGTGTTTTTAAGGTCAGACTTTTTATTACTTCTATAGAACCTGCCCTCAGACACCTGATGCCTCTGAATGAATAAAGAGAAGACAAATAAAATGTAATCTGGGGAAACATTTTAGAAAGATGTTGTAAGTCCTATATAAAATATATGCTTATGCAGATTCTATTAAACAACTTCTAAGTTTTCTCAGAAACTCCTAGAATATATGAGGGGTAAAAGACTTTCTAAAGTTTCATTTGTTAAGAAGACTTTGAAATACTGTGATAGCAAACATTATAATTTGCAATAGCACACAATTTCTTTATCAAATTTGTAAAAGATTGCAGTATTTGATTTCACAGTTGGTGAGACTCAGGGTCCCCTCAACTTCTGTCAGAGGATGTAAGAAATAGCAGAAAAATTCTAAAGTAGTGCTAAGAAATGTCAAACTTAGATTAATTCATTAGTGAGTAACAAATTCAATTTAGAAAGTCATGACAACTGTTCTCCTTTTCTAGTGAAATATAATTGATTAAAAGAAAAGATAATTATATCAGTCACACATGTGCATGGGTACTAAATCATAAGCATATTTTTTAAAATTATAAAGTTATTATTTGGAAAAATGTACTGGATTACATACTGTGATATTCTAATTAATATATATTTTAAAAATCAGTAGAAATGGGAAAATTTAGGGATGTTTTACGTGTATATGTGTGTGATAGGAGTGTATATGTGTGTCTGTGTGTATATATATATATAGATAGATAGATGGATAGATAGATGTATGTGTGTGTGTGTGTGTGTGTGCTGTATGGATAAGAGTGTATATGTGTACATATAGATCTGTGTTGTGTGTGTGTGGATATGAGTGTATATGTGTGTATATATAGATGCGTGTGTGTATATATAAATGTGTGTGTGTGCTGTTTGGATAAGAGTGTATATGTGTGTATATATATATATACATCTGTGTGTGCGGATATGAGTGTATATTTGTATATATAGATGCACGTGTGTATATATAAATGCGTGTGTGTGCTGTGTGTGGATAAGAGTGTATATGTGTGTATATATAGATCAGTGTCATGTGTGTTGTGTGTGTGTGGATAGGAGCGTATATGTGTGTATATATAGATCTGTATTGTGTGTGTGGATAGGAGTGTGTATGTGTGTATATATAGATCTGTGTTGTGTGTGTGGATAGGAGTGTATATGTGTGTATATATAGATTAGTGTTATGTGTGTTGTGTGTGTGGATAGGAGTGTATATGTGTGTATATATAGATCAGTGTTATGTGTGTTGTGTGTGTGGATAGGAGTGTGTATGTGTGTATATATAGATCTGTGTTGTGTGTGTGGATAGAAGTGTATATGTGTGTATATACAGATCTGTGTTGTGTGTGTGGATAGGAGTGTATATGTGTGTATATATAGATTAGTGTTATGTGTGTTGTGTGTGTGGATAGGAGTGTGTATGTGTGTATATATAGATCTGTGTTGTGTGTGTGGATAGAAGTGTATATGTGTGTATATACAGATCTGTGTTGTGTGTGTGGATAGGAGTGTATATGTGTGTATATATAGATTAGTATTATGTGTGTTGTGTGTGTGGATAGGAGTGTATATGTGTGTATATAAAGATGCGGGTGTGTGTGTGCATGTAGGGAAAGGAATGCATGTAAACAGATCCTGAATCTGAGTTTTTGGTGTGATAAGACTCCTCTGAACCTAGATTATGGTGGTGGCTTCATAAATCTATAAATGTGTTAAGATTCTTAGAATCTTACGATCATTACAAAAAATTAATTATTAGAAAAGACTTTCCTTACCTGAACAATTCAAACTTTTTTCTTCCTTGGAAAAGAAAATATCAAATGACCATTAAGAAAAAGAAAATGAAATAAAAAACAAAAAAGGGAGGACTTGGGATCAGCAGATGGTGGAATGGTACATCACTGGACTGCCAGGTAGTGGACTGCCATTTGAGTCCTGGACTAAATGGCTTAAAAATACTCATGCCAAGAGTGTGTGCCTATGTGCCCCAAATCCCAAGAGGATAATGGAAGAGAAGGGATTGTGGTGAGGCCATCCTCGTTGGGAGGTGATTTCTTGCTTTCTATCACTGTCTCTCCAGCAAGTACATACATGCCCCCTATAGCAAAAATAAAAAAATAAATAAATAAAAATAAAGTGAAATAAAATAAATAAATAAATAAAAAAGGAGAGGCTATAAAATATTGTACAAAACTGTCGTTCTGTTATGTTATTTAAGCTTACATGCCTTTTTAAATTCAGATCTTATGCTTTCCGTAGCTATAAAAATTGACTCAACTTTTCTTTGGTTATTAGAAGTAAATTTCAGGAAGCCAACTGCAGTGGCATGGCTTAACAGCACTCTGCCATGCAGGACCCTTCATGGGACGTCTCTGGTTTGCATCTGCAAGTAAGCACATTGGTGCAAGCGTGCATGTCATGCCCATAATCTGGGCTCACTGAGGATAGGAGCAGAGGGACCAGCAGTTAGCATAATGGCTATGTCGCCGGACTCCCACATAGTTGACCGCGGTTCGTGTCCTGGACCCGGTGGCTTAAACTCACGCCGGGCGCGTGTGCGTGCATGCCCAAGATCCTGAGAGGAGAATGGAGGAGAAGGGATTGTGGCATGGCCATCCCCCCTGGGGGTGATTTCTCGCTTTCTATCTCTCTGTCTCTCTCTGTCTGTCTGGAGAGCACATGCGCCCTATAGCAAAAACCTCTCCAAAAATAAAGGACAGGAGCAGAGAACAGCATGAACACCCCAAGGGTGTCTCTGTCTCTCTCTCTCATGGAAGAAATTTAATAAAATAATCTTAAAACCAAAAGAAATAGATCTCCGTGTTAAGCAGAGATGATATACTTAGGGAAATAGCACTCATATCATTTAAATGTTTTTTAATTAAAAGAATTACTCCTAAATATCTACATTCTAAGGGAGGTAAGGGAGAGGGTAAATGTTGAGTGAATACAGCAGTGCACATAGATAAGTGTGCAATGAGTACTGGAATACCGCAGAGTGTTTGATCATTGTGCGTTACATAAACGTACTGAAAAACTGCAACCATTGAAGGACCACACTGGACCCCATAAATATGAACACAAATACATGTTAACTTTTAAAAGTTCTTCCATTTATCAATTAAAAATCAAGAATTGTGTGAATTTGAGTATTACGAAACTCTTGCATTTGAGCATTATAAAATAAATAAATTAGATACTTACAGTAAATTCTAAAGCATTTTTTATGTTCTTTAGATTAATCAGCATAAGAAAAAATTGTGAGGTTTTATTACTCAACTAATAAAGACCTATTTACTGCATAAATGTTCAGGAAAAGAAATCTCACTTATACTTAGTTTCTTAGAAATAAAATGAAAGAACAAAATTTGAATATTTTTACTCTGTCTCAGATGAAACATTCCAATAGTCCATTTAACCACAATATCTCCTGGTTTCTAAAACAATCCTTCTTTTTTTTTTGCTATAGGGCATGTGCGCTCACCAGAAAGAGAGAGACCGAGAGACAGAAACAAGAAATCATCCCCCAGGGGAGATGGCCACGCCCCAATCCCTTCTCCTCCATTCTCCTCTCAGGACCTGGGCACGCACACACATGCATCCAGTGTTGAGTTTAAGCCACCAGGTCTGGGACTCGAACCATGGACTACTAACTAGGAGTCCAGTTAGCCATTATACTAACTGCTGGTCCTGAATTCTTTTATTTTTAACATGCATGGTTCCACATTCGAGTGGGCTACAAGAAATTAAAATGTGGAGCTTTTGAAATGACATTTAGGATATGTAAAAATCTGATGTGCTAATTTTAAATAGAAGTATTACTTTCAGTCTAAAATTCTCATTTAATCAGGTTTAATTTGCTACAAAGTACATAGTCATTAAACTATATTAAATTGAGTCATAAGACTCTCCAGACTAATGGAAATTTTAGAGATCATGTTTCAGAAAGTTTTTAAAAATCATCACTTGGAAAATGGAAGAAAGAAAACAGTATTATTACATTAAGATTAATCCATAATTTATTCTACCACCAAAAAAATTACATTTTGTATTAATATTGTTCTTTTGTTGAAATATTTTTTATTAAAGTACCTTTAAATAAAATCATCTTTTTTGATGTAACTAAATAAGTTTTTGTACTCAATATATAACTTTAATTTCAAAATAAATAAAAATGTTTTCTAAAATTATTTTAGTTTATATTCTTCTCTCATACTCTACAATAAATTTGAATTAAATTAATGATGTTAATTTTTATTTTGAAAAGGAAAACAGTAGAAATTAAAGATGCTACAAAAGCCCTCAAATTCTCACTTAAATGAGTTACAGATTCTAAATGATAAAACTGGATTAATTTTTCAAAGTAAAGATATTGATTTCAGGAGATACTTTCCAAACATCAAGTATATTTTCAGGTATACATGTGGATGAAGAAATAAGGGAGAGAAACAGATGCCATTAACATTTATTATGATGATTTATCTTCAGGTAAAATGAAGGGGTATAGGAACCAGTTGATGGTGTATTGGTTATGTCACTGGACTCCCATGTAGTTGACCGTGGTTCAAGTCTTGGATCCAGCAGTTTAAAACTCATGCTGGGAGTGTATGTGTGCACACCAAAATCCCAAGAGGAGAATTGAAAAGGAATTGCGACATGGCCATCCCTTCTCTGGGATGATTTCTTGCTTACTGTCTCTGTCTTCCCAGCAAGTCCGTGTGCCCTATAGCAAAAATCTCTCTATAAAAAAGAAAGAAAGAAAGGAGGGGTATGATAAAAAGAAGTGTTATAATTAGATGATGATTTGTCCCCAAAGTCTCATGTTAGGATTTGATGTAGGGAGGTGGTGATGTGTAGTAGGCAGTGATTGGGTCTTTTGATTAGATTATGGAAGTAATAGTTTCATGAACATAAATGATGTCTCATGAGATCCAGAGAATTTTAGCACTCATAAGAAGAAGTTGGTTCTCAAGGACTGATTGTCATATAAAAGAAAGAGCTGTGGAAAGGCCTTTCACTGTCTGTGCTTATCTTCCATCCTCAGTACTTCAGTTGGCCAAGTCATAGGCTGGCCTAATGGCAGGTCTGTATATTTAGACTCTACAGCCACAATAATTGTGAATTAATAAACCCCTATTTCTGTAAACCACTCAGTTTCAGGGATTTCTGCTTCAAATGTAAGAACAGACTGAAACAATTTGATCATTAATTCTAAGAAAAAAATCAATAAAATTAATGACTTGAATTTCTGGGTTCATGTAAAAGGAGACTTCAATGGTCACTGAAATCTTGAACATGAGCAGAAGATTAATGGAAATGACATTAACTGAAGAAAATGAAAGAAAAAACTAAAATTAAATTTAGTTTCGTCCATAATGGTAATAGCTATGATACTAATAGAGAGCTTACTGTATGCCAATTGCTTTTCTAAGCTCATTGCATGTATTAAATGATTTAATCCCTACATCAAATAATGTACTTCGAGGTAAGTACTATTATTATTTCTAATATATCAATGAAAAAATTAAGCACAAAAGGATTTAGTAGTTCGCCTAATATGAAAAGTTAGTAATAAGTAGAACAGGAATTGGAACCTATTTAGTTTAACTGCAGAATATGTGCTATATTCTATACTAATTCTGGTTCAGAACCTGCTGACTTTAAGTAGAGATAAATATACATAATGGGGTTTGAGTAAAGTAGGTTATACAGATGTCAGTAAAATTATAGAAAGCCAACATACTTTTTCAGTCTGGAATAGCATATTTTAATCTCATATGTTAGGATGTAGTAATAGAGGTATAGTAATAGTTTAACCATTATTTTGATGGCATTCATAAAAGGGAGGAGTGATACACTCACTAATAATTGAAAATGTGGGAGTGAATGAGTTTATTCAGAGAGTATGGTAACTAATCTACAAGATGACAGACCACTTTTTTCCCCCTCTCCCTATACATCCTTGCCATACTTTCACTAAGAGGTAGAGTTCTTTATTTATTTTTTTTTCCTTCTATCTCAATCTGGGCTGACCTTAGTGACTTGCTTAATCAATATAAAGGTGCAGAAGTGATGTTCTAGAACCAAATAGGTTACTGTTTCTTTTTATTCCATTCAGCCAATCTGTGTCTTTTGGTTGGAGAATTTAATCCATTAACATTCAGTGTTGTTATTGATACTTGCAGATTTGTGTCTGTCATTTTGTTGGCCATTTTCTTTATTTTTTTTTTTTGTTCTCTTATTTCTGTCTGTCTCTATTTGGTTTTCCTGATATAGTACTCCCTTCAGTACTTGAAGAGGTAGTCTAGTATTAGTGAATTCTTATCTTGCTCTTCAATCTTTCCTGCATTCCTCTCTTTATTTTGACATTTAAAAAATAACACCTATAATGCATGCTTACTTCTTATTATCTTGCAGAAAATTATCTGTTAATGATCATGTGTATACTGGACTAACATACAGTTGACTGGACTAATTTACAGTGTATTCATGATGCAAAAATTTATTTGGTATGCTGTAATGATAACAATGACTGAATGCAAAAAAAAAGAATAATAAAATAAATAATTAATAAATAAATAAATATAGGGCCATAAAACCAACAAACAAAAATACTCCTAAAAACAGTTTTACACTCAGGGTTATCCAGGTCTGCAGTTCTTTACTTATGACTCAAGAAATAGATTCCTTCTCTGCCATAATCATCTGCTTATAATTTTTGGTCCCAATGGAATCACTGCTGAATCTTACAAAACTTTTAAAGAAGAGATAACCCTCATCCTACTCACACTGTCTCTAGAGATCCAAAAGGAAGGAACCCTTCCAAATTCATTCTATGAAGCCTCCATTACCCTCATTCCCAAAATGGATAAGGACACAACAGAAAAGGAAAACTACAGACCTATATCTATGATAAATATAGATGCAAAAATTCGCAACAAGATACTTGCTAACTGTATTCAATAGCATATAAGAAAGATTATTTATCACAATCAGGTAGGCTTTATTCCAGGCATGCAAGGGTATTTTATCATACAAAAAATTATAAATGTAATACACCATATTAACAGAAAGATAAAAACCATATGATCATTTCAATTGATGTGGAAAAAGCATAATTTTAATTTTTCCCAGCCTGAATATAATGTGTATTAGTCCAGTCAAAGATATCGTCATACAAGGGACCAGCAGTTGGCATAATGGCTATGTCACTGGACTGCCAGGTAGTTGACCACGGTTCAAGTCCTGATCCCTGTGGCTTAAACTCACACCAGGCATGTATACGTGCATACCCAAGATCCCAGGAGGAGAATGGAGAAGGGATTGCGGCATGGCCACCCCCTCCCAAGGGGGAGTGTTGATTTCTCGCTGTCTCTTTGTCTCTCTTTGACTTTCTGGCAAATGCACATGCCCTATAGCAAAAACCTCTCCAAAAAAAAGAAAAAAAAAAGATATTGTCATACATAACATCTTCAACAGATAATTTTTCATTTTTGAGTCCATTAAATATTTTACATTTTTCCCCCATAATGCTTTCCCTCTCACCTTCCCCCATTTCCCACCCTCTTCCCAAACTGTCTCTAGTATTTACAATTGCTCTACATATTTTAATACTTTCCTATCTTTCAGTTTCTGCTACAGAATGCAGACATTCAGTATATAATGAATGGGAACATACAATGCCTCTCTTTCATAGTCTAACTTGCTTTGCACAGCATTAAATCTTCATATTTGTCCACTTTCTGTCAAATACCATGGTCTCACTATTTTTTATGACTAAATAGTACTCAGTAGTATTAAGTGTATATGTGCCACTTTTTCAATTCAACTGTTTTTGGACATTTAGGTTGATTCCATATCTTAGCAATTGTGAATGATGCTGCAATAAAAATGGATGTGAAAATTTTCAATACTTTATCAGTTACAAAATTCTTCAAGTTACTCTCCCATCCAAGCTGTGTTTCAGTTTCTCTATGCTTTGCTTATATTTTTGTCACTACCTAAGACATTTATCCTACTCTTCTTAATTTAGTTACTCATTTTGTCTTTTGAAATACAGCCCTTGAGCTGCTTCTCCTGAGCTAATCTTTCTAACAGAGCAATCAGTGAGCTCTTCCATAAATCACCCATAATGTCTATCAATAATGTTATCATAAAAAACTGTAAGTGCTGGGAACCAGCAGTTAGCATAATGGCTATGTCGCTGGACTCCCACGTAGTCGACCGTGGTTCACGTCCCGGACCCCCTGGTGGCTTAAAACTCACACCGGGCGCATGTGCGTGTATGCCCAAGATCCCAGGAGGAGAATGGAGGAGAAGGGATTGCGGTGTGACCATCCCCCCTGGGGGGAGATTTCTCGCTTTCTGTCTCTATGTCTCTCTCTGTCTGTCTGGCGAGCGCACGCACCCTATAGCGAAAACCTCTCCAAAAAAAAATAAATAAATAAAAAACTATAAGTGCTGGCAGCAGTGTGGTGAAAGGGGAACTCTTACACTGCTATTGGGAATGTAAATTGGTCCAGCCACTGTGGAGAACAACTGGGAGATTCCTCAAAAATCTACAAATAGAACGACCATATGATCCAGCAATCCCACTCCTAGGTATCTACCCAAAGGACAGAAGAATTCTAAATCGGAAAAGTGCTTGCACATCGATGTTTATTGCGGCACTATTCACAATTGCCAAGACTTGGAACCAACCCAAATGCCCACAAACAGATGAATGAATAGAAAAAACTATAGCACATATACTCTGTGGAGTATTATTCAGCCATAAGGAAAAATAACAACAACAACAACATCGTGGCTTTTGACAGAAAGTGGATGGATATGGGAGATTTGCTGCTGAGTGAAGCAAGCCAGGCTATGAAGGAGAGGCATTGTATGTCCCCACCAAGTGTCTGCATTCTATGACTGAAAATAATTGACTAAAAGATATAAAAACACAATAAATAAATGTAAATACAGATATAGTGTGTGTGAAAGAGTAGGGTTTGAGGAAGAACAATTAGAAGAAAAATGGGGAGGAAAAGCAGTAATGGGACAAAAAAAAGTGCCAATTTCTGTCAAAGATACACTTTAGTCAACTGGACTAGGGAGAAATGTTCACATGTTAAAATATTCACTTTGTAAACTAAATAACGTGATTGACTATATAAAAGAAAATGAAATTAAAAATAAAGAAAAAATAGAAAAAAAATAATGTTATAAATTGATTGCCATGATGGTTTTTAACTTTGTATTACATTAATATCCCAGATCCTCCATAGAAGTATTATAGCCAATTCATCTTTGTTCTCCTGGAATTTACCCTAATATATAGTAAATTATATTAGGGCTTAATGAATACTTACTAATAAAATGATAACATGATCTCAGCAGTTTGTTGAGAAATAATGAATTATGTCAAACAAAAACCAAAGTTTCACAAATTTATTAATTTGTAAATCTCTGGGATAAACCTATTTTTTTTGTCATAGATTTTGCATGCATACCAGAGAGAGAGAAAGTGAGAAATCAGTAGGGGAAGGCCATGCCACAATCCCTTCTCCTCCATTCTCCTGTTGGGATTTTGGGCATGCATGCACAGGCTGCCAGAGTGATTTTCAAGCTGCCAAGTCCAAAACTCCAAATGCAGTAGATCATGTGGGAGTTCAGTGCCTTAACCAACACACCACCTGCTGGCCCCCTAAACACAAATCTTTCATGATGTATTATCATTATGGTATATTGTTGAGTTGATTTGCTAAAATTTTGGGGTTTTGTAGGTATGGTCTTTGAGATTTATTGGTATATAATTCTGTCATTATTGTTTTTGTAACATCTTTGCTAGGATTTTGTATCAGGGTGACATTGACCTCAAAACCCTTGTAAATCCCTGAACAAGCATGAACTTGCATTTCTTCCTGTGCATAGCATCTGTGCACATCCATCTAAGCAGACACGCACTCCAGACATATGTTGATCTTGTCTAAGTACGTATGTGTGTTGGGTACAATTACATGTTTATTTGTGTGAGTGCTTTAGTCATTTTTTTAAAAAAATAGTTATTTTATTTTAATTTGACCAGAGAGGGATAGAGAGAGAGAGAGAGAGAGAAGGAAAGTGAGAAAGCAAGTCACCAGGTCCGAGACCTGAACCATAGTTAGGCACGTGGGAGTCCAATGCACTTTACCACCACACCATCTGCCAGCCCCAGTGCTTTAGTCTTGAGTAAATGTCTGCATCATTAATGTACTAGCATATGTGAATATGCACACTTTCTCTCTCTGTGCTCATGTTTCCATTGTAGAAAAATGCATTAGGGTGAGGATGCACATCTACATGTGAGTATAATCATCCTTGTGGTTGTGTACATACATTATGTGTGTTTGTTGTATGTGTGTAACCATGTGTGTTTTTAAAATTTTTTAAAATTTATTTATTTTTATTTTTTTATATATTCAATCACATTATTTAGCTTACAAAGTGATGTGTATTCCCTATCTCCTGGAGAGAAAATTAATTGTCTCCTTCAAGGGGAAAATTCAAATGGATAATGGCCCTTTATGGGAATAAACAACGTCCTCCTCTTGCTCACTCACGTTTGCTTCCCCTTATTCTTAGTGCTTTATATAACCTGACGCTGCCAGGACTGTTTGAAGAATTCTTGCTTCAGGTCCCTTGCAGCACTCTATAAAAAATTCATGCCCAGCTCTTGAAAAGGCCAAATTCCAGCAAAGATTTTGCTACGGAGGAGGTGACAGCTATGTCCTGATGTGCACCTGTCTCAGACAGTAAATACAGGGAAAGCACTTTCCCAAACATGTCAATTTAATTTTTTTGGAAATCTCAGCTTTCTGACTGAGAAACATGAATTGTCTATTATTCAAAAAAGTGAATTGTTTATCTCCAAATGACCCTTTCTTAAGTTGCACAAGGATCTTTTCAAACTTATTACTTTTTTATAAACTTCTAAAGTGAGCATGTGCTCCCTTTAGATGGTTAAGAGACAGAAACAGAAAGACAGAGGGACAAGCAGTTAGCGTAATGGCTATGTCGCTGGACTCCCACGTAGTCGACCGTGGTTTGTGTCTTGCACCCGGTGGCTTAAAACTCATGCCGGGCGTGTGTGCGTGTGTGCCCCGAGAGGAGAATGGAGGAGAAGGGATTTCGGTGTGACCATCCCCCCTGGGGGGTGATTTCTCGCTTTCTGTCTCTCCGTCTCTCTCTGTCTAGCGAGCGCAGGCACCCTATAGCAAAAGCCTCATCCAAAAAAAAAAAAAAAAAAAACAAACAAAAGAAAGAAAGAAACAGAAAGACAGAGAGAGAGAGAGGGAGAGAAAGGGATAAAACGCCCCTGAAAGGGGATGACCACACCAGAGTCACTTCTCCATTCTCCTCTTGGGATTTTGGGCACACATGCACATGCATCCAGCATCCAGCATGTTTTCCAAGCTGCTACGTCAGGACTCAATCTGCACAGTCAGTCATGTGGAATCCAGTGCCTTAACTGCCACATCACTGGCTGGCTCGGATCTTTACGATTTTAACAGAATTTTCTCACATTATCTCATTTGATCCAGTATGACCTTAGTAAAGTCATTTATGTTTTTAAATTTCATGGTTTTTTCAGTTCATGCAAAACTATAATAATCACTACTCTGACAGCTGAACACAGATGCTATGAAAATGCAAATAAAGACCATGATTATAAGAGCTTGTAAACTGTAAGATGACTGAAAATGTACAAAAGACAACTTATTGTATTATTGTCATGATTATTATTTCTTTCAACAAGACAGTAGAGAGGAAAATATATCATAAGATACTTCATAAACTAAGAAACCAATTTGATATTCTCTATATATTTAGAACACATAACAATAAGCTATTTTCTTTATAAAAACTGAAGGTCAGTGATTAAGTGACACATTTTTTTCCATTATATTTACAACTGTGAATTTAAATAACAGTCTACCAAGTGTGTAGGTAAATGGCTTGCTAATACAGTTTTTTTAAAGTTTGTGTTAGAGGTCATATGTGCTCACCAGAGAGAGAAAGAGAGAGAGAAAGGGAAAGTGAGAAAGCACCCCTCCATGGGGGATGGCCATGTGGCAATCTCTTCTTCTCCACTTTTTTCTCTTCGGGGATTTTGAGCATGCATGCTCAAGTGCCCAGTGTGTTTTTCAAGATGCCTGTGTGGGATCCATTTGCCTTAACCACCATGCTACCTGCTGATTCTTAATGCATTTTTGACCCTGTTGATCATATTGTATTTGGAAATTATTTAGTTGTATCTATACAACTATAAATTCCATCTAAACTTTGTCTCATTTATTCTATGACATCTAAGGGGTAAAAATTATGCATATAAGCACACACATATTTATGAATTTATTTATACAGGGATTACATTTAAGATATATATGTATGTAAAGAGAAGAGCATGCATTTGTACACATATATGTATAAAATGACAGTATCATATGCATATTTGTTAAAATGATGATCAATCAACATTGAAAACATGCTCAATGTCTATCTGTAAATAAAGTTTAAAATATCTGTGATATATGCCTACCACAGAATTTTATGTTGTTAAAAGAGTAGATTGAGCCAGCTGGTGGACTGATGGTTAAGGTGGTTGTATCCTACATGAATGACCATGCAGTTCAAGTCTCAGCCTCTGTGGCCTGAAACACATACTGGGCATGTGTGCATGCATGCCCAACATTCTGAAATAGAAATAAATGAAAGGAGAGGGATTGCAATGTGACCATCACCAGGCGGGATGGGGATTCCTGCTTCCCTCTTGTTCTCTTTCTCCCTGTCTCTCTCTCTGATGAGTACATGTACCCACTGCCAAAAAAGAAAGAACAGATTAATCTAGTACTAACATGAGGAAACAACTATGATATAATTATTATAACACAACACATTGCAGAAAAATATACATAGCATAAGCTAATTAATGAAAATGTATTTATTAATATGTTGATATAGGGGAAAAGCAGGCCTTTATGTAATTTTGTACTGTTTTATTTTTATGCTCAAGTATTATTTTTATAATTCAACCTGTCTATCTATATAGATATGTAATAAGGGGTAGGGTAGGAGTTTGCAAAATTTTAAGAGATAAAAAGTAAGAATATTAAGATTCTTTTTTTTTTTTTGGGGTGGGGAGAGGTTTTTCACTATAGGGCGTGTGTGCTCGCCAGACAGACAGACAGAGACATAGAAACAGAAAGCAAGAAATCACCCCCCTAGGGGGGATGGTCACACGGCAATCCCTTCTCCTCCATTCTCCTCTCAGGATCTTGGGCACGCACGTACACGCGCCCGGCGTGAGTTTTAAGCCACCGGGTCCGGGACATGAACCGCAGTTGACTACGTGGGAGTCCAGAGACATAGCCATTACGCTAACTGCTCGTTCCCAATATTAAGATTCTTTAGAGACCATTTCATTTTATGACTAATTAAAAGCAATTGTGTAATCCAGTGGTTGGAGTGCATACCTAGTAAGTGTATTCTAAATCTGGCCCATTCAATAATGCCCCATGGAATCCTCCAGACACAACAGATTTCAATATTGTCTTTCCTTTCGACCTTAGTATGATATCATAATGGCAATAAGGTCTTCAACTCCTCTGAATTTTGATTATGAACTAAATGTTTCTTGATTTGAAACAACTTTTGGTTAAAAAAAAAAGAAAAGAAAGAAAAGAAAAGAAAAGAAAAGAAAAGAAAAGAAAAGAAAAGAAAAGAAAAGAAAGGAAAAGAAAAGAAAAGGAAGCTATGAGAAAGAGTCTCTTAGGGAGTGCAGAGTCTCCACTAAGCTGATAACACCAAGAGCATTGTCCCTAACATCTTCATTCAGATGATACAAGTGTAACTTCTATACTACACCAACCTTAAAAGTTTAAAAAGAAAAATCTTAGCCCTAACGGAGAGAGCAAGGGGTGAGGCTTTGTACTTTGCCCAGCAGCGATTTCTTTGAGTATTTGAGCTTTAATCAGAAGTAGCATGAAGAGTTCCATGTTAGATCCCTGAACCTTAGTTCCTCATTGATTCCAAGAAATACCTTGATGTGCTCTGTCCTTGCTGTTAGGAGTGGACTCCACCACATAAGCTAAATGGACTTATAAAATATAAATAAAGCGATGTTTTAGGAAAGTGGAGTGGTGTCAAAGAAATAGAATCAGAAATGTTGGCTATTTATATTTTTATTTTGTTTTCTTTTATACATTCAATCACATTATTTAGCTTACAAAGTGAATATTTCAACATGTGAACATTTCTCTCTAGTCTAGTTGATAAAACTATAAAATTATATTCAACATATAATACCAAATTTCTATGTCTCATTAATGCTTTGCCTCTCTATTTTTCTGCTAAATGTGGATCCTCAGACTCTGCTCTTTCATACACACTATATCTGGTATTCACATCCATTTACTGTGTTTCTATATCCTTTAGTCAATCATCAGTCAGAGAGTGCAGATGCTCGGTATATATTAAGTTGGGACATACAATGTCTCTCCTTCATAGCCTGGCTTGCTTTACTCAGCAGTAAATCTTCCATATTCTTCCACTTTCTGTCAAAAGCCAGCTTTTGTTTGTTTGTTTGTTTGTTTATGGCTGGGTAGTATTCCATAGAGTATATGTGCTACACTTTTTCAATCCATTCATTTGTTTGTGGGCATTTGGGTTGGTTCCATGTCTTGGCAATTGTGAATAGTGCTGCAATAAACATCAATGGGCAAGCACTTTTCTGATTAAGAATTTTTCTCTCCTTTGGGTAGATACCTAGGAGTGGGATTGCTGGATCATATGGTAGTTCTATTTGTAGATTTCTGAGGAATCTCCAAATTGTTCTCCACAGTGGCTGGAACAATTTACTTTCCCACCAGCAGTATTAGAGAGTTCCCCTTTAACCAGACCCTTGCCAGCACTTAACATTTTCTATTTTTTTTTAATATTAGTCATTCTTACTGGGGTTAGGTGGTATCTCATTGTTGTTTTGATCTGCATCTCCCTCTATCTACAGAAATACACTTTAGAACCACCACCACTAACTTTCACCAACTGATCCAAGAGTATGTTTCCAGATTCTTCTATTTCTGGCCATATACACTCTGTGTACATCTTGTCATTTATTTATTCTTGATATATTTCTTTGTACCCTGTGAAAAGAAAGCTATTTTAAAAATCCACCTGCCCTCTGCTTCTAATTTGTCACATCTTTATGTAAATATTATTACCTTAGGGGTCTTCCCTAGTCCCAGCTGGTGGCATAATGTTTACATCGCTTGTCTCCCACATAGTTGACCACTGTTAGGGGTCCAGACCCAGTGATTTAAAACTCATCCTGGGCACGTGTGCATGCATGCCAAAGATCCCAGTTAAAAGCAATAGCTTCTCCTCTATGTTCCCAAACCATCACATACGTTACGTGATCATCAATATGTTTACCATGCATTAGCTTTTCTCACCAGTTGGAGAGATCAGGAACACTGTTTTCAATGGTATCTAGCAAAAAGACTGACAAAAATAAAAGGTCTAAAAATTTAGATCAAAATTTAAAAACCTACAGAAGGGTCCAGTTTCAGACACACAGGAAACATCATTTTTTGGCAGGATAGGTGCTGCATGGGAGGCCTGGGTTCGGTTCCCAGGCCAATCTGAATATGCTTGGTATGACTCATGCACATGTAATCCTAGCTAATTGGGAAGTTGGGGAAGGAAGATTATGATGCACAGTGAGATCCTGTCAAAAATGCCTACCTCTGTCTTTTTCTTTCTGTCCCTGTCTCTCCCTCCCTTCCTCTCCCATAAAAAAAATAAAAAGAAGGACCTATTTTCTTGATTAGTATTATTGGCAGGAAAATAATTAAATTTTCCCTGTCATTTTCTAATATAACAGTATTATACACTATATTCTTCTATTATATATAAATATTTTTTCATCTTTATTTTTATTATTATTTGAAAGTGGGCACTTACTCTCATTAAAAAGAAACGGCAAAAAAAAGAGAGAGAGACAGAGAGGGAAAGTGGGGAATCATTTCTCATAGGTAACAGTCACACCACCGCCCCTTCTCCTATGTCTCTCTCCACTTTTAGGATTTGGGGCATGCATACATACACACATTTGTGTGGGGCTTGAATTGCTCACTCAGGCATATGGGATTCAGCTACTTTTTTTTCTTTTTAGAGATTTTTGCTATAGGGTGTGTAAGCTTGTCAGAGAGACTGAGAGACTAGAGAAACAGAAATTGAAAAATCACTCCCCAGGGAGGATGGCCACGTTGGCACATATGCCTGGTATGAGTTTCAAGCCTCCAGGTCTGGAACTTGAACCACAGTTGGCAGTGTGGGAGTCCAGTAACCTAACTATTATGCCATTCGCTGGTCCCAGGAAACAACTCTCTTTATGACCATGCCACCGGCTGGCTCATAACAGTATTCTTAACAGCTTAAGACCTATGTGTTGGGACAAACAGATGGCATAATAGTTATGTTGCTGGACTCCCATGTAGTCGACTGTAGTTCAAGTCCCAGACCCAGCAGCTTAAAACCTACACCAGGTGTGTGTGTGTATGTGTGTGTGTGTGTGTGTGTGCGTGTGCATGCCCAAGATACCAAGAAGAGAATAGAGAAAGGATTGTGGCATGGTCATCCTCCCTAGGGGGTGATTTCTTGCTTTCTGTCTCTCTGTCTGTCTCTGTCTTTCTGGTGAGTGCATGTATGCCATAGCAAAACCTCTCAAAAAAAGTCTTGTTAGGACTGACATATAAAATACTGTAAATGTTTTATGAATTCAAATTGTTTTCAATTATATAAAGAACATTTAAAGAGACTGACTATCAGGCTGTTAAGCACATCTTAATTTCCAAATATTTATGATTATACAGGATATTTTCTTTGAGTAAAATGCAATTAACATAAATAATAGGAGAGTAGTTCAATATATTCAGAAATTTAGAAATTTAAAAACTAATTCTACATAATTAAGAAGAATTCATTAATAAAGTTTCTAAATAATTAGAATGGAACCCAAACACAATTACCAATGATTGAAATGTAAGGGATAATGCTAAACTAGTGTTTGGAAATTAACATCCCAAATGCTTACAATGATGCTAAGAAAGCCTGAAAGATAATAAATTTAATGTCTACTTTAAGAACACAGAAAATTCACGCATTAATTGAATGGAAAAACAATTTAGTAAAGACATATTAAGCAGAGGACAATACTAACATACAAAAAATAGAGATCAATAATAAAACAAAGTGATTTTTTGAAAGATCTAAAAATTTTCAAAAGTTCATAAAATTGATGAAGAATTAAAAAAGCTATGAACAGGCTTACTAGTAATTAGAAAGAGTTATAAATATAATTAACACCTGGTTTAAGAGAATAATAAAACAATATAAAAATTTAGTGCTTTAAAAGAGATTCCAATTTTTTTTTTTAATAATTCTACCACATATAACAAATGGTATCTGATGTTACAAGAATGAATTTGGAAAACCCTGAATATTTATATACCTACTTTAAGAACGTAATAATTTTAGAAAGAGATGCAAATGAAAAGATGAAAGTGATTTATATAAGAAAAGTAATCCTATTTACAACGTGATCATACACATGTAACACATCCAATCCACTCAACCCACCAGATTCAGCACCGTGGACAGTTCCAGGCACTGGTCAGCAATGAATAGTATGCCTGGTCTCATGCACTCTTCCAAACCACAAAAGCCTTTTCAACCACAAACAATGCAATATAAATACTGAATGAGTTAATGGCTAGAGAGGTAAATTTTAACAAAAAATGTACCCTCCAACCTATGCTGGAGGGTAAATGGTTCCCCATTCTTAGGTGGATTAATTTTGAAGCAGTAGTCAAATTAATATTCACAAAATTGTTTTTATTTAATTTACTTTCTTTACTTTATACATTTAATTACTATACATCACTTTACTTGTAAGTTGAATTTATCCAACATTAATATGCTTTACACCAGATCAGTTGAGGATACAAAACACATTATCATCAACAGATAATAACTTCTTTCTCTGTCTCATAAAAGTCTTGCCTATTTTCCTCCTTAATGTCTTTCCTTATACTCTCTCCCCTTCTCCTACTCTCTTGCTACATTGTTTCCAGAATCTACAGTGATTTTTTTTCTACAGTGATTTTTAATGCTTCTATGTCCTCTAGACTCTCAGTTTCCACCAGAAAGTGCAGACAGTCAGAGTATGTTGAGTGGAGACATACAATGGTTCTATTTCATAGCCTGCCTGGCCTCACTCAGCAGTAAATCTTCTGTATTTATCCACTTTCTATCAAATGCCAGGTTTTTTTTTTTTTTTTTATTGCTGAGTAGTATTCCATAGAGTATATGTGCCAGATTCTTCTAATCCATTCATCTGCTCGTGGACAGTTGGGTTGGTTCCATGTCTTAGCAATTGTGAATAATCCTGCAATAAACATAGATGTGCAAGAACTTTTTCAACTGAGCATTCTCCTATCCCTTAGGTAGATACCCAGGAGCGGAATTGCTGGATCATATGGTAGTTCTATTTGTAGATTTTTGAGGAACTTCCATATTGTTCTCCATATTGGCAGGAGCAACAGTATAGGAGAGTTACTCTTCCACCACATCCCTGCCAGCATTTATTATTTATTTTTTTAATCTTCACCTTAATATACACATCAGTAGTGCAGTGATCAAAAACAATGTTTAAAGAAAAATCTGACTTAAACTGAGTTATTTATTTCAAAATAAATTTTATTGTTATTTTATTACATAAAAATGATTTGGGGATTGGGACTGAGGTATTTGAAGCATAGTTTTCTCATTGATATTAAAAATATAATATTCCAGAAAATGCTATAATGAAAAAAAACTGATTTTGTTTTTTGGAGAGGTTTTTGCTATAGGGCACTTGCACTCACCAGATAGAGAGAGACAGAGAGACAGAAAGTGGGAAATCATCCCCCAGGGGGGATGGCCACACCACAATCTCTTCTCCTACATTCTCCTTTTGGGATCTTGGGCATGCATGCACACGTGCCTGGCGTGAGTTTAAGTCACCAGGTCCAGGACTCGAACCGTGGTCAACTACATGGGAGTTCAGCGACATAGCCATTACACTAACTGCTGGCCCCAAGAAAAACTGATTTTTCAAAATGACTGCTGGAGGTGAGTAGGAATTACGTATATTAAAAATAATTAAGCAAAATGTAATATGGGTGGCATGACTAAGAAATATTTATTGCAAAAATGCAAAGATATTTTACTAAGAGTATAACATGTATTACTGGATCAACTGTTGTCATGGTGGTTAGAGCATCTGGTTCCCACATGGTCAACTGCATAGTTCAAGTCCAGAAGCTAGTGGCTTCAGAAACATGCTGGGCATTTGTATGTGCTCAAAGGGAGGAAGAAATGGAGAAGAAGAGATTGTGACTTCCCCATCCCCCATTGGGGGTGCTTTCTCACTTTCCCTCTCTCTGTGTGTCTCTTTAAAGAATGCACATGCCCTCTAGCAAGAATATTTAAAAGAAAGAAATCATGTATTAATATAATTCACACATTAACAGCTTAAAGAAAAATAAACATTTTTTAGAGATTCTTGCTATAGGATGTGTGTACTTGCAGAGAAACAGAGACAGAGAGATAGAGAGATAGAAAGATAGAAAGAGAATGATGCCTTCATCAAGGCTCCTATGCTCTGATCCACCCCCACCTCCAGCCACCCTAGATCAGGGACATGCCCATGTACACCCAGGATGCTGAAGGAGGTTCTGGAACACAAGCCAGGACCTTCCCAATATATGTCCAGTTGTGTTGCTGCTGCCTGCCTGATCCATAAACATGTATGTATGCATGTTTGTGTGTATATGTATGTGTGTGCATGTGTGTGTATATATACACTACACACACACACACACACATATATATATATATATATGTACTATACCATACCATACTATAAATATGGTGTGTATATGTGTGTGTGTGTACATATATATACACACACACACACACACATATATATAGACACACACACATATATATACACGCAAACACACACACACATACTTTCAAGAAGGCGTGTGTGTGTGTGCTTATGAGAAAGAGAGAGAAATCATCTACTAATAGGTGGCCTGCTTATGCCATTATATCCTTTTCTTCTAATTCTTCATCCTCCTGTTAGGCTCCTGCACACAGCACAGGTGCCTGGTATGGTTTTCAAGTCACTGTGGCCAGGATTGGAACCGTGGATGGCCATATATAATGTGGTTTCCTTTGCACGGTGATTAAACACTATGCTATAGGACCTGCCCAGTAGAAATTATTTTGAAAAAATAAAAAAGAATTAGAAAACTGAAAATAGGTCACTTGATTATCTCACACATGTAAAAATCATCGAGAATATTTTAGGGAAAATTATTGTAATGAGTACCAGAATTTACTTAGTAAGGTTGCTGGTTACAAGGTCCATTAACAATGATTGATTACAAATCTAAACACCTCAACCAAAGATGAGAAATCTAACTGATTTTTAAAATTGTAACAAAAATATATGGTTCCTAATATTACATTTACAAACCACACCATTTCTCATAGAATTAAGTCTAAAATAGTACGCTTTCATGAATAAGAAATCTTAGTATTATAAATATGTCTCCTCTCCCTGAGTTAATTCATAGATTCAATGCTGTGTTAATAAAAATATAATAGCATTTAAAATTATAAGAATACTGAAATGAGGAGGAATAGTATGCCCATGGAAACATATCTCAATATCTAAATATATTTCTATGCCACTATCTACTGGCTGTAAGCCTGCTATTACCAACAAACAGAAATATGCAATTTAATCCTGAATCCAAAAAAGGGGTAAATAACCATAAAAAGTTCATTTCAAATAAGAATGAGGAAGAGTTCTTTTCCATAGGTATCTGTGCTTTACTTATCCTATTCGATTTTTCCCTGTCTTCACTAATAGCTTGGTGGAGGACATTACACACATGACATATTGTCAAACTCACCTCTGGTGTATAGTTATGATTGTTAGGTCATATGCCACACCACAGAGCTCAGATCCAAAATGCTTCTGACAGGTTTGAACAAGAGGTTATATTTCCTTGAACTGTAACATGGAAAATGAAAAATTGCACTTCTCAGTCTAAAACTTCTATGCAAAACTGTATAGTAGGGTAATTTGATGACTATTCCAGTGTTTCTGACTCCAGCTTTGAAGCCGACTTTGGAAGCAGACTTAAAGGTCATCTTAGATGCCATTTCTCATCATTCCATACACTGTTTAACATACTGAGTTTCCCAGGAGACACGATACCACGAAAGTTCCAGTCAGTTACATGCATCTTATTTCTGATTTGTACTACTTTCTCTGTCTTGGATAACTGAGACTTACAACCCATTTTAAAATAATGTATATATGTGAAAGTCTACTTCATTGCATTCGCACCAAAACACAAACCCAGTCATTACAAGATCCAGCCTTTTCAACATTTTGTCACACACAGCCACCTTCTCAAGTAGTTGGTGAGGCACAAGTCCAAGAGAGAAAGAGTAAAAATACAAATGGAGTGAAAGAAAAATAAAAGCACTGCAACTAGCAGTTAGCGTAATGGCTATGTCACTGAACTCCCATGTAGCTGACCACGGTTTGAATCCCAGACTCAGTGGCTTAAACTCACGCCAGGTGAGTGTGTGTGCATGCTCAAGATCCTGAGAGGAGAATGGAGGAAAAGGGATTGCAGTGTGGCCATCCCTCCTGGGGGGTGATTTCTCACTTTCTATCTCTCTGTCTCTCTCTGTCTTTATGGCAAGCACATGGACCCTATAGCAAAAACCTCTCCAAAAATAAAAAGAGAAAGAAAGGAAAAGAAAAGCACAGATAGACCCAATGTTCCCTTGGACTGAACCATGTAAGACTCTTACTTCCATGTCCCCTGGGTGCCTTAACTTTCAGTACCTTTGTCTCCTTTGCCTCTGAGCCTGAGCTGCAGAGTGTTCACACATTCTCTGTGAAAAGAGTTACCTCCCTCCTGGCCTTCAAATGAAAATGAGTTCTGCTTGTTGAACCTTTGGAGACAACAAGCCATTTTGCAGACTTGGAACTATCAATAGCTAAACATGTATCTCTTTTTCTCATAGAAAACATATCCAGCAGGTTTTTAAAACCAGACCAGATTTCCAATAATATTAATTTTCAGAATACTATTTAGTAGTCATTCCCAGAGAGTGGTTTCTCAGCTATCTGCAAAATTGGAAAGTTCAGCTCAGGATGTGTCCTTGAAGCAGAAATATTTGGTTTGTACCAGCAAAATAAATATTCCTAGGTTTTTAATTTCAATAATTGCCAAGTGGGTCTGATGCTTCAAATTGAAGATTATGTGTCCTTTCTCCCAATGCAAGCACTATGCTTCTGGTTTGGTGATGCTTCATGTGGTTTATTAAGTCTTACTTCAGGAAGGCAGATAAACACAAGGGGGCTATCATATTAAGCCAAGTATAATTCTCTCCCAACTAAGTGTAATTTTATTCAACTCAATTGCTTTAGACTTAGATGAGACTGTTTAAAATTTCAATAAGTAACTTGCTCAAGCATTGGGAAGAATTTAAGTGTTTGCAAAGACATCTTTGCCTTACCTTTCTATACTTCTAAACAAAACTCAGAAAGTAGGATAGCAGATAGTATATAACAGAAATAGCAGGAATCTTACTTTGATCATGCTAATTCTGTGTTTACATATGTATGTGTGTACATGTGCATGGGTACATACACATGCACGAGCTTCAGACTTTAATCATGTAGGTCAACCTGATATTTTAAACTTATCGATGCTTACTTTGAGTTCTCTCTGTGTAAAATAGTAAATAGTATTTAACAACTCATTTATGTAGATTTTCAAGCTCTAATTTTTATTTATTTATTTATTTTCAGATTTCTGCTATAGGGTGAGTGTGTTCTCCAGAGAGGCAGAGGGAGACAGAGAGGCAGAAAGCAAGAAATCACTCCCACAAGGGGGATGGCCACACCACAATCCCTTCTCCTCCATCCCTTTAAGGATTTTCGGCATGCATGCACATGCACCCAATATGAACTTTAAGCAACCAGGTCTAGGACTAAAACCACCAATGACTACGTGGGAGTCCAGTCATGTAACCATTATGGCATCTGCTGGCCCCTCAAGTTCTAATTATACGTGCCTAGGTAGTAAATATTATGAAAATGGCATACCCAGAACCCATTCCTTGAATTCTGAATAGAAATGATTTTATTTTTGTGTCTGTTAAATATTTTGCTTTCTTTTGCCCTCTGATTCTCTCCTTCCCACCCCCAAGATATACAGTAATTGAATGTAAAAAAATTAGAAAAAATCAGTAAAAAAGAAATGGCTCTATTATTATTAAATGCTAAACTTATGTTTTTAGAAGTCAAGTAGTCTGGATTCAAATCAAGTCAGGATTTGAATCCTGACTTCAACTTGTCAAGGTCTCTTATCTTGGGAATTCAATATAACCTCTGTATGCCTTCACTAACTTAACTATAAAATCCTAAAGGTAGTATATGGTTTCACCAGCTTTGTGGTGAAACTTTCTGGACTAGGTAATTTTTCCATTGTCTGGAACAAAATACACGCTTGATAAGTATTAACTATATATATATATATATATATTCTAGGAAGGATTGCTATAGGAAAAGATCATTTGAAAAACGCATATAACTTTGGTAAGCTTTTCGTAGCCGAGAGTGTTTCATGGATGCAATATAAATTAGTTCTATGGAGTTTTCAGGAGAGTCGTGATGCAATTTTGCATAGAAAAACATAGAAAAATACATCATGACTTTCCCAACAACCTAATAGTATGGAATACGAAGTAATTTTCTTCCATTTTCCAGATAATAAAAACTTGCAAGGTAATTTGTTGTTATTCTAGCTGTGGTTATGTTGGCTCTTGTTTTTCATTTTATTCTCAGGCAGTCAAAAATTGTCAAACCAAAAATTAAGCCACAGTATATCAAATGTCTCATTCCAAGTGCTTTTCATCTTACTTTTCTCCTTTTTAAAAATATTTTGTTCTTTTTCATCGTAATTACATAGTCATTTCTCTAAGTCACCTCAGATACTTTCTAACATTAAGAGCAATATAATTTGTAGCTGTTAAATAAATTGACTTACCCATAGGGGATGGAAACACCCATGGGGAGGGGTGGGACAAGCACCACTAATTAATGGTGGCCAAGTAAGGTAGGAGCTATGCCTGGGTGACAGTGGGGACACACAGATCTTGATTTAGTGGGACTTGAATGAACTTCCATGTGTCGTTCAAGATCTTTGAACATCACAGGGTCCCGAAGGACATGAGTCCTCCACCCAAAAGGAAAGATTTTCCAGATAACAGAGGTGGTTCTCTTATCAGTCAGAGCAGCTGTACAAAACTGGTCCTTACCCAGTGGATTTCAAGTTCCTTGCAGCCTGAGGAATGATTCCAGCAAACACATCTCATGCTCCTACAGAAACCAAGGTGTTCTGTTGTCATCAGAACACCTGCCTCCCACAGTCTATTTGGGTCCACTCTGACCTGAGGGTAACCTATGTGACTCTGCATGGTGTGTGGTGTTCACGTCCCCCAGGCTGTGAGCGCATGTGACTAACAAGCTGCTGTCGGGCTCACAGGTTCAGAGTCAGCTGCCATGTGCTTATCTGATTCGCATCACTTAAGGAAGAGTTCTCTCCTGCACCAATGGATGAAAGAAATCTTTCAAAGCATTCATAAATGGTGAAAGGTTTGAAATCAGGGAGGAACAGTAATCTATTGCTACCCCTGTTGACGAATTTTGGATTCTCTCCAAACGAGTACCGTTAGTTTTGGTGATGCCAGTTGCTCTTGCCTTGCTTGTTTCTCTACCGGTTTAGAAGTATGGTTTGCAATGTTTTATTACTGTAGTGACATTCATATGTTTTAACACACATAACATAGTATCTTTAACTGCAATTTATTCCCATCTTCTGGGAAAAATGGAAAAAAAAAGATTATTAGTTTACAGAGTTTACATTGAAAAGTATGATGTCAGGAAAACGTATGATAGTGTGGTGATTAAGGTGGCTAGATCCCACATGGCAGACTGCCAGGTTTGAGTCCCAGATCCAGTGGCTTGAAAAACACACCAAATGTGTAGGCATGCTTGCCAAAATCCTGAGAGGAGAATGGAGAATAAGGGATAGAGGCATGGCCACCTCCCTTGAGCTTGTTTTATTTTTTTTTCTTACTTTCCTCTCTCTCTCTCTCTCTCTCTCTCTCTCTCTCTCTCTCTCTCTCTCTCTCCACTGAGCTATATGTACCCTACAGCAAATTTTTAAAAAAATAATAAAAGTAAAATAAATTCATAAGTTTGATGTCTATATTATTCATATCTTTTTCAAATAAACAATGTGATTTGTGAATAATATGTTACACATAATGAATAGGTATTATATCATTATTAGTTTTTATTTTATGAATTCATTGTTCCCACCTATGCTTTTCCATCCTCATCCCAAGTTCAACAGGTGTTTAGTTGTTACCAGCTTAGTCATTGGATTCTGGTGGGTCTGCTCCCCGTTTACTAGTCTGGAATTAAGTTGTTTGATGATTGAAAACTCACGTACCAAAAGAAGTCTCTAGTATGTTTATTGATATGAGATATTTTAAAAATTTGTATCATCTTTATCATTGCTTTATCATCTCTATTAACTACTATATTATATACAGAAGCATTTGGAATTTTGGGGGTCCTGGAACTGGAATTCATGCCCTGTAGAAATTAACAAAACCATCTTAAGAAGAAATCAGTAATGGATTTAGGAAATTTTGTAATAATCTTGATTTAAATATTTTGTGTCATCCCGAAGTAAGGATCAAACTCTTCATTTAACAAAGGCTACTTAATGTCTAATATGCACCATATTCTAAGTGCTAGGGAGAATACAGAGAAACTCCTAAAGATAATTAATATCTAGTTCCATGCTCTAACTATCCCAGTATTTGCTTAAAGAACAGAGATATTGGGGACCAGCAGTTAGCGTAATGGCTATGTCGCTGGACTACCACGTAGTCGACCATGGTTTGCGTCCCGGACCCGGTGGCTTAAAACTTACGCCGGGCGCATGTGTGTGTGTGCCCAAGATCCCGAGAGGAGAATGGAGGAGAAGGGATTGCGGCATGGCCATCCCCCCTGGGGGGTGATTTCTCGCTTTCTGTCTCTCTGTCTCTCTCTGTCTGTCTGGTGAGCGCATGTGCCCTATAGCAAAAACCTCTCCAAAAATAAAAATAAAAAAAGAACAGAGATACTAACATTTCACTATGTTGTACCATATTGAACCACATACTGGATTTTTGTATTTTGAGATGAGAAGAACAATTATCCTACCTGGGTGGGGAGAAGTTTGCAGAAAGCTTTATAGTGAGGTTAACCTTCAAATAAATAAATTTAAAAAAATGGAAGACTAAGAAACAGCCATGAGTTCGGCAGTTTGTCCACTCCTTCATCAACTGAAGAATTTGTTGATAGATTCATAACCACCAATCAAGGACGAACTTCGGGGTGCACCCTGTGCGAGTAGCCTAAGGAGAGATGGCTCCTGGTGTCAGGAGTGTAACAGATCACGAGGTGGGGAGTGGCATGGAAGGACCCAGGCAAGCACAGGATACATAGGTGTGAGAGATGGCAAGAATCTCTCAGAGGATCACTCAATTGCTTTTTTTCAGTCATGATAGTAAAGTAAAAACTCAGAAGAGTCTAACTAAATCACTCTTTCCAAACACTAACTTCCCACAGCCTCTGCCCATTTTACCTCCTACCTCTTGCCATATTAAAAGTGCATTTCATTTGTCCTAAATTCATCTCATTTCTCCCTGTTTCTCTGAAGTACTTTCAGCCATTCCACTTCACAGCCCTCTGTGCACTCATTTGCTGCTGGCTCTGATTCACCTTCAATCCTGAGTGACAGATTTGTGAAAGAACCCAATTAGAACCCAGTTAATGAGCCCTCCACGGGCTCCCCTAATAGCCAAACGACTGTTTATTTTCATCTTTTGGATTAAGAAAGAGACTGAAGTCAAGGAAGAGTTTAGAATAAAGCAGCACTAATTGAATCAGAAAAACACCTGGGCTCCTCATCCTATATTTATTTATGTACTTCAATCTAATGCTGTTTAAAAGGTGCAAAGTGTTTTAAACATGCTAATTATGTGCTATAAGAAAACAGATTCAATAAAAACTAAGAATTAACAGTAGCAAGAGGAAAGAATAAAGAAAACATCAAGTAACAAAGGAATTTTATAGCCTTTTACCCTGGAGTACTTTTTAATATGAAGATACTCTATGAAATATTCCTTTTAAAATTGTATTTATGATAAAGCTATAGTAAAAGTGAGATATAGTCATAGGATTCTATTTGCAAACATTTTCATATTTGAGTGAAAAATATTCCTCAGTAAACGAAAAACCCTGCATTGTCATTGAAAACTCATAAAGGATACCTGTTGTGTGCCTTTTTCTTTTTACAATTTCTGAGAAGCAGCTTAGTGTCTATGTTTGATGCTAGAATAACTGGCTGCATTGACAGACCACTGGGACTCCAAGGTGACAATTGTTTTGTTTCTCAATGTGCAAGGACTGCGGGAACCTCTAACAATGTGAATATTTAATAACCCAGGATTACAGTGTAGCCCTTTGCCTTTTATCCTCATCAGAAACATAGATACCAGCTGTCTCCCTTCCATATGAGAACTCCTATTACTATGAATGAATCATACGTTTTGGTAAACTGAACACTAAAATCAAGTAAGGGAGTCTCTAATATACAAAATCCTTTTGGATTTGACCTCAGTCGGAAAGTGAAGTAAAAAACAAAACAAAACAAAATTTGAACATTAGATATTGTTTTTAAAAAAAGAATTATTTTATTTTTTTAGTTGTATTTATTGACTGATTGATTTTATTTATTTTAATTTGACCAGAGAGGGACAGAGAGAGAGAGAGAAAAGTGAGAAAGCAAGCTGTCAGGTACAGGACTCAAATCACAGTCGACCATGTGGGAATCCAGTGCCCTTAACCACTATGCTACCTGCCATTCCCCAACATTAGATATTTGGAGATAGATTTTTTTTAGATTCATTTCTTATTCCTAATGCAGTAATATTTACTTGCACTCTAAAGCAGTATTCTTATTAAAACTATGGTAAAAGAAAAGCATAATTACTTTCTTGCTTCTATTAAATCAGCTGAATTTCTGACAGCTAGGTTACTCTTAAACACATAGAATTCATAAAGATTCACAACTTTGATATCAATCCCTATCCTTGAAACTTTTTTTACATATCTTCTTTCAAAAATTGCCTTTTTCATGCATTGTGGGTACCACTTTTAATCCCACCATTGGAGTGCTACTTGATGAGAGACTTTAATATCATTCTGCAACTTCCTAAATATCTGAATTATGTCATAATCCCACCATTGGAGTGCTACTTGATGAGAGACTTCAATATCATTCTGTGACTTCCTACATATCTCAATTATGTCATAATCAGCATTGTCATATGTAAAATGGACCATGCAAAATTATCATCCCAGAAATAGACAAATATACATGGAAGTTTTTCACAGTGAAAATAACATGCAATTTAAAAACAGTTAGTGGGCCACCTAGGTGGTGTGGTGGTTAAGGCAACTGGATCCTGCTTAGCCACAAACTTCAAGTCCTAGGCCCACACTGAAACACACACCAGGCATACATGCATGTGTGCAAAATCCTGAGAGGAGAATGGAGGAGGAGGTGTTGCAGTGAAGTCATCCCCCCAGAAGGTACTTTCTCACTTTCTCTTTCTCTTTTTTCTTTTGTTTCTGTTCAGTGAAAGCATGTGTCCTATGGCAAATTTTAAAATAAAGAAAAGTAACAACAATTAGTTTGAGTTCATGAGGAGCCTATAAATGGAGGGTCTTCACCAAAAGCATCACTTTCAAAATGGTGGATGTCAGGGTGAATCAGGGTCTAGTCAAAAAAAATTCGTATTTTGTTAAAAATATTAAAGTATATGGCTCAAATTATAATTATAGATTTCTTCCACTTTATTAACCCCGATGTTCTTTAACAAAATTGACTTAAATGAGGGACCAGCAGATGTTGTAGTGGTTACCTGGCTACACTTCCACATAGCTAAATGCAGTTCAAATTCTGAGCATGGTAACTTGAAACTCACATCAGGTGCATGAGAGTGCATGCCCAAAATCCTAAGAGGAGAATGGAGAAGAGATTATGGTATGGCCATTCCCCCCAGAGGGTGATTTCTTGCTTTCTGTCTTTCTCCATTTTTCCAGGGAGTGCATGTGCCCTATAGCAAAAATTTCCCTTAACAACAACAAAAAGTGAAAAATATCTTTAACTGTGAAGTGACCTAACAAATGATAGCATAGAACTTCTGTAAGTACATAATGATAAAAAATAAAATGAGTGAAGAAAATGAATAGAAGAACATCACCATGTATTAGAATGCAGGAAAGCAAATAGTAGAGGGGTACTTCGGGAAAAAATATTTTTATCATCTTAGAGATATTAAGCATAAGATCATTCACCTGAGCAGAAAAAAAAAATCAGAGGATATATAAGAGAAATTTCTGTACTTTGAATATGTTCCTCTGAAATTCACGTGACTGAAAACTTGTCCAATTATTGTGTCAGGGATGGGGTCATTAGGAGGAGATTAGTTTGCAAGATTAGGGCAGGGTCCCCAGCATTGAGTCCTGGTGGGTTGGGTATAAAGCAGAGAAAATGAGACTAGAAAACCAACATGGAATACATACCATATTCTCTGGACATGTCTGCTACCTCTCTATTTCTACCGGCCATGTGGTAGCTACTCTCATGTCTTTGGACTTTCCAACCACTGAAACCATGAGTCAAATAATCCTCAATTCTTCATAAATCACCCAGTCGCAAGTATTTCCATTAGCAATGCAATAGTAGAGTAAGACAAATAGACAATCTTTAATCGTAGGTTTTAGGAAAATGAAGATCAAAACAAAACAAAGGTAGAAATATAAGCCACATTAGAAATAATAAAATTAAAATAAATTCAAATCCTCAATCAGTGAGAGAGTATATGATTGAAGAAAGCAATTAGAATGAAGTGGTAAGGATAACAAGAGGTAGAATGATATCATTGCTTCATGGATTTACAAGCCACTCTGGAATCAAAACACATAGCTACCACTTGTTAGCCGAGTGTCCTTGAGTATTGGTTACTTAATACTCATGTCTTCAGGTCTTTGTCCATAAGATGGGAATAATAAGCCACCTTCTTGAGTTTAGTGCACTTGTTAAATAAGATAATGAATACACGGTATTTGCATGGAATTTAACAAATGCTGGTTATATGTTGAGATATATATGTATATATACACACAAACACAAACATACATAAAATCTATTTCCTCTCTGGTTCAGAAATACCAATTATATATATATTATATATAATATAGTATATATATATATATATATATATATGAAATAGATGAGATATAAATAAATATAGCTTAAAAAATTCTTCCCTCTAGTTAAGATTTTTAACTTTGAGAAATGAAAAGACACTTATTTTAGGAAATTTTGCTACAAAAATGTCAACTCCATAGGTTCTTCTTAGGAAATTACTGAATTTCCAGGAGAATAATTTTTCAGGAATTGGGCAGGAAGTATTACATAAAATAAAATTAACCAACTAATTAAATAAAAAATCAAGTGGATATTATTTTACTATGGCAAATCTTAATAAAAGATAATAGAACTTCATTTCAGTAGTCCTAAAGAAAAGAAAGCATGACCCAAGAACATCAAAATCAGTAACTGTGCACTTCATTGTAAAGGCAAAACACAAAATAAACACTTCAGAAGATGAACTGCACCTTGTACCTTTTGCATTGAAGTTACCACTCTATTACATTTTTCAATCTGCATATTTGGTCAACTTAAGCATATTTTATAAAAAAAAAAAAGAAAAACAAATTTCCACCTGAAAAAGCTAACAATTTGTTTTAAGAACATGCAATTCTTATACCCCAACTTTTACTAATTATTATTCACAAAAAATAATAGAACTGATTCCCACATCCTCATCTGCCTTAGCAGTAATACAAATCAACTTACCGGTAAACTAAGTCTGTCTGCAGCTTCTCACAGCCAACGAAGCAAGAGTCAGAGGTCAGAGAAGAAGGGAATTTAATTCTGTAACCGGGCTACATGGAGATTGCGAACACCACCAAACTGTCTCAAAAAGCTCAACGTGCTCTCTGCATTTCTCAGTACAAGAAATAAGCATGTGTAAACCACTCCTTACTACAGTCAATCAAAACCAATCACTTTCCCCTGGGTAATTATCTTGCTTTATTTCTAACACCCACTCCTGATTTCCCATCGACCATTCCTCTAACAGCTCTCTAATGACTCAGCACTTGGTCAGGTGGTTCTCCTTAGAGGCCTTTCTTAGTTTCAAAATGGCTGCAGTCCTGTTGAACCTCAAGCTGATCTGTTACACAACTAGCTCTGGACTCAAAATATTTATGTAATAGCTCAATCTGCAAGTGGTAAACATTAACTCCGTTTAGTGATTTCTCCTCAAATAGTAGGTAATACAGTAAAGGAAGATTCCAGATTACTTCATCTTGTAAAGAACTTCTATCAGGATAAACAAATAAAGACTGTTGTGTTCTGTATAATGTAATACAGAAAACTTTATCAAAAGATTTTACCTCATAGATAATATTAGAGTATTATTTTTATCATTATTATTTTTTTAGACTGTCAATCACTATACATCATTTGGTTTGTAGAGAGAATTTACCCGGCATGAAATACACCTCAGATCAGTCCAGTTGAGAATACTATACACATTATCATCAACAAGTAATAAACCATTTCTGTGTCCCACGTATATCTTCTCTATTTTTCTCCCTAATTTCCTTCCTTACTCTGTCCCCCCCCCCCTTTAAGTATTCTATTTGAAGCCATCCCAAACTTTCCATTTCTTTTGTACCAAACCTCAAGAATATTGTAACCATTTACCTTCACTTGGATAAGCAAGACATTAAAAGGAACAAGAATTGCTAGTTTGGGTTGTCTAGGTACAAATAACAAAATGGCAGGACCTGATGAGAGGCTGGCTCAGGCACAGGGGCACCTGGTAACCCTGAAGGAACAAAATAAATCACTCACAAAGAAGGGAATATCATCAATATATTCTTTCATTTCCTGCTACTCGAGTTCCTGTAACTGAATCTATTAAATCTCAAACCCAAGCTTCAACTCCAATCCTAGACCTCAGACTGGTTTCAGATGAAATATTTCTAGGGTAGAAAATTTGGAAAAAAAAAATCTCTCTCTCCTGCCTAGGTGGATAGTCCTAGAAAGAATACCGAAAACGGCCATTTATTGAACAACTGCTGTGTGTGAGCCCCTTACCTGCGTTATCTCTAATTCAGGAAGGTGGCTGCAGTAGTCATTCCTCTAATGATGCCACTGAAATTTAACAATAAGGGTAAGCAACTTGCAGAGAGCTGGCACTGCAGGTCAGCAGAGAAGTTCAAGCTTTCACCCACCTGTCTCTGAAGCTTGAATTCCCCCACTCTGCCTCGTTCCAAGTTAGACATGATAGCTGTTCTATTATGTAGTGAGTGAACCTGAAAACAACTTAAATTCTCTGAGTCCTTATTTCTTCATATGGATAGCAAGCACTATAACACCTCTCATTGATGTTATATATTATGTAATAAAATATATATGGTATTTAAGTAGTCATTGGCTTTTTCTTTTTACTACTATCAGTGTTTTCTTTATAGATTGATGTAAAAATTAAACAAGGTGAGTGTGGAAGGAGAGCTCAGTTTATAAGTGTAAGTCCCTCTTTATTCTGATAAGGCCGACAAATGTGCATGAGCCTGAAACCCAGTCATGCAGCGAGATTTTGCCACTCAGTTTTTCCACCGGAGCCAAACTTGATAGCTGTGGCAGCTTGCTCAGTGTTGATCAGCCCTAGGTAATGGGTCTCCTACAAGGAATAGATGTTTTTCCAAATTCACATGCTGTAAGTGACAGAATATTGGGCTTCGCATGCTAGTCTCCAGGTATGTTGTAGACAACTACAGCTAGAGAGTGATCTGGCTATGAGAGATGAGCCTCGAAAACAAACAAACAAACAAAGTGTTCTATGTCCTGCAAGTCAATTGTAAAGTAGAATGATATTTTCTATTCTGTTGCTCCAAAACATAATTTAGACAGAAAACTCATCCAGCCCCAGCTCTGTGAATAATGCCACATTAGCTTCCTCTGATAATGCCCACATCTGTTAGCTCGTTAGAGACAACGTTGAATGCTACTTGGAATCAGCATTGGGCAAATGTTTGGATGAGACATGCAATCCTCCTGGATTGGTTGCTAATTTATCTTTGCCAATCTTTACTAGTTTTAGCTCAGCAAACAAGAATACAGTATCCGAGCTGGCAGCTGAGGAACTCCCAGGAAAATTCTTGTGTCCCAGCTGCCCTTGTGAAGGTTTGGCGAGTTGGAGATGACTGGCAATAAGCCTGACTGGCAGAGCCCAGCTGTGCTGGGCATAGAGAGAGACTGCAGATGGGGAGAGTCAGGCTGGAAGAGATGAGGTTCCTGGACCTGGCTGCTGCAGGTCAGAGGAGGAGCAGCCTGAGCCCTGCCAGTGACTGTGGAGTGTGGGCAGAGAGAGCTGGATTCGAACTCCCTGTGCATGCATCACACAAAACGAGGGAAGTAATGGGTTTTGCAAAGAGTTCAAAATGCCTTTTTTCCTGTGTGCCAGGAGAGCAGAGGAAAGAAGGGCTGCTTGATAGGAAATCTGAGAAGCTAGATTTTGCTTTTCCTTCTTCTTCTTTGCCATTTTATACTCCCTTATGGTTCCCATTATCCTGCTGCTGGTCTAAGAAGAGATGATTTCAGTGAAATGATGTAGTAACATTTAGCTAATGCAGCATGATGTTCCATAGTCCACAAATTTAGTCTTCTAAAAATGTCAAAAGGAACATTGTAGATAGATAGGCCAAATAAAAACACAGGATACTGATTAATAAAAGTACTTTTTTTTTTTTTTAACAAGGTTTCAGAATTAACCGACTATAATGTTTCTGTAAGAGACGTGTATTTATATTCTAAATTTGGGCATTGAACTTGAACTTTCTCAGCATAAGGTTTGTCAACAGTAAACTTGAAATAATAAATAGTGAGGTTGTAAGATGTAAATGAATATAAATTTAAAAGGCAATATAAATAAAAAGTTAAATACCTATTATGAACTGAATGTTTGTGATTCCCCAAATTTATAAATTAAAATGAAGGTATTTTGGAGTAGGGGTCTTGGGGAGATAATTAAGTCATGAAAATGAAGATCCGAAGAATGGAATTAAAAGGCGAAAGATTTATATGATCTGAAGAGAAACCAGAGTATGTATTTAGAGGCTGAAGAACTATCTGCTCTCTTTCCTACACATGAAAATACAGTGAGAAGTCAGCAGTCTAGGCCCTCCCTGGAAATCAACCTTGCTAGCACCCTGATCTTAGACTTTCCAGCCTCCAGAACTGTGAGAAACAAATGTTTGTTATTTAAGCAGTCCAATCTGTGACAACCTGTTAGAGGAGCCTGAACTCAAACTGCACTGAATACTCAGTTAAAATTTAATGTGGAAAAAAATCAAATCAAATCAATGTAAGTCAGTGTGGCTGTTATTGCTTTGTTATCATTGTGCAATAAGGGAACCAAAGGCATTGTCTTTTGCTAAGGAGTTTTCCGGTGTTAGTGAGGAGAGGCACTGAAATGAAGTTAGGACAGACAGAGCTTTATTTTATCTCAGTGACATCACTAGCTACTGCTACACATTCCTCAAATCTGCACACACACACACACACACACACACACACAGGAACTTCAAAACTTTCATAGAAAAATACAATTAAAGTACGAGTTTCTTTTAGTGCAAAACATATTCAAAATTAAAGTACAAGTTTCTTTTGGTGCAAAAATATTCAAAATCAATATATGGATTTTTCATCATACATTTTTCTTGAACTCTTCAAAGAGCCCTCACATGTGTGTGTGTGTGTGTGTAGTATATTACATAAATATTACATATATACCTACATAAAATATGTATTTGTGCATGTGTGCATAACTTGTTGGCATATACCTATGACTCTCTACCTATCTATCCAGCATTTATCATATAGCTTTCCAACCCATAATAGTAATGCCAGTATTAATTCCAGGAAGCCCACTTATATGAAAATAAATAGCAGGGTTTAAACTGCAGTGGAGTTCTTGCGGTCATTGGGACAGATGATTTGGCAAACACTCTTGCATGCCAAAGAGATGTGGAAGTGGTCGTAAAACTAACACATAACCTTAGTTTCTCTCTCAACAACCCCTCCCATACATCTTTTATTTTTTCAATTAGGAATAGAAAAATAAAAACCTTAGAAAAGTTCAAAAAATAAGAAATAGCAAAGATGAAGATGAGTTCTATGCAATTCTTGAGTTCACTTTTCTACCACCTGTATGATCTCTGTTTATGCAATCTGCTACTTTTGTCATGTTGACACATGCATGAGAAAGAGGTGATATCCATCCACCGATTGGGGCATCTCCTGGATAATTGATAAGTATGTATCAGGGCTCATCTCATAGAATGAGCGTCATAATTCTATGAGTGGGGAAGGAGCAGAGATTGGACTATGGGCTTATAGGAGACATCCTTACTGGCTCTGTTGTGTTCTGCAGTGGGTATTAGATTTCTACAGCCCAAGGGGATGCTGAGCAGATGAAGTAGAACTTAGAGAATGTCCACTTCATGTTGCCCGCAGAGTTTACCAAGTTGAAGCGTTAACAATCATCCTTTCCAGAGAGAGGGGCTGTATTGCTGATGGCCGACTGAGAGGCTGAGAACAAAATCAAGTGAAGAGGTGGTCCTATCAGTTGGTTCTAGAAAAATTCAGACACCCATTATGGAGCCAGCCATTCTGCCTCTCCTTCTATTGTAGACTCTAATAGTGGAAAGCATCCTTGCTAATATTAGTTCCTGCAAGGGGACCCTTAATAGTCATTATACAATGACATTCAGTGTAGAGGAGTGGAGAGTGAAAGATAAAGTGAATCCACATACACGAATCTCCCACGACTGGCTACATAGCTGTCAGAGGCCACAGAAAACCTCACAGCAGTCTGAGTTTTGATTTGAAGGAAGCTGCTGAGTTGTCAGTGTAGCATTCATTTGAAATAAAAAAAAAAAGAGATTTGTGCTTGCGGATACACATGGCATAAGGCAACATCTTTAAAGATCAACTCAATAGTTATCCTCATTACTGCTTGCCTTCAAGTTCTATAAGCCTCCAGAAACTAATGCACACAGAGCTTGGCTTATGGTAAGAGTTAAATAAAATTGGGGTAGACAAAGACTTCTTAAATAAGACCTCCAATGCACGGGAAATAATCCCCAAAATAGAAAGGTGGGGCTACATAGGATTAAAATATTTCTATGCAGCAAAAGACACAGTAGTTATTATGAGTCAACAACTCTCAGAATGGAAGAATATTTTTGTAAACTATGTCTCAAATAAAGGACTGCTAACTAAAATTCACAGGGAACTCAACTGGCTTAACCCACCCCCCCAAAAAAAAATCGACCCAGTTAAAAGATGGGAAAATGAACTGAACAAACAATTCTCTAAGGAAGACATATGAACACCCAAAAAAGCATATAAAAAATCCTCAACATGCCCAGTCATAAGGGAGATGCAGATCAAAACTACAATAAGATACCACCTAACCTCAGTCAGAATAGCAAGATTTAAAAAAAAAAAAAAAAAAAAAAAAAAAAAAAGTTAAGTTCTGGTGGAGCTGTAGTGAAAATGCAACTCACGCTGTTGGTGGGAATGGAAATTGGTCCAGCCATTGTAGAGAACAATATAGAGGTTCCTCAAAGATATACAAATATAACTACGATATGATCCAGCAATTCCACTCCTGGGTATCTACTCAAAGGATAGGCGAATGCTCAGTCAGAAAAGTGCTTGCACATCTACGTTTTTTGTGGCATTATTCACAATTGCTAAGATGTGGAATCAACCCAAATGCCCACAAACAGATGAATGGATTGGAAAAGTGTGGCAGATAAACTCTATGGAATACTACTCAGCTATAAAAACAAACAAACAACAACAACAACAACAAAAACAACAAGATCCTGGCATTTGATAGAAAGTGGACGAATATGGAAGATTTACTGCTGAGTGAAGCAAGCCAGACTATGAAATAGAGAAGCACATGTCTCCACTTAATATATACTGACTATCCACACTGTATGGTGGAAACTGAAAGCTTAGAGGATAAAGAAGCATGGAAAATGGTTATGGACTCTGGAGACTGTATGTGAAGAAGGTGGGAGAAGGGTGAGAGAATAAAGAAAGCAATTAAGGAGGAAAATAGAGAGGAAAGACATTTATGGGACACAGAAATGGATTATCTATTGATGATAATGTGTATAGTATCCCCAACTGGACTGGTGTGAAGTGTATTCATGTTAGGTAAATTCACTTTATAAGCTAAGTGATGTATAGCAATTGAATGTATAAAATACATTAAAATATTTTTAAAAAATTAAAGTTTGTCAAGTTATTTATTATGAAGTATCATTGTAATGTCTATATCTTGATTATATCTACAGTGTTTATTTATTTCAATCTTGTTTTTTTTTATCTCAGGTAATAGGCACACACAGAATTAGCTGTGAACATTACTTGTTCATGTATTGATTACATTTTATTTCTCAATCTAGATGGAGTTAGAGGTATCAGTGAATGGAGAAGTTCTTTAGATATAAATGAAAAAGTAATGGGAAAAGGTTGCTATTTTTATTTTCTACTCTGACTGGTCTTTGCCCCAGACTTGCTGTTTTATATACTGCAGTCAATTTCAGCTCCCAGCTCAGCAAGCAGAGGGCGGCCAAACCAGACCTGCAATTTTGCTCTCCACTTACAAATTACTGTATAACCATCCTTTTTTAAATACCATTCTTAGATTTATACATTTGTCAGTGGAAAGGAATTGACTAGGACATAAAATATTCTTAGCATGTCTGTCTTTTTCTGAGATTAATAGTAAAGTGAAGTTTTAATTGCACGGGATTTTAAGCTGTCCTGAATTCAAACTCTTTCATATGTCTTCTGCATACGAGTATAGAATCTTAACAGTATGATAAGGCTGAAAATTAAAGATTTTTTGTCTTATTTAAACACCACCTCAAACTTGTATCTAGATTTTTTTGTAAACCTATATCTAATCAAGACAACTGATAAAAGTTAAGTTAAATATGACATAGAACTGAATATGTTTGGTGGAGCTTGGCTGCAAGTTTCTTTCTCTTTAATGAAAACTGAACAGTGGGCCAGCCTGTTGTATAGTAGTGAGATGTGATGTTCTGCAGGCAGTTCCATGTGTGAAGGTTTCTAGTTCAAGTCCAGAGACCTCCCAGAATGTTAAAAACTCTATTTGTTTCCTGTGGAATACTTATCAGTGATTTCTGAAAAAAATGCATATGATATTCTCAGTTGTAATGGGAGTTTTTAAGCAATGAAAATCAACGACTTCTTCCATTTAGACTAAAACTCAAAATCTATCAGTGGCTCCAGAATGTGTATAGTTGATCCCCCTTTAATTCCTTCACCTTAACTAGGCACACATGCTAATGATCTGGGGTTGGCTAAAGGTTGGGGATAGAGCATGGCATAGGACCCTGTTGTGCGGGAGGGTTGCTGTCTCTCTCTCCTCTATCTCTTTCTGTCTCTTTTGCTCATGGAATAAATAAATAAATAATTTTAAACAATCTGATTAAAAGCAAACAAAAAACACTGTGAACATAGAATGTTAATTTTATGTGTCAACTTTACCAGGCCACAGTGCCCAGATATTTAGTTAAACAGTATTCTGATGTTTCTGTGAGAGTATTTTTGGATGAGGTTAATATTTAAGTAGATGAACTTTTAGTAAAGAAGATTGCCTTCCATCATGTTGGTAGCCCAAATCCAAATGATTGATGGCCAGAATAGGATAAAAGATCGACCTCTCCTGAGCAAGAATCAGTGTTTCAGCCTTCAGGCTTGCTTTGCAATATTCACTCTTCCTATGTCTTCAGCAGGCTGGCACACCGCGCACATTCTGAATCTCCCAACCTCTGTAATCTCCTAAACCAATTCCTTAAAATTCAATTTCTTCATCTCTCTTTGCTTCTATGTATATTGATAATGTTTCTTTAAAGAACTCTAATATGATTTAGTTTCTCAAACACCATTGCAAATATCTGGAGACTATACTCATGATTTTGTTATTGCTATTGCTATTTACCTGTTGGTTTGCCAGATCTGACACATTGCAGTTGGCCATGTAGGAGTCCAGCATCTTAACCACCGTTATACCTGCTGGTCCCTGGTCAGTGACTTTTATTCTCATCTTGAAGACTGTGTTTCTGTTTTAGTTCAGGATCCACAGTGCCAAACATATTTATCAAAACCAGTCTCAGGTCTTGGGAACCAGCAGTTAGCGTAATGACTATGTCGCTGGACTCCCACGTAGTCGACTGCAGTTCGCGTCCCGGACCCGGTGGCTTAAAACTCACACTGGGCATGCCTGCCCAAGATCCCGAGAGGAGAATGAAGGAGAAGGGATTGCGGCATGATCATCCCTTCAGGGAGTAATTTCTCGCTTTCTGTCTCTAAGTCTCTCTCTGTGTGTCTGGCGAGTGCACGTGCATTATAGCAAAAACCTCTCCAAAAAAAAAAAAAAAAAAAAAAAAAAGAAACCAGTCTCAGGTCTCCTACACCATTTTCCTATACATGTATTACTGTACTCTATAAATGGTGAATAGATTAGTTTCTATTCTTTAAATTTTATGTTTATAGGGACCAGCAGTTGGCATGATGGCTATGTCCATGGACTCCCATGTAGTCAACCGCAGTTTGAGTCCCAGACCCAGTGGCTTAAACTCACACCTGGCACGTGTGCACGCCTGAGGGGGGGGGAGATTTATTGCTTTCTGTCTCTCTGTCTTTGTGGCGAGTGCATGTTCCCTATAGCAAAAAAAAAAAAAAAAAAAAAAAAAAAAAAAAAAAAAAAAAAAAGCAAGCAAATTTTATGTTTATAATGAAGACAGAAAATGAAACTGAAGGGAACACTCCTGTAGTCTAATTGTTAAAGGAGCTGGATCCCATGACTACAATGTGACTACTCTCCCCACCAACTTGGGAAACAAGCCAGGCTTGTGCACTTGCATGCCCCAGATCCCATCAGGATAGAGAAAGGTAGGAGAAGGGATTGTAAAATGACCATGCCCCTTGCAGGGTGGGTACTTCTTTTCCCTCTCTCTCTTTATCTATTTGTCTCTCTCCTGGGAGTACATACACCCTCTGGTAATGAAAAAAAGAAGGAAAATTAAACTTATGATTGCTTAAGAATGTGAAATACTTGACTTTTTTTCTTTTTAGAAATATTTAATTAGGCCCAGGAGATGGTGTGGAGGTTAAGGACGCTGGATTCCTTGTGGCTGACTTTGTTGTTCTTGTGTCAGAACCAGTGGCTTGAAAGTCACACTAGACTTGTATGCATCTGTGTACAAAGTCCCGAGAGGAAAATGAAGGAGAAGGGATTGTGGCATAGCCATCACCCCCCTGAGAGATTTCTCACTTTCTCTCTCTCTCTTCCCTTCTCCCTCTCTCTGGTGTGTGCACATTCCCTATAGAAAAACTATAAAAAAAAAGTATCTCAAACATTACTATATTCTTAGTGTTTTTATAATATTATTTTGGTAGAATACTTACTCTATTTTAGGATAAAATCAGTAGATTTCTAAAAAATGTATATGACATTCATGATTGCATTGAGAATTCCTAAGCAGTGAAAATCAATGACTTCTTGCCCAGTTAGAATATAATTCATATTCAACAGTGCCCACAGAACCTAAATCATTTGTGTCCTTCTTAATTCCTTCAATTTAACTGTTGATACTTTGCTATGTCATTCATTGAAATCATATGGACTTCCTTGATGTTCTCAGGCAATCAGTCCTGCCTAGGGCTACTCTACTCATTTTTCATGTCTACAAGACTCCTTCCCCAAGATATTTGCAAGAATAACTAACTCTCTCACTTGCTTCAGTTTGTAAGTATCTCATTAAGTATTTCAATTTTACATATAATTTCCTTAATAAACATATCGTTCCCCATTCCATTCCTCCCTCAACTTTCTTCAAGGCATCCATCACTTTATCACATTATATTGTAAATTAATCCATAGATAAGGGGACCGTCATCCCCTTATCTTCCCTTGCAATGCAGTTTGTAGTTTTTATTCATGTGGGTACCTATAGCACATTGAAAAATAATTGCTGGAGTTCAATAAATATTTTATACACTAACTTGATAATAATCCTCTCCTTGCTCTTGCCTTATGATACAAAGGCTATCATGTGAAAAGATTTTAAAAGATATTTTATGGTGTACCACTGTAAACATATAAATTACATATCCAACACAGTTTTGCTTTCTGGAGCTGTGCTGTCCAATATGATAGCTATTAGCCATATGTAGCGATTTAAGTTTAAATTTAAATGAGCTAAAATAAAATTTGAAAGAGCCATTTGCTGTAGCCACAAATACTGTATAACTGTCTATGCTAGAGGATATTTCTAGGATCACAGAAAATCAAAGTGGACAATGATGTCCTAGGGTGTGAATCCTCCCCTAGAGCTAGTGCAGTGTGATTTATATTTATTGATTCAGTAGAATGCATTCTTTGTCTACTATGTGCCAAGCCCTATGAATTTAAATCCTATTTTGCTTAAGTGTGATCAACTACATTATGCTCACATTATCCATTCTTACAGCCAATGCACTATTCAGACAAAAAATGCATGAACAAAGCAGTTTTAAATTGTTACCTTAGAATATACATGCTTCACAAATTGGTATTTCAACCTTGGCTATAACGTGGTAAAAAATAAAGAGTATATGCTTGGAGCATTTATAGTACTTCATCTTCCATTTCTCTCTATTCTGCCTGTTGTTTAAAGCAGGTGGATATGGAGCTGTCCCCACACCCAGACGATTCCCATCTAAATCACATTAGCTTTTAGCCTTGAGATGTATGCATGTCTCAAGCACATGATTATTTCTGTATCGAATCTGTAAAATAAGCATTAGCCTGGTGTTATAATCACCTCAACACTATGAGAGCAGAGAGTCTAAAATCGGTTTACGAAAACCATGAAGCCTACAGAGCAGACATCAGCTCGCACACAGTGGTCCTTGTCTGTGCTTTGAAAATTGCTCATGTGCCACAGCATAAAGTGAAACCACCTGCTGGTTTCTAGTACATTCTGTCGAACATCTCAGTGCATTTCTGTGGTGTCTCTATTGACAGTGAAATCAGAAATCGATTTTAGTGGTTAAGAGCAAGGCACCAAACTGAGTAGAATTGAATCACACTCTTACCATTAACTAGCTGGTGAGCATAAGCATCATACTTCACCTCTCTAGAAATGGAATTAAACATTTTGTATCATAGAATTATTACGATAAATAAAGCAATTATCACATATAGAGCAATAATATGTACTAAACATAGGAATTACTTAGTAAATCTCAATAGTTTCATTACTATCATCATTAATATTATTGTAATTCTAATTTTCTCTTTTGTATCTTTGAGGATTACTTATTGTTTGATGTCCAAATATTTTTTCTACTCTGAAGCATTTCCAGATCATTCCTGCACAAGCAATTGCCTCTTATCCTATTCTACTTCATGCAGTACTCCTTATAAATCACTTCTCCCAATAATGTAATTATCTTTTTTTTCTGAGCTGTAGTTATTTTTAAAAAGGATTATTTTATTTAACTTTATTATTATTATTATTATTTTCCAATTTGATCAGAAACAGAGAGGGAACGTGAGAAAGCAAGCCACCAGGTCTCGGACTTGAACCATTATTGGCCAATGTGAGAGTCTAGCACCTTTCACCACCATGCCACCTGCTGGTCCCCTGGATAGTAGTCCTTATTGAATTGTTCTGTATCATCTCTACTGGTTGCTCAGGGGAAATATGTCATTTTCAGCTTATATAATGGCTGATGATCCAGAGCCTCTTTTAGATCTAAAGAGATAAAGGAGCTTACCCAGAGAGTCTGGACTTGAGCTGGGTGTAGTGATTGTGTGAGACCCTGGGGATGTTTTCTGAGGGAGGCAAAGAGGCAGTGTGTTATATAAGAGAAGAAAGTCACCCAGAGATCATTAGATTATTGAAAAGGAGGAATGCGACAGAGGCAGCCAGTTGCCAAATATTTAATGTATCCACTCTTTTTTTATTTTTTTAGTAAATTAAATGCGAATGCCTTTGTTCTGCTGGATGCTAGATATGGCTAAAACACAACTGAGTTCTATTTAATCAGTTATATGTATTAACGGTTTTGTAGGTCTTCCAATAGGGTTTTTAACGTACAACTATGAGATTGTTTCTTCCTTCTTAATACTTGGAATTTGGATAAAAGTTGAATCTTCAGTAACACACTCTGTGAAGACACTTTCACAAAAACTTCTCTGGCAGTTTCAGTCCATTTCTGGGTAAAATGAATGTAAAGCTATCTGATCACTTGAGTCATGTTTAGTTTCAAAGTTTTATAATTTAGTTTCTAACACCACCTGGACAGATGTTATGAGAGAGAATTTAACACCCATCTTGGTTAATCAACTTTTCCCTATCACATTTGAATAAGACAGACCAAATCTAATCCCAAAGATAACTTCCAAAGTCAAGCTCAAGTTACACCTCAAGCTCCAGTTATACCACTAAAATGGTGAACAAGAAATGGAAAATTATTTGTGATGATAACATGTATGATTAAGCCACTATGCAGTGTATTCTGGATGGGAAACTGCATCTTGTATGCTGTGATGATGTGCAGTGAATGAATACAAAATAAATAATTAATAAAAACAAAAAATAGTGATCTTGCAATTTTTGAAAATTTGTTTATTTATTACACTTTCTTAGCATGCATGTGTGTATGTTTATACTCAATTACTGATGTGATGAGAGTCTCCAGACAAGAGTAGAAAGAACACATATGACTTTGTTGGTCAGATTTCTGGTGTTATTTTCCATCTTAGTCTCCATGTGAATATGTACTTCTATTGTGGGATTATAGAATTTTTTTATTTACTTTATTATTATCATTTATATATTCAATCACTATTGTTATGTCCTTTTAAAATTTCTTCTGATTTTTCTAATTTCTTTGTAAGAAACATAACTTCCTTTAAATCATTATTTTAATAATCATGGGCCAGCTCCACTGTGTAGCGGTATTGCATTACTCGAGAGAAGCCAGATTCCTCAAGGTGGCCATAGATCCAGTCCCTGACCCAGTCCATCTGAAACATGCTAGGCATATGCATGAGTGCCCAGATTCTGTAGGTCACAGGACTGGAAGGGGATCACAGCAAGACCACATCCCATGGAAGGTGCTTCTTTCTGTCTTTCTCTTGCATGAGCATGTACTCTACAATTAATGAAGAAAACAACACAGTAACTACCATAGTATACATTTGAGCCTAGAGTCAAACAACATAGGGGATTTTATTTTAATAAAAGAAAATCTTTATTTTTTTATTTTTATTTTTTTGGAGAGGTTTTTGCTATAAGGTGCATGCTCTCCCCAGAAAGACAGAGACAGAAAGTGAGAAATCACCCCCCAGGGGCAATGGCCATGCCACAGTCCCTTCTCCTCCATTCCTCTCTCAGGATCTTGGGCACACACGCACATGTCCCTGGTGTGAGTTTAAGCCACCAGGTCTGGGACTCGAACTGCTGTTGGAGTCCAGCGACATAGCCATTACGCCAACTGCTGGTCCCAAAAGACAGTGTTAGGGACTGGCCTTGTTGCATGGTGGTAAAGGGGGCTAGATCCCACATAGCTGACTGTATGGTTTGAGTCCCAGACCCAGAGGCTTAAAAAACATGCCAGATGCATGTGTGTGCATGCTCAAAATCCAAGAAAAAAAAAAGAGGAAGCATGACCATACTTCATGACTCCATGGACAGTGTGTCCTCACTCTCCCTCACACATTTTCTGTCTCTCTTTGGCCAGTACACACACTCTATGATTTTTTTTTTTTTTTTAAAAGCAGCCTTGGAATACTTGGAGATTAGAATCTAATTTGTATAATAATCATATGTAAGGAGTATCTGACAGTCAGTTTCTTCATGTACCTCTGCTAGTGGCTACTATACCATACCAAAAAAAAAAAAAAAAAGATATGAACAATAATGATCCTACAGTTTAGAAAGACAACAGTTCTATTATTCTCTGTGCTCAGGAAGCATTCAAGGAAGAGGTATAACTTGGGCTTGACTTTCAAAGTTATTAGTGGAATTAGGTTTGGTCCATTTTATTCATATATGATAGGGAAGAGTTGATTAACCAAGATGGGTGTTAAATTCTCTCTCATAGTATCTGTCCAGGCAGAGGGGGTTAGGATTCAGCATGTGAGTCCATTGCCCTGGGACACTAGCATTGCCCTCAGGACACGAGCATCCTTCTTTCTCATGGCTGCACCATCTTAATAGTTGGCTTCTCTTTCAAGGTAATCTTGTGGAGCATAATGCATGCAGAATATGCTTTTAGGTCCAAAGTTTATATAAACATCAAATATTAATAATAATGTCCTTGGGACCAGCAGATGGCATAATGTCTACGTTGCCGGACTCCCATGTAGTTGACTGCAGTTTGAGTCCCAGACTTGGTGGCTTAAACTCATGCCAGGCGCATGTGCATGCCTGCCCAAGATCCCAAAGAAGAATGGAGGAGTAGGAATTGTGGCATGGCCATTCCCCCTGGAGGGTGATTTCTCGCTTTCTGTCTCTCTCTGTCTTTCTGGCAAGCACACACGCCCTATAGCAAAAACCTCTCAAAGAAAAAATAAATAAAATAACAATATTCAGTAAATGGATGTAAATACCAGATATAGTGTGTGAAAGAGTAGAGTCTGAGGAAGGAAATTTAGAAGAAAAATAGAGAGGCAAAGCATTAATGGGAGAAAGAAATGTGGTATTACCTGTTGAAGATACATTTATAGTTTTATCAACTGGACAAAGGAGAAATGCTCACATGTTGAAATATTCAGTTTGTAAGCCAAATAATGTGATTGAATGTAAAAGAGAAAATGAAATAAAAAAATGTGAAAAAAATAACAATGTCCCCCTAGTGTCCAGGTCCTCAGACTCCAAAGCTTTGCTTTATAATATTCCTTTCAAGTCTCTCCCATTTCTTACCAGACAGGGTTCCAAAGATGGCCTGGAATGTTCTGGCAGAGTTAGACCTACTCATGCTATATGAAATGGCCTCTGTTTAATATGATTTTTTAAAATGATTCTTCTTCTCACAGTTGTTCTGTTATTTTTCTTAATAAAAGACAGATACTGGTATTCTCTGTACACCCACCTTCCCTGAGTTATATCTGAATGTGCTAATTATAATCTGTTGTGTTGAAGCTAGATCACTGATACTGTTAGAACTATCTTCAGACTAAGACTAAACATTACTTGTAACTCCAGGGGACTTTTTAATGCATTCAGTTCCCTAATCCTTGCCTCCTAGCTATCAGAAACATTCTTTTACAACTTCTTCACTGAATCCTGTGTTGTGCAATAGTAAATGGATTCAGTAAAGCAGCCATGGAATAAGCAATGCATCATCCTAAAAGCAGGTTGACCTAAGAGGGGAAGAAAAGGTATGAGAAATGGATAATTTTCAGGGTTTATTTAGTTGCAAGGAAAATTAATGGCAGGTCTTTAGTCCTAAAACATACAGATATTGGCTAGAAGTTTAAAACTAAAGATGGTACAAGATTCCATAACTTACAAATCAGTTAAATTACTAATCTTCTAATCCTTTTCCTCCATGTATAAAATTTAGAAATAAATTTTTAAAGAGGAAGTGTTAGAGAATAATAGAAACGTTATGTTTTTAAGGATATTATGGATTTAGACTGAATGAGTGAATGTATGTTTAGGGAATGTGGGGGTTTTTTGTTTGTTAATAAAAGGAGGTTGAAATTTATTTATTCATTTGTAAACAACAGAAGGCTATTAGATGGGTGTGCGACTTGATAAATGTACTTTTCCAGATTCCAAGATGTTCTGTCCAGCCTCTTGTTATTTATTTTTTTTATTTATTTATTTTTTATTTATTTATTTTTTTTGGAGAGGTTGTTGCTATAGGGCACGTGCACTCGCCAGACAGACAGAGAGAGACAGAGAGATAGAAAGCGAGAAATCACCCCCCAGAGGGGATGGCCACGCCGCAATCCCTTCTCCTCCATTCTCCTCTCGGGATCTTGGGCACGTACGCACACATGCCCGGCGTGAGTTTAAGCCACCGGGTCCGGGACTCGAACCATGGTCGACTACGTGGGAGTCCAGCGACATAGCCATTACGCTAACTGCTGGTCCCCAGCCTCTTGTTATTTTTAATAATTGTCAGAGGGCATACATACTCATCGGAAAGAGAGGAAGAAAGGATCTCCCAAAGGGACGTGATCACATCACAATCCAGTCTCCCTTTCTCCACCCTGCTGGGGTTTGGAGCGTGCGCATACACACACACACACACACACACACACACACACACACAGTGTGCTTTTCACGCTGCCAGGGCTGGGATTCGAACCATGTTAAGACATGTGGGATTTGCTTCCTTAACCATTAGGCTTTGAGGCCTGCTCTAAAGATGAGTTTTTATAGAGTGAATACATTTTATCTTTTTTATTATTTATTAATTAATTTATTTATTTTCATTATTATCACCATCTTGTTTATATTATATTGAATCACATATATCTTTACTGTGTATTACATTTCTTTTTCCAAAAGGAATACCTTGCCCATCAGTCAAGACAAAGACATCACTATCCACATCATTATCATCATCAAATAGCTTTACATCATTTTTTTCCAGATTATTATTATTATTCTCATTATTTTTTAAACGTTCAATCATTTATCATTTTGCTTGTAAAAATAATTTACCCAACATGAAATACTTCTCAGACCAGTCCAGTTGAGAATACTATAGATGTTATCATCCACAGGTAATAAACCATTTCTGTGTTCCCCTACTGTCATGCCTCTCTGTTAAAACATTTTATCTTGATAACCCAAACTGCATTTAGAAAATTCCACAAACTAGTTCATTTTAAAATTGTCCATATAAATGATTACACAACAGAGGCATACCCATCATCTAGTCCGTCAGTTATTAAATATTTATGGAATATCCAGATGTGTCTGACACCATGATAGATTCAGAATGTATCAATATGAATGAGACGTTCTGTTTGTCTTTGTGCAATATCTCATATTATCCTCAGAACAGCCCTATGAGGTAGAAAGTGCATTTATTTTTATTAGCACAGTTCAGGTAAAGCAAGTGTGTCTAGACACATTAATAATCTAAGTGAATTGCTTAAATTCTTACACGTATAAGCTACAGAACTGGACATGAATCCGTTATTCTGATTCTCAAGTTGGACTTTGTACTCTATCAGAAGTTGACATTCTTCACTGTCCTTTGAGTTATAATTCACAAACTGGATTTCTATATTTCAGGAAGTAGCCTGAATTATTCCAGGGCAGTTAGAAACGACTGCCATATTTTCTGGCATAACGTTATCTAGTATATCTTTTTAGATGAAGAAAATTTTCTGTATCTCCACTGTCTTTTATATTATCCACTAATCACATATGGGATTTCATATTTGAAATGGGGCTAGTGTATCTAGAGAACTTAATTAAGTTGTGTTCCACACTAATTATGTTATATGTCTATTTAGATAGCCACTTGTGCTTAGTGGATGCATCAATAGAATGGTTCAAGCATCACTTTTACTTAATGAATCATAGGCCAGAGAGGAAAGTATCTACTTTTATAAAAAACAATTGGAAATATCATGGCATGAACTGAACACATTGAATCAATGGTTGACTAGATTTAAAACTAGAACTTTGGGGACCAGCAGGTGGAGTGGTGGTTAAGGTGCTGGACACTCCCATATGGTTGACCAGGGTTCGAGTCCTGATTCTGGTGGCTTGCTTTCTCACTTCCTCTCTCTCTCACTCTCACCCTCTATCTCTCTCTCTCTGGTAAAACTAAAAAATAAAATGAATGAATAAAAAAAATAATTATTAAAAAAACAAAACTAGAACTTTGAAGCAAAATCCTGCTTACTACTGCTTGAACCAGTCTTCAGATCCCTAAGGATATTCTTTTGACTTTAAAGTGTATGTATGTAAATATTTGCAAAAATTTGAATGGGATGAGAATTTTTTATGATGTATGAATTTTGATTATTCTCCATAATTAATAAAAAACAGCAAGACTATTCAGAAATGTAATTACAGATTTATTGGGCCAGAATAGGTGGGGCTAGGGAGAAATATTGACCTTAACAAGTTCAGTGCCCTGATATTTTGGTAGTGGAATGTCAGGCTCAGAGAAGTCATTAACTTCCTGGCTTGTGAGTTTCCATCATTTTGAGAGGTCAGGCTTCCGAGCTCTTAGGATGGAAATTTCTAGATGATCCCCAGCACCTTACTACTTGTCACACCCAGTTAGGCGGCTCATCAATACTTCCTTCACAAAAGCAAAGGCACACTCATCACTTATCTCTCTCTTAAATGTTACGGCAAGTAAGTACAGCAAAGGGGGACACTTGAAATGTGAAAGATACATGACATTTTAAATGTTCTCCCTCCCACCAAGGAGCAAGAGGGGAAGTTCGTGTGGATCATCCAACCCTTGAGCGGTGATCAGCACTTACTGCGGTCAGTCTGCTTCCGTTTGTAACTGTGGGGACTGGAGAAGCTGCATTAGGGCCTAAAGAAGACTTCTGGGATTTCTTGACAGACTAGTTTAGGGCATCTCTGCAGACTTTTTACAAAGTGTAAGTGACCATTAGCAGATGCGATTTAGCTAATTTGGAAACAGGTACCGCGTTGTTTATGTCATTCACATTGATTGGCATGGGCCTCAGGGGCTTTGCCTTGGATATCTGAGATCATATTCCTAATCAGAATTACCAGAATTACCATAGTAGCTGGCCCTGAAATGTAGGACATAAATTTTAAGGGCACATTTTATTGTACACAGACGGTAAAGTTTGTTTTTTTTCTTTTCTTTTCTTTCTCTCTCTTTTTTTTTTTTTAATTTTGCTAGAAGACTTGTGTGCTCACCAGAGAGAAAGAAAGAGAGAGAAGGAAAGTAGAAAGCACCTTCCATGGGGAATGATTATGCCACAATCGTTTTTCCTCTGACTCCCCTGTCAAGAATTTTGGCACACTCATGCACCCAACATTTTTCAAGTCTCCAGGTCCAGGATCCAAACAATGTGATCAACCATGTAGGACCGAGCTGTCTCAATCACCAATAGGCATGTATTTAAAAGCAAAACTATCATCTTCACAGATACCCATAGTGCCAATCTCATGAGAGAATTAATATCATATTCCACCACGTCATTTTTAGGTATATGAAAATATCTTTACATATAAGAAGACAGTGAATGATCTGGTCCAATATTCATAGACCAACTATTCGTTCAGCTTTTTTTACCGATATAGATACTGGAGTTTATTTTTTATGATTGTCAGTATAACATTAAATATTGTCCATCGCCGCCCCCCCCCCCAACCTAGTTCTTTAAACTGACAAACCATAATGTTCAAAATACTCATCGATATCTAACCCCACACACAACACTGGCTTGTTAGATCAGGCTCATACATAGCAGAGATCTATCTAGCATCAAATTTTCCTAACAACCTTCAACATACAGGCAATAAAAAGGCTTAAAGAAGAGAGAAGCCCGGAACATCAGGGAATCCCCTCTGATCTGTCTTCCGATATCAGACTTGCACATTTTAGTTCATTGTAAATGACGGAATCTCCAAATGCGGATTTAAAGGTTATTACCCAAAACAGTGTGGATCATTATGTTATGAAACATCTCTATTTCATACTCCACGGGGTTGCACTATTTATGCAACCTTCACCAGGAGGCCATGCCTCATCTGTTCTGAATCTATTCACCATTAGTAATCCTTTAGCCAGGGAAGACCCTGCCAAGGGCATTCACAGCATGGAGCCTTCCACAAGCCAATGTTATCAGTCTGTTCGTGTGAAGGTCCAGCTGACAAGGAGAATAAGCAAGTCACTTTCCTTCTCTTTCTTCATCTACTCCAGGTACATACCACCCCCTAAAGAAGCAAATGAATCATAGGGCAGGTGTTTAAACTTCTTTTTCCAAATTGTCAAATAAAACAAATTTCATGGACTAATTTAGCCAATAATTTGGACTAGGTCTTTCCATTAGAAACACTGCAAAAAAGAAAAAAAAATTATATATATATATATATACATACACACACACACACACACACACACACACACACATGGCCCACCCTCCACACACACACATACATACTTATTAGTGTCTACTAGCCAAAAATTATTATTAGATGGGTCTATGTTAAGGCCAATTCTTCTTCCTATTTTTTTTTTAGGTGTATTTGCTACAGGAAATGTGTGCTCACCAAAGAGATAGAAAGACAGAAAGAGAGAGAAATCACCTCCCAGGAGGGATGGCCACACTGCAATTCTTTCTCCTCCATTCTGCTCTCAAGATTTTTTATATGCACATGCATGTTCCTAGCGTGAGTTTCAATTTGCAAGGTCCAAGACTGGAACCACGATTAACCATGTAGGAGACCAACACCTTAACTACTATGCCACCTGCTAACCCTAGTTCTTTTTTAAAATGTGCTCCTCTCTCAGTTCAAAACCACCATGAAATCTAGGAAGTGAATCAAATCTGATCTTCTTTTTTGAAGTTTTGGGGGTTTTTTTGCCCCCTGTAGTTATGCTATAGGGTCTGTGTGCTTGCTGGAGAGAGGCAGAGAAAGAATGTGAGAAGTCACCCTTCAGAGTGCATAGCCATGCTGCAATCCCTTCTCATCTGTGGTCCTATTGAGATTTAGAGCAAGTACACACATGCACCAGCACAATTTTCAAGCCACTTGGTTCAGGACCCAAATCACTCAGTTGGTCATGTGGGATCTAATCTCCTTAGGCATAAAACCAGGGAGAGCAACTGAGGGTATTAGAAACAGTGTGGGAGGACGGTCAAATATGATCTTAACATGTTCCTGGTTGAACAAAACTATTACCGATTTTTCTCTGTCAGGGGTTGTACTCCTGAATAAACTACCTGAATGTGAAAGTGGTCACTTTTTCCCAGTGCTGTAAATGTATCTCTAGTCAAGCCTAAATTCAAGGAAAAATACCTAGGACTCTCTTGTGAAAAGACACCATCAGTACTATGTAATGAAAATTATCATTATGTTCTACATGCAAAGTGAAAACTTCAAATACAATGTAGAGTTTGAACTCATTGGATTTGATAATGTGTTCTAAGAATTACAGAGAAGTATTCCAAAGGTAGACTTTTTGAAGAGGAATGGATAGGTATGAAAGTCAGCTAAACAGAGGGATGTCTTGACAGTCCTTCACTCTTGCTCAAGTAAAAGGCAGCCTATTTTAGTCAATGTATGTTGGGTGTTCATTTTGGCCTCATGACACAATAGTTAAGTGATATCCATTTTATTTTTATTAATTTCTTTTTTCCTAGAGGACATATGTACTCTCCAGAAAGAGACACAGAGATAGAGATAGAGATAGAGAGGAGAAAGCACCCCCTGCCCCATGGGAACTGGTTATACCACAATCTCTTCTCTTTCATCTCTTCCTTTCAGGATCTTGAGCACACAGGCACATGTTCCCATTGTATTCTCAAGCTGCTGGATCCAGGACTAAAACTATGTGGTCGACCATGTGGGATCTGGCTGTCTCAACCAGCAGACTAAAGTGCTGGTCCAATATCTACTTTATTTAAGTAATATCTAGCTATAGTCTATGATGAAAGTACTTGCTATGAGACAAGGGCTTCCACAGACTACTCTAAGAACTAAATGTATTCAATATATTATCTCCTGTACTAGTCAGAGTTCCCCAGAGAAACAGAACCAATAGCTTACATGTATGTATGTATGTGTGTATATATAGATGTAGATATATACACATACATACATACACACATACACACACATTTATAGAAAGAGAATAGCAGAGATGGAGGGGAGAGGTTGATTCAAAGAAAACAGTAATTGTGTCATGTGGCTGCTGTGAACAGTAAATCATTTAATCTGTGCAGTGTTTAGATGATTTGGGTTTATATAATTTTGGAAGCTGGTAAAACTTAAAATTTGTTGGTCTGGGTAGCATGCTGGGAATTCAGGAAAGAGTTAATATTGAAGTTTTGAGTCTGTGGGCAATTTAGATACAGTATTTCTTCTTTGTGCATAACTCCAACATTTTCTATGATTGAAGACTTTACTCAAAGTCTACTGATTTATATGGTAATCACATATAAAGAATACATCACAACAACATCTAAGCTGGTGTTTGACCAAACTACTGGGCATTATAGCCTAGTCAAGTTGATACCTAAACCTAGCCATTATACTTTAAACCTTCCAACGATCCTTGGAGTTAATAGTATTGTTGTTCCTAACTACGAATTGGCAAACTGAGGCACACAAGTTCCTGAGAGGTATGCACAATGTATTCACCAGATTCTACAGATTCCTAACTCTGCCTGTGCTGTCAAGGGGCATCGCAGGTGAGGTGACTCAAGTCCCAAATGACCAGAAGAAATTAAGCAGGAAGAAAAATGGAAGCTATTTATTTTGGCTGAAGACAACTGCTTCTGGGGAAGAAAGTACATGATGTGCTTTAGAAATCTCAATATTAAAGCTGACAAGTGGTGTGGTGATTAAGGCACTGGACTCCCACATGATGGTTGACCATTGTTCAAGTCCCAGGCTTGGCTGCTTGCTTGCTCACTCTCTCTCTCTCTCTCTCTCTCTCTCTCTCTCTCTCATCTAATTAAAAATAGTAGTAATGATAATAATGAATACAATTAGATAAATAATTCTTAGGGGAAAAAAAGAAACCTCAATACTTCTGAGTCTGGCCACTTAATACAGTAGTTAAGCACTGCGTAGAGGGATCTAAATCCCACATGGCTGAGCATGGTTTATATCCCAGCACTGATGACTTGAAAAACATGCCAGTTGCATATGCATGGAGGAGAAATAGAGGAAAAGGAGATGACATCCATTAGGGGGGTGCTTTCTTGGTCTCTCTCTAGTGCATGTATGCTTGACCTCTGGCACATAAATGAAAATTTAAAAGTAGCCATAATATTTCTACATGCTATAGAATATTAGACATGTTTTGGTGAGAAGGAGCATTGAGGAGAATGGGAAATGAGTTTAGAAGCCCAGAAGTCAGATCATGGAGAGTTTCATGTACCATATTAATTAATTTTTCTAATAGGATATTAATTTAAGTCAAGTTAGAAAGGATGACTATTGGGACAGTTATTTAAAAGGTATGGCTGTATTTGCACAACAGGAATATCATGCTTGTATCAATGTAGAGCTCTGGATTGAGAGAGAAAGAGATACTAGAGTTAAGGAGACTGATTGGAAGGTTGTTGCCATGTTCAAGTTCCTTTTATTTATTTATTTTTTTAATTTGAAATGCAGAGAAGACTCCAGGATGACTCTGATGTTTCTGCCAGTGGCCTGGACACATGGCAAGTCTTCTAAAGGACATAAAGTTTACCTCATAGGCAGAAGGGCTTTGGAAGAAAGCAGAAGACGCTCATTGAGTGTCGGTTGCCAGTTGGAGATCCAGAAAAATATCTAATAACAAGGTAAATACACAGGTCTGTAACTCGGGAGTGAAAGACGTAGCTATTCTGGACAGGCTACACATGACAGAAGAGGTAGAAGATAACCTGCTTTGGAGGTACTGTTTTATGATAATGCCACCAGAAAAATAGAGAGTTAAATCCTGTCCAAATGAGTCAGGAACCACTAAGTGAATTTACCATGGAAGCACTAGGTCTGCATACCAATATCCTGGGCGCCTGCACATCGACTACGCATTGTCTAGCAGGAGAATTAAGTCTTCAGTGACAGGAAAATAGGCTAATACACTCAATTTCCCCTGGCTCCTTTTAACCTTATTTGCCAACATATTTGCATTATCTTTTTATAGAAACACTAAAACAAAGTGATCTGTAAGAGAGAAGGGGAAAAACATTTCTAGGGGAAAGGAAAACACCAACTATATAACCACAGAAAAAAGGAAAATTAACCAAGGTACCATAATTAGAGAAATAATACGTATTAGAATATCCTGTAAGACTTCCATGTTCCAAACTATGAAACATTCTACCTTGTATGAACGATCTATGTTCTGAACACTATATGAATTAAATAATTTACTGTTCACAACAGCCACATGACACAATTACTATTTTTGTTCCCATTTCACAGATGAGGTTGGAGACAGAGAATTCCACTTTTCAAAGGTCATTTAACTGTTAATTGGTGGGACAGGATGACATACTCCTGACCCTTGAAGTAGAGAGCATTAACACTGGAGGTGATGAAGTAGATAAATGTGATGGGAAATTTGAGTCCCAGCAGAGCCATATACTTACTATCTGGTCAGATTAATTATACATTGAGTCTCCAAGTTCTCATTTCTAAAATACATTGGCGCTTCCGTAAGATACTACATATTAAGAGGTATATTATATTGACGTAGTGCTCAATATACAGTTATATCTTTATCCTCTTAAAAAATGACTTTGATCTACACTTCCTGGATACGTTTTGTGTACTCAGTGAAATTGTATGTAAATCTACATGCCTGCATACATTTTCACTTATGTGATAAAAAAGACTACTCTAGGCAAAGGATATCCCTATTCACAAAATGACAACAAAACAAAACAAAAACACAACAACAAACTACCCTGTGCATTATGTTGAAAAGTAAATCATGTGACAAAGTACTCCAAAAAAATTTAAATGCCAGAAAAACTCATGAAATATTTGAATTTATCTTCTTGAGAGGTAATTTTATATGTAAATTTTATATTATGGAGATAATAACAGAATGAACTTTAAGCTGTGGTAATTAGGTTTATTTTCTTTTTAGTAAATTTGTATACATCTGTGTCAGAAAGAGAGAAAGGGAGAGAGCGACACACCACCATGAATGTTTGTCAAGTTCTTAAACTCAGGGAAAGTTATTCAGTTTATACCTAATTGCTGAGGCCCTGAATTGTTCATATGCTTTATGCTGGATTCTGTACAGGCATGAAGAAATATATGCAATTGTCATTTCTGTTATAAATCAAAAGTAATGAAATGGTCCTATTTTATGGGAAATGAGTGCAGTGTGTGGTGTTTCTTTATGGCCTTCATATTTCTGGCTGGCCAAAAGAGCCCTTTATTTCATGCCATACAACTGTCAGCCCAGAAAGAACTGAGAAGAATGACAGAAAAAATGTGCACTGCATCTGGCATTGTGTTCCTTTGCTAAGAAAGGTGAAGCTGGGTTAAAATCTTTTCTCTTGTGATGAAGAGCTCAGAATGAGATATTTTTACAACAGTACCCCAGACATCCTCTTTGGAGAAAAGTCATTTTCTCCAGGGAGCCTCTAACTCGAGGGAATGCAAAAAGCATCCACAGAACCAGATACTGATTAAAGTTGTAAATGAAACATGTAAAACTCTGTCCAAATTGAGAACAATTCCTTAAAGGATAGAAAAACTAAGGTTGAAAAACTATTTTCCTCATTTACGTGTCTTATAATTGAAATTACTATTGAAAAAAGTCTTATAAAAGGACGAAAAGATTTAAGAGTTTATCTTGTCTACTAGCTTACCACCTTTTGCTGTAAGCATTGTTTTATAAATATTTTTCTAAATGGGGTATTTTTTTCTCCAGAGAAGTTATATTATCACCTCATTTAAAAGAAAAGGAGTTAAAAGTTTTACATGAAGAAAAAAAATGAAACAAAACAAAACAACATGGTTTTCAAATATATCAACCCCACTTTTGTCCTCAAACTGGATCTTATAGTTAACTATATAAAATTTTGGGTTTTTTGCATGCAGTTTGAAAATCATACATTTTTTTACTCTGTGCTGATATAATAAGATACCTGAGTACTCTGTGCTGATATAATAAGATACCTGAGTACTTTTTAAAAAGCACAGATGATTGTTTTTGTTTTTGTTTTTGTTTTTGTTTTTGTTATTTTTCCACAGTTCTGCAGGCTGGGAAGTCCAAGGTCAAGACATGTGGTGTTGGGACCAGCGGGTGGCGTGGTGGTTAAGGCGCTGGACACTCCCATGTGGCCGACCTCTCTCTCTCACTCTCACCCTCTGCCTCTCTCTGGTCAAATTAAAAAATCAACGAATGAATAAATAAAATAAATAATTATTTTTTTTAAAAAAAGACATGTGGTGTCTGACGAGGGCCTTCTTGCTGCATCTGTCAGAGGGGAGGAATATTATGTCCTCTCATGGCAGAAGAGCAAACTAGCTGAGTGCTGTTTGGAGCCTGTTAATAAGTGCCTTAATCACATTCTCCAGAAAGAAGCCAGCAGGGCTTAATTAACTCTCAAAGGTCCCACCTCTTAATATGATCTCACTCTTAATTACAACGTAATACCTATTCAAATCATAGCACCATTTACTCTGAAGTTACTTTTCAACTTGTCATTAAGACTTACAAGTTGATTGATAGAAATCTAAACTTCAAGAATTCCTTTTAACTATCTAATACCTTTTTAAGACTGTGAAATTTTACTCATTAAATAGTTCTGATGTTGCATTTAAATTATTTTCTGATCTAGTCACAATGACATAGGTGGAGGGAGGTACTTCACAATACTGGAGCCATCTAGGAGGCAGGTTCTAACCATGGTCCACCTGACCATGCAGGACATGTCCACTGCTGTGCTCGTGACCCTGACTGATTGGAAGGCTGGAGCTGGGTTTCATGTCATGGAAATATCCCACCAAGCATACCTATTGCTCTCTTACTCTATCTCATGAAAGAAAGAAAACTGACTAAATAAATAAATTTCTATGTCACCAACCCTAAATTATGCCTTTTAAGGAAAAAAAAAATTGCATGCTTATTTTCCCACATTTTTAAATCTTCTGAATTTTAGAACTCTCCCCCTACCTGGTTCCTATAATCGTCTCTATTTTTGTCCCATTTCTATGAATTATCTTTATTTCATCTGTGTCTTTCTCAAAATATATCATCCAGAAATATAGAAAGAGTATGTCACCAGAGACTTTCTTACATAATTTTGCCCACACAATTTTGTAGAAGTTATCTGTGAACCATATGAACACTTAATAAAAGAATTAAAGAGTTTAACAAAATGTCTTATATTTGGATACTTGACATTATATCTTATACTGATATTCTCAAGGCACTCTCACATATGCTACTTCATTTACTTATACTTTAATCTTAGAAAGACAGGAAATAGCTACATTTACTAAGCTAAAACAAGCAAACAAAGAAACAAAAAACAAAAATCCATTTAGAACAGAGACCAATAATTAATTAGATAAAAATCATTCCTAGAAACAGAATATGGACAGAATGTCTCCCTAAGAATATCTTCTCAAGTATAGGGAAAGAAATCAGGAAGATAAAATAGAGAGACAAGACATTTGTGGGACATATAAACGGTTTATTGCCTATTGACTATATTACCTATTGACGATACAGTATTCTGAACTGGACTGGTCTGAAATGTATTTCATGTTGGGTAAATTCTCTTTATAAACCAAATGATGTATAGTGATTGAATGTTTAAAAAAATAAGAATAATAAAAATGAAATAAAATTTTACAAAAGAATATCTTTCCAAGATAAGTAGATATCAGACAGTGTTAAGTAAGATGGTAAATTTGAAAGAAAAGGAAAGTAGCAAACAAGAACACAAATTGCTAGAGATGATCTAAAAAAAAGAGAGAAGAAATCATGAAGAAAAATGAACAGAGTATCACAGGAATAAGAAATATTAATGGTAGTTCTTCAGGCTGAAAATAAGTAACTCCGAATAGTAAATCAACCTACATGAGTGAAAAAAGTACTGGGAAGGGTAATTGTGTCACAAAAGACAGTATAAATATATATTTTCCTTTCATTTAACTGATTTAAAAAGTAATTCTAGAAAATAATGCAAATATAATTTATTGTTGGCCATGTAACACATAAAAAAGTAACATATGTGTAATATATTTCATATTAATAGTACAAAAAGAATGTAGATGGGATTAAAGTTGTTTGGAGCTAAGGAAATACTCTGCATGGTAATTCGAATCCATAGGCACAAAGAAAGAAGCAAAAATGAACTGTAAGAAGGTTATTGTAAAAAAAAGTACAAAGATAGGGACCAGCAGTTAGCATAATGGCTATGTCGCTGGACTCCCACGTAGTCGACTGTGGTTCGAGTCCCGGACCCGGTGGCTTAAACTCACGCCGGGCGCGTGTGTGTGTGTGCCCAAGATCCCGAGAGGAGAATGGAGGAGAAGGGATTGCGGCGTGGCCATCCCCCCTGGGGGGTGATTTCTCGCTTTCTATCTCTCTGTCTCTCTCTGTCTGGCGAGCGCACGCGCCCTATAGCAAAAACCTCTCAAAAAAAAAAAAGTACAAAGATATACTTTTATTTCTTCTTTGAGCTTTCTTAAAGCACACAAAATTATTCAAAACAATACATGTAACAATTCATTGCTAAGTTTATGACATATATAACTTTCTTTTTAAAATTTTTTTGCTATGGGGCATGTGCTTTCTCTGGAGGGAAAGAGAGAGGTAAAGTGAGAAATCACCTCCAACAGGGGGTGGCCATGCCACAGTCCCCTCTCTTCCATTCTCCCCTTAGGATATTGGGTATTCATACACACAAGTCAGAATGTTTTCCCAAGTTGCTGGGTCCAGGACTCAAACCATGTCATTTGCCATGTGAGATCCAGCCACCTTAATCACCATGCCACCAGTTGACCTGACATATGACATATGTAATACAACAAAAAGGAAAAAGGGGGACCACTTTATGGCTATATGTAATAGTCCCAGTAAAATATCCCGAGAGGAAAAAAAGGGATTGCGGCGTGGCCAAAAACGGGCAAAAATCCAAAAAAAAAAAAAAAAAAAGGAAAAAGGGAACTATATAGGAGTGATGTGTCTCTGCATAACTTGACCAACACTATAAATCAACTAGACCTAGCAGATATCTATAGAACACCCCACTCAACTACCACATAGTATATCTCTGTTCTCTCTCATATTCTCTTCTGTCTCCATTAAAGGATACACGAGCTTTATTCCAGTATGTCAGTGAGCCTGGATCTAGTGGGTTTAGATTTTAAATCAACCTAAAATGTGCTGGGCATGATGTGCCTCAGATTAAGATAGGCTGACATGCTGGGAGAAGGAGGCATGGACTGATGAGACCTTATAAGTGGTGCCTGTCTCCCTCATCAAAGAAAAAAAAAAATACCCAACCACAAGACTTCCAATGAGAGACTCATTTCGTCCTGAAGGACACTCATAGACAAAGTGAAAGAAAGTTATCTAAATAGAAAGAGACCTGTAAATACAAATATCATAAAATGTTTAAAATAAAAGGATATACTATGATAAGGGAAAGCAAAATAAATCTAAAGTGGATGTACTTATATCAGGCAGAATAATTTTAGGTCAAAAACTGTGGAAAGAAACAGAGAAGATCATTATATAGTGCTAATGGGGTCCATTCTTCAAGAAGACACGACTATTATAAATATGTAAGCATACAACTCTTAAATACATAAAACAAACATCTGAGATCTAAAGATTTAGATCTTAGGCCAGCTGGTGGTATGGTGGTTAAGGTGGCTGGATCTCACATGACCAACAATTCAGTTTGTGTTCCAGACCTGCCAGACCAAAAACTGTGTCATATGTATGTGCATGCATGTCCAAAATCCCAAAAGGAAGGAGAAATGGAGGAGAGGATATTGAAGCATGGCCTTGTAGCATGGCCTTGCAGCATGCTGGTCCTTCATTGTAGAGGCTCTTTCTCTCTCTGTCAAGCGCATGTGGTCTCTGGCAAGTTAATATATACATACACACACACACACACACACACACACACACATATATATATATATATATATATTTAAAGACAGATCTGAGATATGAAGAACAATGTTAACTCTAATATAATAACAGCCAGGGATTCTAATAGTCCACTTTCAATAATAGATCTTCCATACAGAAAATCAATAGAGAAACATTGAACTTGAACTACACTTTAGACCAAATGGACCTAACAGATATTTATAGAACATTTCATCCAATAGCAGAAGAAAACACAGTCATCTCAAGTGGACATGGAACTTTCTTGGAAATACACTGTAGGTTGGGCCATAAACTAGCCTTAACTAATATTAAAATATTAAAATTACACCAAGCATCTTTCAGACCACAGTGGGATGAAACTAGAAATCAGTAACAGAAAGAATCATTTTTAAAAACCACAAATATTTAAAATTGATTATAACATGTTCTTGTGCAATTCTTTTGTCAGAGAAGAAATTAAAAAGGAAATGAAGAGATATCATGAATGGAAGTGGAAACACAGTATATTAAAACTTTTGGGATGCAGTAAAATCAGTTCAAAGAAGGGAGTTTATAGCATTAAATATCCACCCCAATAAAAAAGAACAATCTCAAACAACCTGGTGTTATATTTCAAATGACTAGAAAAAGAACAAACTAAGTCAAAAGTTAGCAGAAGAAAAAGAAATAAAGATCAGAAGAGAAGTAAATGAAACAGAGGCTAGAAAGACAACAGAAAAGATCAATGAAACTGAGTTGATTTTTTGAAAAGCTAAGCAAAAGTGACAGGTTTTAGCTATGCTAAGAAATGAAGCAAGAAGAGTCAAGTAAATAAAATCATAAATGAGAGAAGAGATTGATAGGATTGAATTACAAAGGCTTATCAGAGACTGCTTTAATCAATTACACAGCAACGAACTAGATAAACTAGAAGAATTGGGTAAAATCTCAGAAACATATAATCTTCTAAGCCTGAATCATGAAGAAATGAAAAATGTGAGCAGGCCAGTAATGAATAGAGGTGGAATCAGAAATAAAAGGTGTCACATAAAGAAAAGAAATAGTCCAAGACTTTATTGCTTCATGGCTGGATTCTACCAAATATTTAAAAAGATAATACCGATCTTTCTCAAACTCTTCTGAAAAATTGAAGAGGAGAAAAATCTTGCAAAGTCATTTTATGAGGTCAGTGCTAACTCTGATATCAAAGCCAGACCAAGACACTGCAAAAAAACAGAAGTACTGGCCAATATCTTTAATGAACATCAATGCCAAAATCGTCAACAATATACTCGTGAGCCACCTGCAGCATCTTACATCCTTTTAGAGTACATTGTCTGCCGAATTAGCCAGACTTAAACCCTGACTGATAGAGGTGACTACCATTTCTATTTCTTTTTGCCCAAAAGGAGCTCCAGCTGTTTGAAGAAGAATAGCAGAAGATTCTCCACAGTTTATATTAACAACCCTAGCAATGCTTGCTAAGCATGTTACTGTTTACTTAATATTGTAAGACTTGGGATAGAAGTAATGAGTCACGGACTTCAATGAATAGGATGATCATTGCATTTTAATAAATGGAGCAGTAAGCTTATTCCAATGTATTAACTTAAAGAAAATATAAAAAGCAGGTTTGAATTTTTATTAGTTTAGGTATTATATCAAATTCTTTGACGGAAGAAAATATGTTAAATGTATTAACTATTAAGCTTCCTTAGAGCATCTTCACTATACCACCTTTGCCCAATCCTTCCATCCTATCTCTGGGCATTCACTAATATCACTCACATATTCATTCATGAGTTACTTCTACTCCAATTTTTGATTGATCTTCAACTAGAATTCATCAGTTTATTTTTATTTATTTTTTTATGTGCCTCCACTCTAATCAGTACAAATGTTGCTCATGGACCCCAAAAGTCAGTTGCATACATATTTTTTATGGGCTCATCTCCCCTTATTAGAATATAAAGCCTCTAAGGACAGGAACAACGTCTTATGGTTATGATGCATTTGGCATAATGATGTTATGTTTATTTAGAATTGTTTAAACAAATGCACATTTACCCAAAACGGATAGTGTATACATTCCATACACTACAATAATGAATTCATGCTGATGCATAGGAATTGTAAAATCATATCCCCTGAAAGGAAAGGCATTAATCTGGTTAGGTGTTTGGATTTTTAAAAATTTATTTCTAACTATCAACTGGGTCTTTTGAAATGTTATAATGTATTTTTGCATAGTAAACGTAAAAAAAAAAATCAGCTTTTCTAATGACCTAATAGAATCGTCAAGGTGGTAAGTGAGAACTCCAGGCTCCTCAGCAAAGGCAGTAGTACCACTTGGAATCCTTTGATCAAGGTAATGCTTTCACAGCATTCCTTAACTTTCCATCCAGACAGGAAGCAACTGGCCACCATCCTCAACCAGAAACTCCCCTTGGTTATTCCAACATGCTTCTGTTGTGTTCCGCTAAAACCCTGAGCTTGCCTCTTTTGTATCACTTCCTGTGACATATAATCATTGCCTTCTTGCATATATTTCTTAGATACTTGCTAGTTTTCCTTGTAAGTGATTAACCAATCAGATAGAAAATACGAATTATTTTTCAACTCGCAAGATCTTGAGATGTCACGGCCATTATAAAAAGAAGTCAACAGGGCCAGCAGCTGTCATGGAGCTCAAGGCAGCTTGATCCCACATGGTCAACTCTGTGATTTGAGTGCTGAACACAAAAGCTTGAAAAACACACTGGACACATGTGCATAAATGCCCAAAATCCTGAAAGGAGATTGAAGGAGAAGAGATAGTGACATAGCCATTCCCCTCTGGGTGATGATTTCTCACTTTCTCTTTCTCTTTCTGGTGAGTGCACATACCCTATAGCAAAAAATAAACAAAGTCAACAACTACGTATTGAATTGAACAGAATAATCCCTGACGCCAGCTGTTATGTCATTTCCCCATAATGCCACAAGAGGATATTGTGCATGTATTTGTGTCCACATAGGTGTGTTCATAAGCACAGGGAGTGCTGTATGGACACAGGGATTATAATAAAAAATCAGGAAATATTTGAGGCCATGCTCTGTGCCAGTTATCTACTATCTATACCAGTCATTGTACATCTTACGAATTTCATTATAATTCGCCCATAACATCATAGAATAATTATAATCTTGTAAGGAGACAATCCTGATACACAAAGTTGATTTGGGTGCCTAAATGTTGATGCATTTTTTAGGAAGGCAGACCAACAACATTGAAATCACACGTCTACATGCTGTATCAGACTGTCGAGTGCCTTAGAAACCTTAGGAAGAACTACTGAGAAGATTTTCAAGATGAAGTAGGGTAAACTCCAATTAGTCACACCAACTTTCCTACGGGTTCATAGTGCCCATCTGTGAAAAGTTATGGCCCATTAGAAATGAAAATGGGTATGATACACTGTAAAGGAGAGCTAATCAAATATTCCAAAAATGAAAGCAAAATCTCTGAGCATTAATTTATTTACAGCATGAATAATTTAATATCCACCTCAGATTTAATTACAAGCCATGGTCAATTAACTAATTTAGTAACAATGTGTAAATAATGGACAATTTCTATGTACTCAATAAAACTTTAAGAATTACTATAATACCAGAAGAATTATAAGTAACAGGATTGTTTTTCCAAACACTTCTGAAAATAAAATAGAATATTATGATAATTTAAAAGAGATATTTTTCTTTTTAACTTTACAACTGGAGTTGAATGTAAATATTGTCCTCAGAGTTTCCTCATGCTTTCTGGAAAAAGTCAGAAAGAAATCAGAGAATCCATTTATCTAAATTATATTATTGTTGTAACTGCCTGCCTACAGATATAATAATGAGAGCCAATATTTGACTTATGATATGCAAAACACAGCTCTGAGAGTTTTTACTTTATAAATTCATTAAATTCCTATAGTACAGATTTTATTATCTTTAAGAGGGAGATTTTTGCTTATAGGGCACATGTGCTTGCCAGAGAAACAGAGAGAGACAAAAAGCAAGAAATCACCCCCTCAGGGGATGGCCACACCATAGTCTCTTCCTCTTCATTCTTCTTCCAGGATTTTGGGCATGGATGCACATGTGTCTGGTGTGTTTTGAGCCACTGAGTCCAGGACTCAAACTTCGGTCAACTAGGTGGGAGTCCAGAACCCTAACCATTATGTCATCTGCTGGTCCCCAGCACAGCTTTATGATTGTTTTTTGCTTTTATTGTTTTGTTTTTATGTAGTTTTAGCTATAGGGCACATGTGCTTGTGATGGGAGGAGTGAGAAATCACCCTTCAAGGGGATAGCCACACTGCAATCCCTTCTCATCCATACTTCTCTCAGAATTTGGGGCATGTATGCAAAAGAGACCAACTTGAGTTTTAAGCCATCAGGTCTGGGACTTGAACTATGAAGTCAGCCATGTGGGATGCAGGGCCTTAATCTCCACACCACCCAAAGGCCCTATTTTAGGTATTATTTTTAGATTGATTGTTGCAGTTCAGAAACTGAGACACTCAGAAGACACAAACAAACCCAAATTCATGGAATAAATCCCTAGGATAAGCTCTTGGTCCCAGATCTGTTGGCTTAAAAATCATACCAGGCATTTTTGTGTACGTGCCCAAAATTCCAGGAGGAGAATGGAGGAGAAGGGAATGCAGTGTGGCCATTACCACTGAGGTTATTTCTCACTTTCCCTCTGTTTCTGTCTCTTTCTCTGGTGAGTGTATGTGTCATATGGCAAAAACATTTTTTAATAAATGCTAGACTTTACATGAAACAACTCCACACTTTACTGAGAAAAAAAGTAATCACAATAAAGAAATGAAAATATGCTAATTAACATTAAGAGGTACTTCTAAATGAGCATTACTGAAACAGGTAATTATCACTCTAATGGAGAACTAATCTGTCAATTTAAAATTTTCATTATTTCCAAAGTGCGATTCTATGCACCTGGGAAAGATCTCTGCTCAGCTAAGTATGAATTTCTGACCTCTAAGTAACATCAGTGCTAATTTCCTGGTTTCTTGATGTCCAAAATAAAAATTAATAATGTGGCAATTGGAGTAAGTAATGTTTAGAAAGTTAGAAAGGCCTAAATTTGAAGTCTACATTTATCACTTGGTAATTTGAGGTTTATATGGAATAATTTTACCACTATCTGCTCCAGTTTTATTCTGCTAAGTGGGGATAACCATACTAATTTATAGTTTACATATTATATGAATTTCATACAGACCTCTGGCATAGGATCTTATTGTATAATTTTAGTTTAGTGTTCAGTATAATTTTGTTTTCTCCCCACACTGTGGAAATATTTAGGGAAGATAAACATATTCTTGCTTTGCTCTTTAAATTGTGCAATTATGAGAATGTTATAAAATACAATTATTTGCTATAACAGGACAAGGCAGTTATGGTTGACATTTTAACACTACTTTGATTTTCAATATGGTTTTTGTTCCATAGTTTATAGGATAACTTAAAAGAAGTAAACAGAGGTTTCTTGTTTGTTGATTTTATTTTCTCTTTTTTAAATAAATACTTAATCTCATTCAGAAAAAAATCAATGAGTTGCTACCAAAAAAGAAAGTGCTTATTAAATGCTCATTTGAAACATAGCTTTGAAGCATAATTTAGTTAATTTGCTAGTTAATTCTTTTTTTCATCTATGCTACTCCTCAGGGCACTTTATACCCAAGAACTCAGTATTTTGTAGAACCTTTTTTGTCCTTAATAAGTAAATATATTTCTTATGCTCTCAATATAACTGTAGCTAAGAGCAGTTTTCCTAGCCATTTTCTCTAATAACTTGCTTCTGAATAAACTAATCCTAAAAGCCTGCAGGAGAGAAAATGTGTCTCTGTGGCATCCTTGAGCCTCAGGGTAATTCTTAGTGAGAAGGCCTCTGATTCCTGCTGAGAATACCTGCATTCCCCATAGAGTCAAATTATAAAGACTCAAAAGCAGTGTGCTACAAGCTAGATTGAATTTCTCCACCATTGTATAGATATTTAACTGAGCTTTTGCCAATGTGGTGAGTAGTAAATCCAATACTATGTATTGAACCATGAAAGCTCTCTATTTTGGACAGTGCCATGTATTTTGATTCTTGTTCAATTAGACCCCAAAGCCCAGACGATAATCCCAAGAATAGATTAGTGGGATTACATCAGGTTAAAAAGCTTCTATATAGCAAAAAAAAAAAAATCATAATTAGAGTGAATCGACACCCCTCGGAATGGGAGAGTATATTTGGAAGCTATGCCTCAGATTAGAGACTGATAACCAGAATATACAGAGAACTCAAGCAGCTCACCTGAAAACAAGCAACCCAATTAAAAGAAGGGCAAATGAGTTGAACAGACAAATCTCTAAGGAACACATATGAACAGCCAAAAAGCATATGAAAAAATGATCAACATTCCTTATCATAAAGGAGGTGCAAATCAAAACCAAAATGAGATACCACCTAATCTCAGTCAGAATGGCTAGAATTAAAAAAAAAAAAAAAAATGTGCTGATGAAGCTGTGGAGAAAAAAAAATCTCCTTCACCATTTGTAGGAATGTAAATTAGTGCAGTCACTGTGGTGAACAATATAAAGATTCTTCAAAGACTTACAAATAGAACTACCATATGATCCAGCAATTCCACTTCTGGGTACCTACCAAAAGAATAGGAAGGCACTCAGTAGGGGAACATTTGCATATCTATGTTTACTGTGCCATTGTTCACAATTGCTAAGACATGGAAACCACCCAAATGTCCATGAACAGATGAATGGATTGAAAAAGTGTGGCACACATGCACTATGAAATATGTTCAATCATAAAAAAATGAGATTCTGGCATTTGATAGAAAGTGGAAGAATATGTAAAGTTAATGCTAAACAAAGCAAATCAGACTGTGGAAGAAAGGCATTGTATATCCCCACTCAACATATGCTGAATGTCTGCACTCTATAGCAGAAATTGAAATATTAAACAGTATAAAAACATGGAGAGAAACTGTGGAAATCAGAGATAGTGTAGGAGGAAGGTGGGAAATGGAGGAAGGTGAAGGAGAGGAAATAAAGGGAAGGGAAAAAGAAGTAAAATATTTAAGAAATATAATAAGTAAATAAATATATTTTTTAAACGTATGCACATTCACATATAGGAAACGATAGAATGAAAAGTTTTAAGATTTGTTTTGCTTATAGAAAATGTGCTTCTAGGGGCTAGGAGAGGGTGTGGTGGTTGAGTCACTGGACTCACACATAGCTATCCACAGTTCAAATCCTGGACCTGACAGCTTGCTTTCTCACTTTCTCTCTCTGGTGAGCACATGTGCTCTATAGAAAAATTGGAAAATAATAATAAATAAAATTAAATAAATAATTATAAAACAAAACAAAATAAAAAATATAAAATGCATTTTTGGCTTTTTTTCTCCTCAAGGGAAATTGGACTAACATCCAGGTCTATCACTACACTGAACTAAAAATCTAATTATAATTTGGCATATGCCATTAAAGTGGTTCACACCAACAGAGCTCAGAAAAGGTGTAATTCAGTTTTGAGTAGAATTTAAGAACTTAGGCTTATAGGAACTATTAGTGTAAACCTCATTTTGCCATACACTAATGTTTAAACATGGCAAGGCATTCAACCTACATTAATCTTAATTTCATGATGTATAAAATGGGCATAATGTAGCTTAGTTTTATTGTAAAGATAAAGAGATGGTTATGTAAAGTTATTAGCATAGTGCCTTTCCAAGAACAAGTGTTCAATATATACTTGCCACTCAACCTTGGAAAGAAGGAAGACAGAAAAACCTCCCTAGAGGTGACAGCATTTGAACAATCAGGGTCCAAATGGGCATGAAAAATATTTGAAAGGCCTCTCATGAAAATGAAAACAATATTAATAAAAGCTAATATAAAGTTTTATGCTGAATTCATGCAAAATACAAAGAGTTCAATCATGCTAGTTAGCGTGTATGATAGAGGACATAAAAAGTTGATTTTTTTTCAATAATGACAAATTATTCTGTTAGTTACAAAAAAATACATTAGTCCCTTATCTGAGGCACAGTTTACAAAATTATTCTCCCATTCTAAGGGTTGTTGATTCACACTAATTATTGTGTCTTTTTCTGTGTAGAAACTTCTTAATCTGATGTAATTTCACTTATCTACTTTTGGGATTATGGCCTGTGCATTTGGGGTCTTATTTAAAAAGACTTTGCCTACCCCAATGTCTCCTAGAGTTTCCCCAGTGCTTTCCTCCAGCAGTTTCATAGTTTGAGGTTTTAGGTTTAGATTTTTTATCCACTTTGAGTTGATTTTTGTTAATGGTGAGAGAGGGGTCCAGGTTCATTTTTTCTGCAGGATGTACAGTGATTGAATGTATACAATACATTTTAAAGAAAAAATATACATTAAAATTCTCCACTATGATTCTATGATATTGTCTGTTTTTCATTTTTTTAATTTATTTTGTGTATTTTGAGGCCATTATTTTAGGAGCAAACATTTTAGAGTTTTTAAACTAACTCTGTGATTGTTATCTTTCATTAAAGGATATTTTCAATTGCTTTATTATTTATATCTGGTGAGCTGTAAAATATTAATATGTCTTAATAAATTGGATGAGAATGATATCATAAGGTGTATATTCTTAAAAAAGCATGTTATAATAGTTTCTGCATTGGAAAAATATGCAGAAATTTCCCAATTTCTTGGAAAATAAATCCCACACTCAAGCAATCCCTGGGTTAAAGCCTCATTTCCTTTTATGTCAGAGGCTTATATTTTCACATTTTTTTTAGTGCCAGAGGATATGTGTGTGTGCATGGAAGAAACAGGGAGACAGAGACAGAGAAAAAGAGAAAGCATCCCCCCAAATGGGATGTTTACACAATAACCTTTTTCTGTTCCAATTGTCCATCCTATCAGGATCCCAGGCATGTGCCCACATGCCTTGCATGTTGTTCAAGCTACTCAAGCTGGGATTCACATCCTGGTCAGCCATGTGGCATCCAGCTTTCTTTTGCACAGCAAGTAACCTCTATACTGTGGGAATGGCCTATATTTAATATCAAATTGCATTTAGCATATTATAAGTGAAATGCATTTTGTTGCATTTATATATTGTATTATTTATTCTATTTTAAATACTTTTTATTGTATCCTTAGATATCTCTTATCCAATATGTTCTTAGAAAACAGAGATCATGTTTTGTACATCTATTATATCTTGCATGTTGCTTACATGATTCAGTTTACACTAAGTTTTAGTCAGTTACTGCCATATTGCCAGTAGAAGTAAGTGTGCTGATTATTTTCATATTTGTTACTTTTCCTAATCCTCACCACTGCCTTGTGAGATGTATAATATTATTTACATTTCCCAGTTTAATAAAAAAGAAAAGAAAAACTGTGCTCGGGGATCTACGTGACTTGTCCGAGATCATAAAGCCAGTATGAGAGCTTCCATTTGAATACAATATAATAGACTTTTAGTCCAGTTGTGATTTTTTTTTTAAGATTTATTTCATGTTGTTTTCTGTCGCTGACTCACACAGACTCTCAGGGTACAATTGTATTGCGCAAATTCCTTTCACTCAAGACTAAGCACCATTAACTCCTCTGGGAAGACACTGTTAATATGCTGAAACTGGGTTAGATGCTGTAATATTAATATCAACTACTTTTTGCTATTTCAGCATCTATCAAACATTATATACTTATCTTTTAAACTTCTTTTTTTTTTGAGAGAGATTTTTGCTATAGCGTGCATGCACTCACCCAAAGACAGAGAGAGACAGAAAGCAAGAAATCATCCCCGCCTTGTGGTGGTCACTCCCTAATCCCTCTATTTTTCTCCATTCTCCTCTTGAGATTTAGGGCATGAACACACATATACCCAGCATGAGTTTCAAACCACAGGGTCCAGGACTTGAACTGTGGTTGACACCGTGGGAGTCTAGTGCCTTATACACTATGCCACCTGCTGGCCCTTGAGATTACTAAATATGCTTGAGTCTCTTCTACATCTCTAGCAATTCACGTAATCTTTGGTGCCTAATATCTGCTCAGTGAGCATTAATTAAATAATACATGTGTCCATGAGTATTACTACTATTCATTTATTAAAGAATGACATTAAATTCCTCCTCACATGTGAAAGACTATCCAATTTTGCTCTACCATGCCTTGATCTCTTGATTTTTTTTATAGAGGCTTTTTTCCTATAGGCGCATGCACTTGTCAGAAAGACAGAGAGAGACAGAGAGATAAAAAGCGAGAAATCACCCTCCAGGGGAATGGCCACACCACAATCCCTTCTCTTCCATTCTCCTCTTGGGATCTTGGACACACACGCACAAGCACCCAGTGTTAGTTTAAGTCACCAGGTCCAGGACTCGAATTGAGGGTAGACTATGTGGAAGTCCAGCAACATAGCCATTACGCTAACTGCTGGTCCCAATCTCTTGATTAATTAGTAATATTTTTTTCTGACTTTGCTTTGCAACTTATCTTGCAAGCTAATCAGTACATGAAAAGCATCAAAAGAACATGCTTCTCCTTCCATCTATATCTATATATCTATATCTATATCTATATCAGCAATTTTTTTTATAATAGTAATAAGATACTTGCTGTTTTACCACTCTATATTTGATATTGTCTAGAAGTTATATTCAGCTTCTAGAAGTTCTTGTATTTGGTTGATATTTAGTAAGTCATTCTAGGTGGGTAATAAGGGTTAAGTAGGTCTTAGAGATACACAGATGGGGCCAACACAATCCTGTCTGAGAAACATCATTTGCTTTGGAAAGCAGCACGTAACCAAGTGGTATGTAATTATTCATTGAATCTTTCTTTAGTAGCTACAAACTGAATAGTGAGACAATGCCTGTTCTAGAGTTACTTTCTGTCTTAAAATTCTGAGTTGCTTGCTGGGCCCATGCGTGCACATGTCCCAAATTCTGGTAAGAAATGGTGGAGGAATTGTAGCATGACTATGCCCCATTGGGAGGTACTTTTCCTTCTGCCACTTTTTCTGTCTGTTTCTCTCCAGTGCATGCATGTACCATCTGGAAATGTTTAAAAAATAATCTGTGTTGTTTGACTAGTGTTATTGGACATAACTTTAAAGAGATGTGTACATAATTTACTGTATAATAAAACATGACTCCTCTGAGGAAATGAATTAATTTAGTACAGTAATATAAAACTAAACAGAACATAGTTGATAAATAAACATGGATAAGCTGAACAGAATACAGTGGTAAATAAACTTGGAGAAGAGATACAAAGGAGGATTTGGTCTTTCCAACTTCCACCTAGTGTATTCATACCTATTTGGACTTAAGTTGTTCTCTACGGAACAAGTGCATTTATTGAAAAATGAACTCCTTGCTGATTAGGTTGTCTGTGGCCTATCCCTAGGAGAAATGTGATTTAAACAAATTAAAATCTTCCACTTTTTAAATTGAACAAGCCAGGATCCTCAGCCCTATCGCTCTTACTCCCATGCTGGGGTGAAATGAAGACCAAACTATAATTGGCAATTAATAACCTCAGATTCTATTATACAGCTCTTGTTGCAGAATTCATCTGCAGAGGAACTTCTCAAGAAAACTGCACGTCTAGGTCACTGTGAACAAAAACTGCTCTCCCTCACTTACAGAACAAAAAAAAATGTCACCATGACATTGAAACTGTAGCCTTGACCTCTGGATCATCTGCACCTGGATAACCAGTGTCCGGTCTCCCAGCGACTTCTCAGTCTCAGGCTGGCACAAGAAGAGTCAGGAGCTGGGTCTAGAAGGGCCCACAGCTCTAAGGGACATGGGTGGCAAGGCAGTTACCCCAGCACATGAATTAAGTTTCTTCTATAGAGAGACCTCCATTAAGTGCTTTCTTAAAGCTACAGCCTCTCGTATTTCTTTCTTCCTTCTATTTATTTATTTTTAAATTTTTTTTATTTATTTATTTGTTTATTTATTTATTTTTGCCAGGGAGTATGTGTACTTGCTTGAAAGATACAGAGAGGCAGAGAGAAAGTAAAAAAGCACCCCTATGGGGCATGGTCACAATTCCCCTCCTCATTTCTTCTTTCTGAATTTTGGGAATAAACACACACAAACACACACAACACACACACACACACACACACACACACACACCTGGTGTGGTTCTCAAGTTCCTGAGACTGAAACCATGCAGTAAGTCACTTGGGATCCAGTCACCTGAACCACCATGCCACAGGCAGACCTCAAACTTCCCTAATTATACACAAAAATTGGATATCTGAGAAACAAGAAAGATAAGTAGAAAATTGATATGATGAATGTATACTTAATCTGAACATGCAAATTAGAAGATTACTTCATCGATTTTTCTCCTTGAATTGGCCAAAAGAAAGAAAAAAAGGAAGAAAAAAGTGGTAACAAGTTCGGAGAAATAAATATCAAGGAGGCCACACACTGTCATATACCTTAGCAGCTGACAATTAAGAAATACCAACCCAGGCCTATCTATGGGTATATATCATTTGAACTGCTAACTTTATATTTGTAGGGATTCAAAGTAAGAAATTAATTTAAGACGGGAACATAGATCTACATAAATATTTTATTATTTTACCTTTCCATTTATAATAGCTAAAACCAGGAAACCACATAAATATTTAAGCATTGTCAGTATTAAGTGCTTTCCTGTATATACGGAAACCAGAAGCCACCACAGCCATCAAAACGGCATCATAGTGACCATTGTACCTGTACTGGCAGGTAACAGAAACGCATCTCTCAGTGATTCCAGTGATTTTCTTGAAATGTCACTCTATACATTCAGTAGGTTATAACGTTCTACAATGATAGTTCATGTATTTATTTCAATTTCTTTTATATATCCAATCATGTTATTTAGCTTGCAAAATGAGTATTCCAACATGTGTACATTTCCCCCCAGTCCAGTTGACAATACTATAAAGTTATCTTCAACAGATAATAATCCATTTCTTTGTCCCATAAATGCTTTGCCTCTCTATTTTTCTCCTTAATGTCCTTCCTCAGACTATATTCCTTCAACCACCTTCTTCCCACACCATATCTGGTATTCACAATCATTTACTGTTCTATATCGTTTAGTCATTCAGTTTTGGCCACAGAGTGCAGACACTTGTCTCCACTTAATACATACTGAAAATCTCTTATTGTCAGAAGCAACCTCAAATTATTAAAAACAAAACAAAACTATGCCTAAAAGCTTTGGACAGACACTTTTTGAGGCTAATTACAAAATCATAATTAAATGATATATTTTTATAACCTTGGATAGTTATTGTGAAGGTATCAATTCTCCCCAAATTAAGGTCCAGATTATTAAACTTCTAATAAAAATGTAGCAAGCATTGCTACAGGTACATGAACAGAAGTCTATAGCTTTAAAATATACATCCCTCAAGAGTTTTCCCCCACTCCAGTGGAAAAATAGACATAAAAACTGTGTATACATTGAAAAATGTAGAATGAGGGAACAATCCTCTACTTAGTCTCAGTGACCTCATAAAACTGCAGCAGTCATGCAGAATGATGATGCTGGGAGGATTGTCAGACCTAATGGTGGGTTAGAATAGAAAAAACAGATGTTTAATATGCAGATTATTAGAGAAGGGTTCATCATGTTCTAAAATCTTTTGAATCCAGCTCCTCTTCCTTTCATCACAACCAGTCTTAATTCGGGCCCTACTGACCTCTCTCCCATGTGAAGACAGTTCATGTCATATAGTAATTTGTAATTATTCTGCTATATGAATTTGAACAAAGCTCTGTGAGATTGCTGATCAATTAAAACTCAAGTCTCATTTGAAAAGTACTTTGTTGCTGTCTTTTCATTGAAGGTACAAGTTCTAATTGCTAGCACTTTGCAGAAGAAGTGTCCATCTCATGAGAAAACAAAATCTCAGCATAATTTGAAAAGGTGAATAACTTCTGGTTATGTAAGAATGTGCAGAAAATTCATGAATTGTTAACAACTGGGATTCCTGTGAAAATCAGGGTCCTGTCTTAACTTTTCCATGTCATTGAACTTGTGCTTAATATTAAGCCTCTTAAGGGAAGGAATTTCCAAAGGAGCAAAAATATGAAGTATTTATTTCACTTTAGAACAAATGTTAAATTTTGGAAAAAAATAAAAAGAAACTCAGAAAAATTTAAATGAATGTTTCATTGATTTTACTGTGAAGAAAGGACTTTGCAACAATACATTTTAAGGGAAAAAGTACGTGCAAAAAAAGCAAAATTACTGTAAAGCACAAAAATCCTAATACTGAAATAAACTATCGAGGGGATTTCAACAAAATAAAATTTAGAGGCTTTTTATAATCAGAAAAATAAGTTCAAAGAATGAAGTTTGACTCTTTGTGTAAATTGGTAAAACAATCTAACAGCAACAACTAAGGAAAAATTATGTAGTTAAAATCATTTTTTTGAAAAGTACTTACGTTCATGAGAAATATTCCTAATATATTGCTAAATAAAAAAGAATACAAAGCTGAATGTATAATGGCACTTATTTATTTATTTATTTATTTATTTTACCTAGATGTGTGTGTGTTTTGTTTTGAGTTTATTTACTAATTTTCCAGGAGAGAGACAGAGAAGGAGAATCATGCAACCCTGACAGGGTCTTCACAATGTGAAGCATACCCACCCTGTCAGCCTGGAACATGGGCATACACACATACACAAAGACACACACACACACACACACACACACACACACTTACTTAGTATTCTGGGAGTACCAGGGATGCATCTGAGACCTACACATTTGGAGGCAGGTCCCTATGCCAACGTCTGGACTTTGTGTGTGTGTGTGTGTGTGTGTGTGTATTTGTGTATGTGAGACAGTGTGTGTGGTATGTGTATAAAAACCGTCAGTCTCCAAAATCCAACAACGCACAGCCATGTCAACCACTGGCCTCTTCAGAACTCTCGTAAGGTCATTAACTGTCTATTCAACATATTTGATTCTTCTGTAGATCCCCGGAAAGATTTACACATTTAATCTTTCTGTTTTGTCTTTAATTCACTAGAATTGATTTTTTTCAATGAGGTGTTAGTTAGTGCTAAAATTTTATTTCCTTTCATTTAGATCCAACTTCCTCCAACACCACTGTACTATGCCTTCCAAATAACCTGCACTTTCCCTTCTTCCATCCTTAATTTCCTTACACACGCAAGTCTGCTTTTAAACTGTGTTCTGCTTCATTGCTCCTTTTGTCTATCCCTTTCCTACTACTATACTGGCTTAGTAGCTTTATTACATATAATTATATCCACTTAAGAAGATTCTCCCACATTATTTCTATTTTTAATCTGATGGTTTGCTATCTACATCAAGTCATTGTACATCTCTACAGCATATGGCTTGTTTTTCAAGGCAGGCATGCAGTATACTACAATCAAATTAGGGATATCACCACGAATGTCATTTTAAGTCTTGTGTCTTATAAGAGGCGTGTTTTTTTTTTTTTTTTTTTTTCTGAGCTCTTCCTACCCACTTCCTAATATCTAATTCTCTGCAACATTATCCTATTTATTTTTATATACTGCTGTTACACATAAATATTTCAATTAGCTTTTCAACTTTCATAAGAATTCCTGTTGGAATATTGTATGTAATTGCATTACCTTTAAAGATAAATTTAGGGGGAAGCTATAAATTTAACAAGAATTTATATTCCATAGTGACACTTCCTATTTCATAAACTCATATTGATATTTTTTCTCTCTTCGTTCATTTTTATATTTTTAAATAGTCAATCACTAAACATCTTTAAACATACAAAATAGATTTTCCCAGCATAAATTGTATATTAGTCCAGACAAAGATATTACCATATACATGATCGTCACCAGGTAACTGTCCATTTTTGTTCGTTAAATGTTTTGTCTTTTCCCCCCTTGATTCGTTCTCTCCTACACCCCTCCATTGTCAATCCTTCTCTTGTACTGTCTCTGCTATCCCAGTTCCTCTCCATGCCTTTAGAACTTCCAGTCTTTCTGTTTCTGTTATAGAGCATATACATTCAGAACATATTAAGTGGGGATATACAATGCTTCTCTGTGGTAGTCTGGCTTGTTTCACCCAGCAGAGAATACATGGAGATTATTCAAAAACCTGCAAAGTCCCATACAATCCAGTAATTCCATTCCTGGATATTTACTCAAAAGACAGGAATATACTCAGTTGGAAAAGTGCTTGCACATCCACATCTAAAACATATTGATGTTCTCGCTTTTATTAGGTTTTTCTTTATTTAGGCTTCCTACAATTTTATAATTTTTATATACGCTTCCTTTGCTAGATCTATTGATTGAATTTTGTACATTTATTCTATTCAGTGAAGTAATAATTTTCTTTGAAAGTGAATACTAATCAGAGATACCAACATAATTCTCGTTTTTAAACTGAATGTGTCGAGTCAGTATATTGCAACTGTCTAATGTTTGTTTTAGTTCTGATCCTTAACTCTAAAATTTGTCTTCTAAAAAGATATGGGTCTTTTTCCTGAAGTATACATTTCAGATCCTATTAGCCTTTTTTCCCTAGTACAACTGTATTCTTTGACAATTAAATATGTAAAAAATTAATCCAAATTCAATAATCAGTGCAGTTTTAACTTGTGTCACTGATTTACTAGTTTTCATTTGTTCGAAAACAAAAATATTTTTTAAAATATTTTTAAATAAGAAAAATTACATTATATATAGATATATAAAATGTTTTATATACATAAATATATATAAAACAATAAATAAATACATTTAATAATAAATACATTAAATATATATTAAATATAAATATTAATATATTATATAATATAAATATTAATATAAATATTATATGAGATATTCTTCAGAGATTTAGAAAAACAATCATAAAATTGGCCTAGAATCATAAAAGTCCTATATCTCCAAAGTAATACTGCACAAGGAGAGTAGAGTAGAAAGCATCTCATTCTCTGACCCCAAAATGTATTACCAAGCTGTGATAATCAAAACAGCATAGTACTGGCAAAAAACACACATGTATACCAATGAAACAAAATAGAGAATCCAGAAATAAACTCCAAAACAAACAGTCAACTGATTTTTGACAAAAGACATAAGACAATCCTGTGGGAAGAAAACAAATCTTCACAAATTGGTGCTGAAAAAACTGGATATCCACCTGAACAAAAATGACATTAGACCCCTATCCTTCACCATTAACAAAAATCAACTCAAATGGATCAAGGGTCTAAACATAAAACTTTAAGCTATAAAACAACTGGTGAAAAGCACAGGGGAAACTTTGGGTGACATCGGAGTACACAAAGACTTCCAAATCACAGGCAATAACAGTAAAAATAGACAAGTAGATTACATCATATTAAAATGCTCCTGCATAGCAAAAGAAACAATAGTGTGAAGAGATAACCCTTAGAATGGGAGAATATATTTGCAAACTCTTCTTCAGACAAAAGACTGACAACCAAAATAAATAGGGAACTTAAGCAGCTTACACACAAAAAAATACTGAATCCAATTAAAAACATAGGAAAATTAACTGAATAGACAACTCTCAAAGGAAGATATATGAACAGCCAAAAATCATATGAAAAAAATACTCACTAGCTGTTACTGTAAGGGAGATGGAAATCAAAACCACAGTGAGATACAACTAATCCTAGTCAAAATTGCTAAGATTAAATGAAGTAAACAATAGGGACCAGCAGGTGGCATACTGGTTATGTCACTGGACTTCCATGTAGTTGACTACAGTTTGAGTCCCAGACCCCGGTGGCTTAAAATTTATGCCTGGCCTGGGAACCAGCAGTTAGCGTAATGGCTGTGTCGCTGGACTCCCACGTAGTCGACCACGGTTCGCGTCCAGGACCCGGTGGCTTAAAACTCATGCCGGGCGCATGTGTGTGCATGCCCAAGATCCTGAGAGGAGAATGGAGGAGAAGGGATTGCGGCGTGACCATCCCCTTTCTGTCTCTATGTCTCTCTCTGTCTGGCAAGCGCACGCGCCCTATAGCGAAAAACCTCTCAAAAAAAAAAAAAAATTCATGCCAGGCATATGTGCATGTATGCCCAGATCCCTAGAGGAGAGTGAAAGAAAGGGATTGTGGTGTGGTAGTCCCCCCTGGGAAATGATTTCTCACTTTCTGTCTCTGTTTCTCTCCTTTCCTCTGGTGAGCACACATACCCTATAGCAAAAAATCTTTCAAAAAAATTTGTATTTGATATACAATCTACACATTTTGAAACAGCTTACTCCATTCACTATCCTTGTCTATTGAATAAAACTCTTTGGTTGATTATAAAAGTGAGATATATGTTTAGACTATATATCCTCTTCATTAAAATATCACATATTTTGGGACTGGCAGTTGGCATAATGGCTAGGTAGCTGGACTCTCATGTAGTCGACTGTGGTTCAAGTCTCGGACCTGGTGGCTTAAACTCACACCAGGCACATATGTGTGTGTGACTCAGATCCTGAGAAGAGAATGGAGGAGGGATTGCAGCGTGGCCATGCCTCCTTGAGGGGGGAGGTGATTTCTCATTTTCTGTCTCTCTGTCTTTCTGGCGAGTACACATACCTTATAGCAAAAACCTTTCCAAGATAAATAAATAAATAAAAGCAATATCACATAGTTTAAATGGTTATAAATTATAAATAATAGAAATGATAATATGTATGTAAGTCAATTAATGTCATTGTGATATCTATATATAGACCGTATCTTTGTGTGCACGTATACCTGAGTTTCTCACTTCTGAATTGAATTTAGATGGTGTATAGAAATATAATTAAATAAAAGTTGATATTCAAAGATGTTGACATGAAGAGAAAAGAATGGTAGGGAAATAAAGTAAGGATTAATGTAAAAATGTAGGTGACATAAAGTCTTGTATACACAAATATGGGATTTAAATGACATTAAATCCCCTAATAGCCACATAAAAATCTCATATGTTCATTAAAACAACTATGTCTAAAAGACAAATAAGACAGGAAAAAGCAAAAATTTACTTCTATATACTAAGTTATAAAGTTTTAAGAGGAATATCCTGTCTACTTTTCTACCTCTTTAATTAGTACTTTATTCTTAATGAAACTCATAAGTAACTGGTACATCTTTTTTAGTGTATGAACTTCTTAATGATAAACCACGTGTCATCCATAGCTGTATTGAAATTGTACCTGGGGCCAGCAGGTGGCATAGTGTTTAAGGTACTAGATTTGCGCACGGCCAACCACAGTTCAAGTCTCAGACCTGGTGGCTTGAAACTCAACATGGGCCCTTGTGCACATGTCCAAAATTCAGAAGAATGGAGGAGAAGGGATTGCAATATGGCCACTCCCTCTGGGGGTGATATCTCACTTCCCCTCTCACTGTCTCTCCAGTGCATGCACACGCCATGACAAAAACCTTAAAAAATAAAAAGGAAAAGAGAAAAAGAAATTTTACCTGTAATAATGGCCTATCATTGAATGCACACTTTTAAACTAAAACTAATAATTTTTTTTTCTTTTTTTCTAGAGAGGTTTTTAGCTATAGGGTGCATGCGCTTGCCAGACAGACAGAGAAAGACATAGAGACAGAAAGCGAGAAATCACCCCCCAGGGGGGATGGTCACACCGCAATCCCTTCTCCTCCATTCTCCTCTCGGGATCTTGGGCACGCATGCACACGCGCCCGGCATGAGTTTTAAGCCACCGGGTCTGGGACGTGAATCGTGGTCGACTACGTGGGAGTCTAGCGACATAGCCATTACGCTAACTGCTGGTTCCTGAGAATTTTATTTTTAAAATAAAATTTTATTTTTATTTTTTATTCTAAGTGTAAGTTCCTGTGTATGCAAACATAAATATGCTTCAAAATGTGATTTTAAAAAAAAATGAATTGGGTGGGAGATTCTCATCAGTGATATGGGATATCTTAGAAATTTTCCCTGCGTATAAAGAGATTGTATGATTATTGTCAGTGAAAAAGATATATGTGATAAAATTATTCAGTAGATGTATTTTGAATAAATGTTTATTATTTTATGAAAGCAAGAATAAAAGGGGGAAGTCAATTTAGTAGTTCATTTTGGGGATTTTTTTTAGGGCCACTGGTAAAAATCTAAATATAAATGATAATTTTAAATAGTTTGAGTTATATCTTCATGACAGGTATGCATGTTACTTTTTGAAAAGCTGTGTTGAAAGAAAGAACAAAGATCATATTAGCCCAAGTCAAAATATTCTGCACATTGACTTTCAACATTTCTAGTGAATCATGTATATGTCTATTAGAATTTCCAATGGATTGTATACCAGATTAAAAGAATCTTGGCCACTTTCTGTTCTTCCGGTTTTAAAGGAAGAAGATAGAGAAGCATGAAAATATGTAGATTTCTCACTCGGAAATGTTTCTTTTTCTATGCAGATCAGTTATTGGAAATGTAGCATTCTATTTCATGATTTATTTATAAATTTTTGTCTCACATACTTTTGCACTCTACTACAATTACAGCTATGAAAGTTTCTGCTATCAGTATGAATCTTCCAAAAAATAAGTGCATTTCATGTAGGGGACAGAAATAAATAGACTCTATCCTATCATCATTTTCTGAGCTTAAATACTTAGCTACACTTGTATCGATTATTGAATGCTAAACAGGAATTTTAATGGTTTATAGCAATCTTAAGGTTTTCTAAGGATATTGGTCTATGAGATATCTTGCCTCTTAACACCACAATGTTAAATTCCTTTTGTCTCTCATCTGCCTAGTCCACTTCTGTCCTTATTTGATTACCTATTTGAGTATCTAACCAACAGAAAATCATTATATGAGTCTAACCTTAGGTTTGGAAATTTAGAGGATATTTAGTCACATGCTATGTTTGAGTTCATGTTCTCTATATGTTCATATTCTTTGAAATGTGAGCTTATCACAAGAGTTATTATTAAAAATTCATTCACTCATTCTCAAAAGATAATTGCTGAGCACCTATGGACTGCCAGACACTGAGGCGGGCCCTAGAGAAGACAAAGAACTGAATTATTTGAGTATTGTGATAGATCCCCTATGTTTTGTAGATGGCTTTCTTCTAGTGGAGTTTCACTTTTAAAATCCATTTTTTAGTTTTCATTAAATAGTAAGATTTCCAATGCACCTATGGTCCTATGTAAATACGTAGAGTTATTAAAATGTAGATATATGTATGCTCTATCTTCATTTGTTATTGCAAAAATATCCTGTCAACTAATATTCTTATTGTCCCCATTTTTCTGATGCAGATACTGAAGTTCAGGGAACTAAAAATATAGCTCTAATGACTTATGGTTATTAAATGACAAAGCCAGGATTAAACTCTGGGTTCACATTCTTTTTTTTTTTTTTTTTTTTGGAGAGGTTTTTTCCCTATAGGGCGCATGCTCTCGCCAGACAGACAGAGAGAGACATAGAGACAGAAAGCGAGAAATCACCCCCAGGGGGGACGGTCACGCCACAATCCCTTCTCCTCCATTCTCCTCTCGGGATCTTGGGCACGCACGCACACGCACCCGGCGTGAGTTTTAAGCCACCAGGTCCGGGACGTGAACCGCGGTCGACTACGTGGGAGTCCAGCGACATAGCCATTACGCTAACTGCTGGTTCCCTGGGTTCACATTCTTAACAATTCTATTAATTCTGGAAATACCAAGGCATTAAAAACTATGCTTCCAATTTTTAATTTTAATCTTTTCCCAGGCAGCTGATATGCAGTGTGATACATTCTATTTTTCACTTTTGGTATTCAGTAAATTAAATGACATAACTTTTTATTATAAAATAGGTTTTGTATTAATTTTGCTCAGGGATCAGCAGATGGCCTAATGGTTACATCGATGGACTCCCACATGGTTGACTATGATTCAAGTCCCAGACCCAGAGCTTAAAACTCATGCAGGGCATGTGTGTGTACATGCCCAAAACCCCAAGAGGAGAATGAAGGAGAAGGAATTGCAGTGTGGCCATCCCTCCTGAGAGGAGATGTCTTACTTTATGTCACTCTGTCTCTTTGTCTCTCCAGCAAGAGCATGCACCCTATAGCAAAAAATCTCTCTCTTAAAAATAACAAGAAAGGAAATAATTATTTTTCTAAACTGTCATTGTTCTGAGTATGTTTGAGGTAGACTAGGCTAAGCTATGATGTTTGATAGGTTAGGTAGATTAACAGCATTTCCACCTACAATCTTTTTAGTTTAGGATGGTTTTATCAGAACGTAACTGATAGTATGTTGAGTAGTATCTGTATCAACATTTTAAATAAAGAGAAGATCCCTAACTATTTGTGTGACTTCACCCACATGCCAGTCAGTTTCAATGAAACTTTATTTACAAAACAGATGGCCAGACTATGAGACATAGTTTGCCTATTTGATTTTTTAAAAATATTGCAACAATGTTACTTATGCCAACCCCAGGGAGGTTGGCCACACTGCAATTCCTTCTCCTCCATTCTCCTCTCAGGATTTTAGGCACACACAAGCACACATGTGCCCAGGCGTGAACCAAGCTTAACTACACGAGTCCAGTGATGTAACCATTATGCCCTCTGCTGGTCCCCTAGCTCAGTTATTTTAAGAGAACCCAATGCTAAAAACCAGTCCAAGTGTAGAAAGTGGGGGTACAGGACACAGAAGTTTTCCTAGTGGAATTTGGTTGTCTTCTTTCCACCTTTTCCCACTCCCTCATGACCTTACCATCTCAGCAACACTTCAGATTTCTTAGCATCTGGGGTTGGAGGAACACCAGGTTACCTCTAAGATCACACAGCATACCATCCAGGGAAGTGGAGCTCCTCCATGTAGAGTTTAAATTCCCAACTAGGGAAGAGCACATATTATCAGAGTAGTTCAATTCCTCTATTTTGTCTCCACCATACGCCAGAGATGAAATTAAAAGTGGAGTTAAACAGTTGCTTTCCAGCTATATCATGAATGATTTAAGTTGAAGGTATTCATCCCTGTGGCATTATAATTTTTTGTCCTGGCCTTTTTTCCTTTTTTGTTTTACATTTTCATTTATTTTACTATATGGATATATATATATGTATATATATATATACACATTTATATTTATATATATATTTATATATATATATTTACATATAATGTATATATTTTATTTATAACCTATAAGTACATAATTTATATATGATATATATTTCTCTCTATATTATACATTATATATAGAGAGAGACACACACACACATTCATATGCTTGAGAAAGAGAGAAACTAAAACTAAGATCCGTTGACTCTCCTTTTTAGATTGGCATCTACTTAATCAAAGCCTAAAGGATATTGGAATAAATGTTTACCTAAAGAAATCTTTCCTTGAGAAGAAAGGAACAGTGACTCCAAGCACAGAACACAGGTGACTACACTTGTGCTTCTAGGGAATTACACCTTTTTATATGTGTCTCTTCTCAGAGGACTGATCTTTACCTCCTCTCTCTAGGACTGTCCCTCCTTCTGCCATGCATGTGTTTCCACGTATACAGTACATGATTCTTAATGTGTTGACATGCATTAGCCTAACTACTGACATGCATAAGGCCTGCCCTGTTGCCCTGCCACTCACTCCCATTCTCAGCACGTATATACTCAGAGAGGACTAGCTCTCTTGCTGAAAGAATCACAGGGTTTGCTATTGTCTAAGTGTGATTTTCTTGGCTGAGAGTTACTTATCACTGCTCCTTCAATAATTTCAATCCTGGGAAAACCTTGGTAACAAAATACTCAAAACTAGGACATGTTCCCTCATTCATTTTATTAAGGACCTTGTCACAAATAAATGACACCCTACATTCTTAAATAGAACTGTAATAACTTTGGGGACTTCTATTTCCATCGTGCTACAAATCACAAATTACTTAAGTTCATGGGCAATTTGAGAACTTTTTTCCCCCATGAACCAGACTGCTAAGTCTCTGACCTGGTGCACAAAAAAATGTGAACTGTATCCAGTAATATAAATAAAAGATACTACAGTTCATCTTTTTAAATGTACTGAAAGGAACACAATCTATACTCTGGCTTATTGCCCTCAAGCTGTGTAAACATATAAAGCCATTGAACCTCTCAGTTTTCTTAGGGAAAGAGAAAAAGCTGTGGATGTTTATGATACTTCCCAGAAAAATAATTATTGATATAAGTTGGGATCAGATATCTGAGTCAAGGGATGAACCAGTATGAATTGACACTACTGAATTTGGGGATCCTGTCGGGACAGAGATTGGTGGGATGGCATGCCAAGAGTATGCCATGTGGTCTGAAATGATAGGACCATGGCCTGGGCATTTCCCCTGTTGAGAGGGTTTAGGACAGTCGATACTGAATGTACTAGGTGGTCAGACGCAGAAGCAAAGGAGAGGATGAACAACAACTGAGAGTAACTCCTCATCTCTGAATGACACGATGTATCAGATTGTTTTTATCTGCTCATTTGTGAAAGAGTTGAAATGGACATACAGAATATGTTTGAATATGGAAGGGTATGAAGAAGAAATAGCTGCAAATATTGAAGGGTATGAAGAAGAAATAGCTGCAAATAGTGATTCCCTTGGTGCACAAAGGTGTTCCTAAATTCACTCCCATGCGTAGTCTTTCAAATGTGTCTAACATAGTATAGTGGATCCTCTTTCCCTACCTGAAGTTGGAGGAACAATAAAGTTTCAGTCATTGTATCCATGTAATAAATATCTTTTGAGCCTCTCCATGTGTCAAACTAATAACTAGGTAATAGAAATGTTTGATTAACTGTGAATTCCTTGTCCTTTTTGAACTGTTAGTGCAATAATAATAAATAGCCTATAAATGAATCAGTGCAATTGAGATTAGAATAAAGCTGGGAATCATAAATAACGATGGACTTTCTCATTGAGTAACTTGATCATGACAACAACTCTGTGGGGTAGACCATGTGCATCTTCTCATTATATATGAGACCTTTTTTCTTGAATTATCTAGCTGTTCCACATCTTTGAATATCCTTCTAGTTTTTGAAGTTATCCTTGTGTAAGTCCACCACCCACCCATTTCCCAGTCTCTTCTGCAGCTAGAACTTAAGCAAGGGACTAATATGCCTATAATCAGAAGCACCCAGACTGTACTTCTTGGAGAAACAAATGAAATAGGGAGCTTGTGAAACAGAACAACCATTTCAGTGGAGTTCCAGGAAGCTGTGAAAATCATGGACTGAATATTCAGTGTGACACACAGACTTCTCATCAGGCTGGATTTGGAGTACAGCTTTGGACTCTGTGGGTGCTTCATTTGGCCTAGATGCTCAGCTTTCCCACTACTTCTTTGATGCCTCAAACTTGTGGTAAAAAAAATTAATTCTTTGATTAACATTGCTTAAACCACAAATGTGGATTCTGTTGCTTGGAAAGAAGAACTCTGTTAAAACTTGTATATTACAGATGAGCAAGCTCAAAATGTGAAGCATTGAAAAATATAAAAAGACTTATCCAAATAGTGACTGAAGAAGTAACTGAAATGTAACTCATCCCCTGGCCTGTGTGACTCCAAAGTCCTTTTTCGTTGTCACTATATCACATTTCCTTACATCATAAAGCATGTCAGTCTTACAGAATAGCTAAAGAAACAATCTACAGAAACAGTAAGCCTGAACACTATGGAGAAAATTAGTATCTGTAAACTCAGGGTCTACTTTAGTCAGGGAAAACACGTTCAGTCTGCCAGAAGCATTCTAGTTCATATCTCCATTCTTCTTCCCAAAGGTTAGGTGGCATGCCATGATGAGCCTGAAATACTGATTTATTCATTCATCAGATCTCCGGGAATCTTTTGTACCTTTTCACTTACTCTGTGCTAAATGCTCCCACTAAAGTAAGCTGTGGGGAAGGCCTTCCACGTAGATACAGGCTTCCTATCTACCCTCTACAGTAGATATGACCTTGGGAAAAGTCACTGAATCTCCAGGTCCCATGGGCCCTGGCTTGATTATTGGTAACACCCTCTTTGCTCTCAAAACTTGCCCAGTTTAGATGATATACTATAGCCCTAAAGGTGGTATCTAGTGACCAGTGTTAAAGAAAATTTCTGTAAGCTAATATATAAATAGATACATATCATGAGCATGCCATGACATTTAATATAACCCTTTGGGAAAGAAGGATGATGTCAACTAGAGACACAATCAACAGGAAACTCCTCACTTTGGACTATCCTCTCAGTGAACAATACTCCCTAGAAATGGGATAGTTCTTCTCACTGAGCAGGTTTTCTCTAACAATCAGCCCGCATGCCATGCTGGGTGTGCAGTTCTTAGAACTATCACAAGTACATGCATGCACATGCACACACTGCAGACAAACACACACAGTGAACTCATCCAGTGTTGGTGAAAATGTAAATTAGTATAACCATTACGGAAAACAATATGGGGATTTCTCGAAGATCTACAAGTAGATCTTTTGTGTAATGGCTATGTTGCTGAACTCCCATGTAGTCGACTGTGGTTCAAGTCCCGGTTAAGTTTAAGTGGCTTAAACTCATGCAGGGCATGTGTGCGTGCTTGCCCAAGATCCCGAGAGGAGAATGGAGGAGAAGGGATTGTGGTGTGGCCATCCCCCTGGGGGTGATTTCTTGCTTTCTATCTCTGTGTCTCTCTCCGTCTTTCTGGTAAGTGCATGTGCCCTATAGCAAAAACCTCTCCAAAAACAAAAGCAAACAAACAAAACAAAACAAAAAAAAAAACAAGACCTACAAGTAGAATTACCATATGATCCAGCAATTCTACTCCTTAGTATCTACCCTAAGGATGGGAATATACTCAGAAAAATACTTGCACGTACACATTTATTACAGCATCATTCACAATTGCTAAGACATGGAACCAGCCCAAATGTCCACAAATGGATGAATGGATTGGAAAAAGTGTGGCCCATATATATACTCAACGGAATACTACTCAACCATAAGAAACAACGAAACTCCAGAATTTGACAGAAGTGGACAAATATGGACATTTACTGCTAAACAAAGCAAGCCACTCAATTTACACCAAATGTCTGCACTCTACGGCAGAAACAGAAAGGCTGGAAGGTAAGAGGCATGGCGAGCAACTGTGGGTACTAGAGACAGTGTGGGAGGAGGGTGGGAATAGGGAAGGGTAAGAGGGAGAGAATCAAAGGGAAAGAGAAAGACACAAAACATTTAAGGGACAGGAAAATGGAAAACTATCTGTTGAAGATAATGTGTATGACAATATCTTTGACTGAATCAACATATAGTGTATTCATGATGGAAAAACTTATTTGGTACACTGTAGTAATATACAGTGATTGAACATTAAAAACAAAAAGAAACGAAGCTAAAATAGAAGAATTCTTTTGAAATTATCACTCCAAACCTAGAAACCCAAACGTTTTACTACTCATATATCAAAAGCAAAACATTTATTAAAATCCTTGATTTAGGGGCTGGCATGTGGTACGATGGTTAAAAATGTTGGACTCCCATATGGCTGTCCGTGGTTCAAGTCCTGGACTTGGTGGCTTGCTTTCTCACTTTTCCTCTCTCTCTCTCTCTTACATTCTCACTCTGTCCCTCTCTGGTCAAATTAATTTTTTTAAAAAAATCCTTGATTTGTACATTTGTAATTGACTTTTAAAAATAATGAGATATTTCCCACCTTGCTATGAAAATGCATCAGCCAAAACTAATGGTAATTTGTGAAGGGTGCAATTATGTTTTGGCATATAAAATAATACATCATCTAAGTTTTGTATAAACAAAACTCTCTGAATTTTTTTCAATTAATAACAGGAGCTCGGATCCAACATGTCCATGTGTTTCTCTGCTGGAATGTTACAGGAGTTCCTACAAAGGAGTGGCATTTATTTAAGTCTGAGAATGAGCAAACAGAAAAATAAATGAGATCTGAATAAAATTGCTGCACAATTTCTACCAATTTTAATCTGCGTCATTATTCAGGCTAATATGCTAAAAATGGCTTTATTTTGTAATGCCAAAATATTCCCGCTAGATTCACAAGTTGCTCAATTTCTATGAATGAGCTAGTTCTACTTTATATTTATGACTTATGTCCTGTTTCCAAACTAAACCAGAGACAGCTTGCTGCAACGCTGCAAGTGTAAATGTAGTTCTAGAAACAGATAGAGATGTAAATATCAATGTAGATCTAAAAATACCATCAGGAAACTTAAAATAAAAACGAAAGGAAAGAAGAACATTTATGGAGAAAGGAGGTGATAGCTGTAGAAAGAACTAACTTAAAATTTATTCAGAACTCCCCAGCAGCCAAGATAAAAAGGGAAGGAGAATTGATTTTACAGCAACTAGACCTCACAGATACATCCCACAGAGTATCAATCAAGCCCAGTTCTAACAGAGTATATCCCTCACACACTGTCGAGGCAAACGAATTGTCAGTCTTGGCTTCCATGTTCTTTTTAGAGGATGACAGCGACAAGTCCATGTGTTGACCCCTCAGTAAAAATAAAAGACAGAAATAGGAGCTTCTATTCTCTAAGTGTTAATAATTTGACATGAATCAGGCTCCTCTCCTGCCTTTACTATCTGGTGTTCTTAAGAAAATCACCCAGTTCCTTAACATGTCATTTCCCTCTTTTCAAACATACTAATAGTAACTCAATGTATTAATACCAGATCTATCTATGACAATGTACCAGGTAGTAACAATTAAATGTAAATAAAAATCATGAAATAATATGAAATATTAAAAACATAGAGTCCTATATGATCTGTGAAGTACCCTGTGGCTCTCGATTTCCATTGTTGCTACTGCTCGGTTCATTAAAATGCCTGCTTGGAGACTATCAGAATGGACGTTGATTGGCACAGTTGCACCATCAATACAAATGCTGGTGGTCATCGGAACCAACTTTCCTCAAGGGCTTCTAATGTAACCTGGGTCTTCAGCACACGACCAACCTCAGATTCCACCAACCTTAGAGTTGAATATTTCGCCCTTCAGCTACGTGCGTCTGTGAGGCCAGGGACCCGGGGTAGATCAGGCTCTCGAGGGTGGCTCTGGTGCTCTAGGTAAGGTCAGCAAAGTGCAAAAGAGAACAGAGAACAGGCAGAACAGCAGAACAGCCACACAGAGCGGTCCCTGCCTCTGCGGCCCTGGTATCTGTCTTGCCCTACGTCAAGATCTCACTTTCTCTCATGTGGTTCTTGCATTGGAATGAACTGACACAAATCAACTGGTAGCTTTTTTTTTTTTTTTTTTTTTTTTAGAGAGGGTTTTGCTATAGGGCACATGGGCACATAGGATCGCCAGAAAGACAGAGAGAGACAGAAAGCAAGAAATGACCCCTCTGGGGTGATGGTCACGCCACAACCCCTTCTCCTCTCAGGATCTTGGACATGCCTGCACACACCCCTGGTGTGAGTTTAAGCCACCACCAGGTCTGGGACTTAAACCGTGGTTGACTACATGGGAGTCCAGCAACATAGCAATTACACCATCTGCTGAAGGAACAGTGGGTCATTTCTTTTTTTTTTTTTTTTTTTTTTTTTTGTACTGAATTGTCTGTGACATTCTTTTTAAATAATTATTTTATTTATTTATTTATTCATTCATTGATTTTTTTTTTATTTGACCAGAGAGAGACAGAGGGTGAGAGTGAGAGAGAGAGGAAGTGAGAAAGCAAGCCACCAGGTCCAGGACTCAAACCCAGGTCGGCCATGTGGGAGTGTCCAGTGCCTTAACCACCACATCACCTGCTGGTCCCATGTCTGTGACATTCTTTATTGGGAAATACAGTTCTAAAGAAAATACAAATTGATTAAAAATCAGACAGCAAAATGTCTTGTAAATACCCAGCAAGATTGTCCTGGATATTTTTAAAACAAAGATAATCTTAACATAGTCAATGAAAGATGAATTTATAATTCCCACGTAGAGGACTGTAGGAGATAAGAGTTCATATTCTGAAAAGATCTGTAGTATCATTGGTTGAGTTAGAGATAGGTACAATTTTACACAATAACTCATTAGGAAAAGATAGAAAAAGAAAGCTTTTGTTCACTCACTGTGAGTTCTTTTTTATTTTTTTTGGGGGGGGGGTCATTTCTTAATTTGATGTTTACTATTCTAAATTTCCTGGAAGAAGTTACTTCTGAAAATGCACAGTCTTAATTTCAGAATATGGGTGTGCCTTTGTAAACTGCATCAATCTTTATTAAAGAAAATGTGCAGCAAGTAGATATTTAGCAAAATGAAAAGAAAGGAAAGGAAAGGAAAGGAAAAGAAAAGAAAAGAAAAGAAAAGAAAAGAAAAGAAAAGGAAAGAAAAGAAAAGAAAAGAAGAGAAAATGTGCAGTAAAAGAGTCTATTAGTAGGGATCAGCAGTTAGCATAATGGCTGTGTCACTGGACTCCCCCTGTAGTCGGCTGTGGTTCAAGTCCCGGACCCGGTGGCTTAAACTCAAGACGGGTGCATGTGCATGTGTGCCCAGGAACCCGAGAGAGAATGAAGGAGAAGGGATTGTGGCATGGCCATTCCCCCTGGGGGGGGTGATTTCTCGCTTTCTGTCTCTCTGTCTTTCTGGTGAGTGCACATGCCCTATAGCAAAAAACCTCTCCAAAAAAAAAAAAAAAAAAAAAAAAAAAAAAAAAAAAAAAAAAAAAGAAGAAGAGAGCCTATTAGTAACCGTTTATTTCAGTAATAACATTTCTTAAGTACTGTCAAGCACTGTGCTTATTTCTTAGTCATTATCTCATTTGATACTCTCAGAAGCCTTGTCAGATGATACTGTTATCATTCTCATCATTTTACATATCCGTAAACTGAGATTTCAAGAAAGTCTGAATTCAAGTTTTAGTTTAAATGTCACCTCTTTTAAAATTTTTCTTAACTTTTTAATTTGTGCTATAGGGAACATGTGCATGCTGGAGAAAGAGACAGAAAGACGGGAAACTGAGAAATTACTGTCACAGGAGGAGGGCCATGCTGCAGTTCCTTCTCCTCAATTCTGTTCTCTGGGATTTAGGGCAAGCATGCACATGTGCCTGGAGTAGTTTTCTTTTTGTGAAAAATAAAATGTCTAATAAGTAAGTGAATAATACAAACACAGGGCCCTCTAATCTAGTGACTAACATCTTTCTGTGAAAGAATACATTAATGCTTGAAGAATAATATGTGATAACAATACATGAAAACTTTAGATACATAATGGCACAAAAAGAAAATACAGTTGCCTGCAACAGTGAGAGTGGGACAATGGCAGATTATAAGTGATGTACAAGTTAACACCCTCTTCTATACAGAAGGGAGAAATTATTGTGACCTGGAAGGGGGTCAAATCTGATCTAGATCTGGTTGGTTTAAAGATAACTTTTTTTTTATTTCTAATTTTCTTTACATTTAATTACTGTACATATTTATAGCATACAAAATAGTCTTTCTATGCATGAGCATACTGCATTTAGTCAGATCAAAGATATGACCATACACATTATCATCAACAGATCATTTTTCATTTTTGTATCTATTAGATCCCCCCCAATTATATCCTTTTCACCCCCAACTTTCAAGCCACTTGTCTGGGACTCAAACTACAGAGTTGGTAATGTGTGATTCAGTGCCTTAACCATAATGCCAAATGCCACCTCTAAAAGGAGGCTTTCCTTTATACCTTATGTAATGTTATGCCTCTAAGTTATTCTATGTCAGATCATCCTGTGTACTTGTCTCAGAGCTGTTATAAGAACCTGCATTTATTCACCTGTTTACTTAGTGCAGTGTGTGTCCTTCACGAAAATGTAGAGGCATAAATGAATCCCATCTTGTCCACCTGTATCTTCAGTGCCTGCGACAACAGAGGTACACACAAATTGTTGAATAAATAAATAAACTCCAAAGTGCACTCGCTTAATGCTTCCCCCCCCACTGTAATCTATTAGATTTTATAGGATTTCTTTTCCTGCACAAGACAAACATTAAACAAATGAGGAATATCTCTTGTATGCTAGGAAGAGTTTATTTCAAATTGAGAGCAAAAGCGTCAAATCATTTTCTATAGGTCACCAAGACACTCTTAATATATTCCTAAAACGAAAGATAGCTTTGGAGTGTATGTGGCCACTTCACGATAGGTAGCCTTTTGATCTTTGAAGTTTTTCAGCTCTATTTGATCCAAAGCATGACTGGAAGCTTAAAAGCAAATGAATCGTGCCAATAAATATTTGCTTTCATCTCTGTCTATGTGCCTCCAAAGCTGCTTTAACACTGTATTAAAGGTGGGAGTTAATTGATCATTTGAATGGCTTTGTGAATAGGTGAGCAAAAGAAAACCTTTCTAAGCACACGACTCTGCTGTATCATAACGTAGGGATTGCACCCGAACTGATGAAGAAAAATCTCTCTCTCCATTGTTTTAGATCTCTGCACAGTTTTAGTAGATTTGGGTAGCTTTTTGCACATAGATCTGTACATATTTTCTTAGCTATATACCTAAGTATATTTGTGGCTTTAACATAAAGTGTGTTTTTTATTTAACGTTTCAAATGCTCATTGGCATTATATATTAAAATAATTAAAGTCTGTGTTTTAACTCTGTATTCTGAAAACTTGACAATAATTGCTTATTAGTCCCAGGAGGTTTTTTTGGTCAGTTGTTTGAAATTTTTTGTAATTCAGCTGTAACAAAGACAATTTTATCTTTATTGCAAAAAAGAAGAAAGAAAGAAAGAAAGAAAGAAAGAAAGAAAGAAAGAAAGAAAGAAAGAGAAAGAAAGAAAGAAAGAAAGAAAGAAAGAACGGAGGGAGGGAGGGAGGGAGGGAGGGAGGGAGGGAGGGAAGGAAGGAAGGAAGGAAGGAAGGAAGGAAGGAAGGAAGGAAGGAAGGAAGGAAGAAAGAAAGAAAGAAAGAAAGAAAGAAAGAAAGAAAGAAAGAAAGAAAGAAAGAAAGAAAGAAAGAAAGAAAGAAAGAAATTCAAGTGAAAGAAATCAACAAACTCCACTAATACGAGATTACCCAGGGGGTAAAAGCACCTTTACTTTCTTTATCTTTTGGTACTGAAGCTGCTGGGCTACCTTTGCCTCTGAGCTTTGTGATACTTTTCCCACGGCTTACATATTACATATCACTGACAACTGCCTCTACACACACACATACACACACACACACCATCTTCCTCTGAAGAAATCCTGGTTCATGATATAATTCATATGGTACTTTCTAAAAAAAAATAGCCTTCCCAAACATTTCCTTTCCCCACTTTATAGTTTTCTTTCCTCCTTATTCCCACAAAACATTTTTTGTCATTGAGCAATCACACTCTTGCTTTTTGTGTGTGTGCCACTATTTTACTTGTTTCAGATTAAAGCAACAAATGTCATTTATATCTGTATCTCCAGTTACTAGTTCAATGCCTGATAAACAGATTATTATTATTATTATTATTATTTGCCATAGGGCACATGAGCTCACTGGAGAGAGACAGAGAGAGAAAATGAGAGGGAAAGTGACAAATCCCCCCCAGGGGACTGGCCACCTTGTAATTCCTCCTCCTTCATTCTCTGCCTGAGATTTCGGGCATGCACACACATTTACTCAGCATTAGTTTCAAGCGGCTGGATTGTCTTGAATGAAGTTTGACCTTGTGAGAGTCCAGCACCTTAACCAGTACACTGCCTGATGGTCACTGTCCTTTTTTAAGGTTTTGCTATAGGGCATGTGTGCTCACCGGAGAGAGATGGAGAGAGGGAAAGTGAGAAATCGCCCCCTAGGGTGGATGGTCCCAGTGTAATCTTTTCTCCTTCATTCTCCTCAGGATTTTAGGCCCACATGCCCAGTGTGATTTCAACCCTCCAGGTCTGGGACTCCGAATGTAGTTGGCTATGTGGGAATCCAGCAACTTAAACACCACGCAACCTGAGGGTCCTAAATAACAGGTTTTAATAAATATTCGTTAAGTAACCAATGAGTGAGGAGACAATCTTTTTCCCTTCTTGGAGAATAACGAACAATCAATGAGTCTGGCTAGAACATGGGCCACAAGATGTCTCCTGGTATGGCTCTGGCATGATTCTGATTTTCAGATGCTACCACGACCTGGATCCTGAAATGACAGGCACCTGTCAACAGGGCAATGCTGGACAATAGAGGCAAAGAGGAGGCATAAAGGCTCATGGAGGATTCTATACTTGAAAAATAAAAGAAGTAAAGAAACGCGTTACTCCTGAACACTGAGGAAACGTTCAGGTAGCTTTTAACCTAGGAAAAGTTTGTGGCCAAACTCCAATATAAGCTACTACAGAGGGACAGCCAATTACTTAGATGACAATGCCTTTTTAAAAAGTAAGCATCCTTAAACTTGCACTTTTACAAAGTTCCGTATAGAAGTTTGTCACACTAGTAGTAAAGAGGTAACTAGAGATGAGAATGTTTATAACCAAACAGAAAGAGAAGGAATGTGAGTTCTTTACCTTAATTTTTGAGTTCTGTACGATCACAGAATACACTGGTATGGGACATGGAGTGGAACTGGACCCAGAACTGAAGCAATAGCAGCAAACAACCAGAGCAATGAAAGAAAAGGTAAATTCCATTCAGCTAGCTTTGTAGGAGTGGAAAATCAAATGTAGCAACACATGTGGGCACGCATGCATACTTTATGTATTTCTTTAGTAAATCAATCAAACATAACACGTTCTTTTTTTTGGAGAGGTTTTTGCTATAGGGCACGTGCACTCGCCAAACAGACAGAGAGATAGAAAGCGAGAAATCACCCCGCAAGGGGGATGACCACACTGCAATCCCTTCTCCTCCACTCTCCTCTCAGGATCTTGGGCACACACGCACACGCGCCTGGCGTGAATTTTAAGCCACCGGGTCCAGGACTCAAACCGTGGTCGACCACATGGAAGTCCAGCGACAGCCATTACGCTAACTGCTGGTACCTCAAACGTAACACATTCTGCAGTGCAGTTTTATTCGTGAAAATGGATCATCCCTAGTGTGAGCATAAGTTCTAAATTTCATGAATTCTCTAGGAGACTAAAAAAGTTTCATTATGCTACATCCTGGGCCTAGAGTAAGTATTTGTTTGTTGAATGGATGCATGGTTGAATGAAAGTTGCTCTGGGATATTATCCATGCCAATCAAGTCTCTCATTTCCTATTCTTCTGCACATAAGTCACTCACTACCCATGTGCAGGTCTTCAATCAGTCAGGCTTGGATTATAACTACACAATTTTGTACCTGTCACTTCCTCACTTAAATGCCTACGCACATCTATTGTTCGTGTAAGCAACCCCTACTAATCCTTTAAAACCCAGCTCATGCCTTACTGTACCATTTTCTCTAGAGGAAATCCTCTCTGGTGTCCTCTTTGGAATGACAGCTCAGATTCCTGGCACACTGCACCCCACATGTAGATGAACCTTCCTTTATTTCATGTGTGCCACTTCAAAAGACATCCATGTGGGTTATTAAAAAAATAATAATGTCTATTTCTTCTAAGAGAGAGAGAGAAGAACCCCCAATTATATTCTCAAGCCGGATTCACCCTCAGCTCCCACCAACTCAGATGCCCTGCATGTAAAGGGAGGCCCTTGGACACGAATCTGGGACCTCCCCATGTGGGGTCTCATTGCACCCACACTGGTCCACATGGAGTTTTTACATTTTTGCTTCTGAACAAATTTGCAGTAAAATTGCTTTGAACTCATACCTTTGAACATTTATGTAAAATGCTTTGGAAGAGAACAGCAGATGGTATAATGATTACGTTGCTGGACTCCCAAGTAGGCAACCACGGTTCAAGTCCTGGACCGGGTGGCTTAAATCTCAAGCCGGGCATGTGTGCATGTGTTTCCAAGATCCTGACAGGAAATGGAGGAGAAGGGATGGTGGCATGGCTGTGCCCCCTCAGGGAGTGATTTCTCGCTTTCTTTTTCTCTCTGGTGAGTGCATGCACCATTTAATGACAACAAAAGAAATCACTCTCAAAAAAACAAAATGCTTTGGAATAACTAGTGTCCTTACAATTATGACTTCTTGAAATAAATGACCTGTGTGGATGTTTAGTTCTGTTTATATGTTATGTCTGCTTCTTTGTTATTTTGGAGGTACTAATTTAAGGTCCATTTTGGATTACTATATTTTGGAAAACAATGTATTTCATGTAGGCTTTATATTTTCAGTGAGATCACTGTGTCTTTGGTTGATGTCTCCCTTAATACCGAATTTTAAGTGTGTTTCACTCTGACTTTTATTACTTGCTTATGTATTTGCTTTACTAATTGTGGGATTTATTTATCAAGCTTATTACACCATCTCATAACTCATTATTTTATCTTTATCTTTATTGATTTGCACATTTTCTTTCCCATAGATTGTCCTTTTTACTCCACTGTAAAATTCTTATTGAAGGTCAATTAATTGATTTTTATTATTTCTTTTTATAGAATTAACCTTTTAAAATTTTATCTTCAGTGCTACACTATAATATTTGCTGTGTTTGTATAATTGTTATTAGCTAGATATTAATCTGCAGCAGTTTTAATTGCCTCTTAAATATTAAAGTTTAAGAGTTTTAGTTTTCATTATTTTAATTTTATCATTAGTATTTATTTCAGTTTAATCTATCTGTTATGTCTAATGTTTAAAGCTTATTTATTTGCACTGTAGCTTTGCTCCTCTTTTTAAGTATTAAAGATACCGACAGCCTACTTCTCATAGGCGTGCATACTTACACACACACACACACACACACACACTATTATTCATGTGCATCTGTATGCAAGTCAAACACTATAGGAATTTAGCTGTAGCAATTCTGTTTGGGGAGTCAAATAGAGAAGAATATGCTTTCTCTTGCACTTTTATGGAATTATACTTCTTTAATGACAGGACATACTACTTTTATATAATACTCAAGATATTTTCCTGAACAAAAAAATTACTACAACTTGGGGCCAGCGAAGTCTTTAGTTAGGGTCAGGAAGTTGTTTGTCTGCCCACCACTCATCGTAGCATCAGAGAGTTGATGCCACCAGAATCCACTCTCATCAGTGGAGAATGATAGGGGCTAAAAGATGCAGCCCCTTGTTTCTGGTGGGATTATTCTGAGGTTTGTTGCATATTGCACTTTGGCGGCCCAGGGGTCCAGAGTAGGAGGCAGCCCATTAACACACCCTTCCCAGGTTTTGCCCTCCCTTGTCCCATAGTCCTTGCTTCCCAAGGCATCCTTAGATCACCTCTCCCAAAACTACCTGCACCCAAGTTTTATCTCAGGGTAAGGCACACATCATGTACATTTAAAAATTTATATATTCCTCTATTTCAGAAAAAAAAAAAACAGTTTTCCATTTTATATTTTTCTGTTCTATAATTATTTTGGCAATTTTATTTAATAACCCCAACCTTCACGTAAGCACCTAACTTCCATATAATTTATTTTATCTCTAATTGCTTTCCTATTGGCCTATTTCAACTGCATTTTGAAAAGAATTTTTTTTAAATTGACCTTCACTTAATCAGCGCTATTTTCTGAAGTCAGTTCTATCTACTGCTGCTTCTTATTTTGTCTTATATGCAATAGCATAATTTGTTTTTATTTCTTAGTGTTGCCATTTTCCACTTCATCTGGTGCTCATAAATTAGCGTCCTCTGTATGAGATGCTGCATTTTGTCTCAGGTTGGAGTACTTGGGAAGCAGACTTTGGGATGGAGTCTAGTGTAGTATGTTTATTACAAATGGCTCTTGAGATCAATACCTGTGAAAGGTAGATGAATAAATCAGGGTTGGTCAGTGGGAGGACAAACTCTGGTGTGGTTGCAAATGATAGTGTCAGCCCATCTCAAGAGAAGTTTGAGTGATTCATTAGTGAGTCCATCAAATCAAACAGCCAGTGCTTTATACCCCGACTATAATTGCTCAGTGGATGTGGGCCACCCTATGAAGGACTTAGACTTCCAATAGCTCTCCAAAGCTAAGGCAACGCCAGCTGTCACTTAAACAGCAAGTTCTCCCCGAGGAAGACCTGAGTGGGACATCTCTAAGTCCATGATTAATTTTCTTATCATTATTCCTTTTTAAAATCATTTATGGGACCAGCAGTTAGCGTAATGGCTATGTCGCTGGACTCCCACGTAGTCGACCGTGGTTCGAGTCCCAGACCCGGCGGCTTAAACTCACGCCGGGCGCGTGTGCGTGCGTGCCCAAGATCCCGAGAGGAGAATGGAGGAGAAGGGATTGCGGCGTGGCCATCCCCCCTGGGGGGTGATTTCCTGCTTTCTATCTCTCTGTCTCTCTCTGTCTGTCTGGCGAGCGCACGCGCCCTATAGGAAAAACCTCTCCAAAAAAAGAAAAAAAAAATCATTTATTTACTTAATGAGAGAAAGAGAGAGAGAAAGGAATCTCCAAAATACAGGGCCTCGATGCTGTGATCTAGCCCGTCTCATCCAGACCTGGTCATCACCTATGTGCCTGATGTACCCAAGGAAGTCTCCAGACACGAACCCAGAACCTACTCACGTGGTCAGCCATGAAGAACATCACGTTTTACTGCTGTACAACTATCCAACCTCAGCAACCATTTTTTTAAATTTTAAAATCTATTTACATTTAATCACATCTTTACAGTATACATTTCTTTTTCCAACACAGATACCATGTCAATCAAGACAAAGATATTACTATATACATTATCATCAGTAAATAGCTTCTCATTTTTTTGTCCATTAAGCATACTTCTACCAGTTTTTTCCTTCCCCTTTCCCCTCCCTCCCTTCCATAATAAACTTTTCCATATTTTATTGATTCACAAAAGATCTTAAAGTATGGACAAAGCCAGAATCTAGTGACAAGTACACTGTAATTTTCTTCTGAAGCATTCTTTTTCTCTCTCCAGTTCCCCTTTTACTAAAGAGAGGTATAAACTAACTTATTTGTGAAAAAAATTAGGCTAATCTCAGTTTGTTCTGTTATTTGCACAAAGCCCCATAAGAATTCAATTTTTGATGCAAGGAAACAGATACTATTATATTATGGAACTTAGGTAAATAGCCATTCTGCCACAAAATAAGAATGCTCACAAATATTTTCCAATTGCAAAGAGGTCAGGAAGGGAGAAACATTTATGTATCAATTTTAAAAATTCTTTTTTTTAACAAGTTGCTGAACCTATCAACCATTCAAAAGAAAACCAAAAATTCTTAAATCTGGAAGACAAAGCATAGAAGAAAATCAGTAATGGTTTAAAAAAAGTCATAGAATTCTATTTCACCAGTTCAGTCTGATAATCTTTTGTTGAATTTGCAAGTTACTGTAGTCTGACTTTTTCATTAGCATTCAACATTATTATTGATATTTCAGAACTTGTCCTTACCATTAAGTTGGCCTTTTGCTTGGTCATTTTTTGTTCTCTTCTTTATCTGTCTTTAGTTTTCCTGGTATAGTACTCCCTTCAGAACTTCTTGAAGAGCTGATCTGCTGTTGGTAAATTCTTTCAAGTTTTGTTTATCTGAGAATGTTTTTTATCTTTTCTTCCCATATAAAGGATAATCTTGCCAGATATAGTATTTTTGGTTGAAATTGTATTTCACTTATCACTTTGAATATATTTTTCCATTCTTTCCTTGCTTGCATTGTTTCCAACAAGAGGTCTGATGTTAGCCTGATGGGATATCCTTTGAAAGTAAATTGACATTTCTCTCTTGCCAATTTTAGTATCTTGTCTCTGTCTGTGGTTTTGGTCAATCTGGCTGTGATGTGCCTTGGAGAAGATCTTCCTGGGTTGATTCTATGTGGGGTCCTCTGTATTTCTTGGGTCTAGATATCCAAATGCCTCTCTAGGTTTGGAAAGTTTTCTCCCAGGATTTCATGAAATAGATTATCAATGGCCTGATTAGTTTCTTCACCTTTTAGGAAACCGACTATCTGGATGTTTGGGCATCTATTGGTATCAAGTATTTCTCGTATATTATTCTCATTTGGGGGGGTTATTTTCTCAGTTTTTTTCGTGAATTTTTCTAGGTCAGAGGTCTGTCTTCTACATCTGAGATTTGATCTTCCGCATGATCTAATCTCCTTTTAATACTTTCAAGGAAGATTTTAATTTTCTATATTATGGTCTTCATCTCTAAGAGTTCCCTTGATTTTTTTTTTTTATGGTGTGTATTTCCTCTTTCAGATAGTGAAATAACTTCCTCATCTCCTGGAACTCATTGTCTCTTTTCTCCTGTATTTTCTGGAGTTTGTTGTCTCTCTTCTCTTGCATCTCTGTTAGCTTTGTCACTATGAATATCCTAAATTTTTTATCTGACATTTCCACAAATTCCATTGTACTGTCTGTGGATGATGAAGGGCTGTTCTTTCCCCTTGGGGAGAGATATTTTCTTGATATCTCATTTTCCTTGTGCCTCTGCAGTAGTTTTTGGTCATCTGATGGATTATATGTTACTTCATACCTTCTTGGAGTTAGTGTTAGAGGCATGAAAAGGAGATGACTTACAATATTTCTGCAGTTCTGTTTCCCTTATTCTTATTAAGCAACCAGCACTTTTGTCAATTGAACTGGATATTACAAATGCCTCACAGTTTTAATGGAATAGGTGCACCTGGACTGAGCTGCAGGGTTTCAACTAAGAATTCAGAGGTGTGTGGGAGGAGATGAGCCACATTCGTTGCAGCTCTGTATTTCTCCCAGCTGCTCACTTTGCAGATTCTCTTCTCTGATTTTTAGTCATTTGGTGGTATATTCATATTTGACTAATTTGTTAGAGATTTTTGGTACTGTAAGTTCATATGCTTCACTTTACTATGAGGTACTTCAATGCCTATTTCTCCTCTACTACTATGTTTAACAATTTGGTATCCACAGACAGGAATTTAAATTCAGATTTATAAAGATGAGTTTCTCCCTTTCTGTAGCAGTTCAGTGGGGGCTGAGGTTTTCTATGACACTAAAAGTATTCAGATGTTTCGCTACTGTGCACCTAGACATACCTAGACACTCAATGTGTGAAAGGTGAGAAACAAGGTGAGAAAATCAGGTTAAAGAAAGAAAAGAAAGGGAAAAAGACAAAAAAAGAGACAAAATAAAACAATGAAAAGGGAATTTTAAAAAAAAAGACAAAATAAATGAGAACCACGTGGCATGCTAGTGCACCACATGAAAGGAGCAGAGCTAGACCCTCCTCAGATGAACATGGATTCTGAAATTAGCAAGAGAAAGAAGAGGTCAGATATAAGAGACGGTACCTACATATATTTTTTATATATATATATATATATATATATATATATATATATATATATATATATTTTATATATATATATATTTTTTTTTTATATATATATATATAATATATATATATATATTATAAAGAGAGAGAGAGAGAGAGAAAGAGAGAGAGAGAGAAATTTTGAGAGAAAGGGAGAGAAACAGAGACAGAAAGGAGACAGAGAACAATACTACCTGGCTTTTTGCTGGGAGTTGGGCCAGAAGGAGAGGTTTAGGGCAGAGGATTTCCAGTTAAAGGGCAGGGCTAGGCCCACCTCAGATATACATGGATTCTGGTTTTTCAATGGGTCAGAAATCGTTATTTTTAATTAATATTTTTTACTTCTTTGAGGGTACAGTTTAATTTTTTAACATGTTCTTAATTTCTTTAAACATTTCCTTAAAGAGTTTCATTTTTCGTCTTCATTAAGAATCAGGTGTTCCTGGGGAACCAGCAGTTAGCATAATGGCTATGTCGCTGGACTCCCATGTAGTCGACCGCGGTTCACGTCCTGGACCCAGTGGCTTACAACTCATGCCGGGCGCGTGTGCGTGCGTGCCCAGGATCCCCAGAGGAGAATGGAGGAGAAGGGATTGCGGCGTGACCATCCCCCCTGGGGGGTGATTTCTCGCTTTCTGTCTCTATGTCTCTCTCTGTCTGTCTGGCGAGCGCACGTGCCCTATAGCAAAAAACCTCTCCAAAAAAAAAAAAAAAAAAAAAAAAAGAATCAGGTGTTCCTGAGCTAGCCAGTGGTATGGTGGTTAAGGTGACTGGACTCCGTGTGACTCACTCCCACACAGCCAATTGCATGGTTTGGGTATCAAACTGATGTCGTGAAAAACATGTCAAGTACATGCTCATAATGCTCAAAATCCCAAAATAAGAAATGGAGGAGAAGGACTATGACATCGCTATCTCCCATGGGAAGTCCATTCTTTCTCTCTCTTCAATGAGTACATACATGCACCCTCTAGCAAAAAGTTTAAAACAAAACAAAAAAAAAATGAAGAAGAAATAGAAAAAGAAAGAGAGAGAGAGAGAGGAAGGAATGGATGAATGAATAAAAAAAGTTAGGCGTTTCTGGGCCAGTTTTGTGGTAAAGCACTAACACATTGCTCAAGTGATGCTGGACCCATGTGGAACATCATGGCCACAGCTCCCTAGGCAACCTGTGAATAAGGGGCACATTCAGTCTATCATCCCAGTCTATCTTCCCAGGTGGAAAGGCTGAAGGGATCACAGTACAAAGCTCCTGATGAGAGTGGTTATGTGTCTGTCTGCCTCCTTTCTCTCCCTCTGTCTCTCACTTTCATGAAAGAAATTAACCTTTAAAAAAATAATAATTGGGTGTTTAGTGAGGAGCATCATGTTTGGTATAGTCTTCCATACTTAGCGTGTCTGCGTGTTGTTAATTACTGAACTGGAAGTTCGTTCTGATCCATCTCTCTTCCTAGGAACACCGTGAATGGAATTTCCTTAACTTTGCTCTTCATCTCCCTGGCTACTGCTTTAATTTTTCTCTCTTGAGATCTGTATTTAAAAGCCAGATATGAGCAGTTTGGAACGAGTGAATCATGAGCAAATGTATGCCATCAGAGAGTCAATTGCACCAGCAACCAACTGCCACGAGTGAGGTAGACTACATGTTCACACAAGCCATTCCTCTGCCCGAAATGTCTCTTTCTGTTATTGATCTGGTACTTGCAGATTCAGTGCTCAGCTCTCTGCTCAGAAGTTACTCCTCAGGGAAGTTGTCCTGATCTCTCTAACCATTATAAATACTGTTGATAGGTATTGATGAAAGGTGGAAATGATTAATTAGATTAATGGAGTTTTTGCCAGTCATTTGGTCATTTTTTTGGGGAATATGAGGCTGACTAGAACACAGAAGAAGTCTTCAACATTCTCTATCTATTTGTGCATGTTTTCACAGCATATATTGCAGTTCTTATTTTATTGCTTTTTGTGTATTTTTCAATATAATATATTGATAATTCCCTCTCTGGGCATGGAGTCAAAGATCAGGTCTTATTGCTCACCACTGTATATCTGTACCTGGCACAGTACAAGGGACCTAGTAGATATGCAATAAATCTAGTTTAATCAAAAATATAGAAATTACCTTTTTTCTGAATGTCTAAGTTGCATTTTGAGGTAATATTTATTACCTGAAGCTCTGTATATTTTAATATAAAAATTAGATTTTTTCACTGAAAGCAGAAACAAGACTTGATAAGACAAACTCCTTTTTTAATTCAAATTAGATCATTTGTCTATTTTTGTTTTAAACTGTTTTCATGACAAATAAAAATGGTATAAATTGGGGCCAGCAGGTGGCATGGCGGTTAAAGCAGCCAGATCCCACATGGCTGTCTGTGTAGTGAACTCCAGATCAGGCAGACTGAAAAACACACCAGGCATATGTGCATGTGTGCTCAAATATCAAAAGGAGAATGAATGAGAAGGGCCTGTTGCATTGCCATCCCACAGTGTGGGGACACGTTTAAGAGAGAGAACCTGAGGTGTGGGGACATGCTCTGAGTAAACACCATATGCTCTTTTGGGGTTTGGCAGAACCTTGTAACTTGTCTTTCCTTGACCTTGGCTGCAGACAGAGCAAGGGTGGAAATTGCTAGGGGCGTTCCAACAGACACAACTGATGGACTTCAAGAAACATCTTGGCCCCAATTAGTAAAATCCAATCCCTGCTCTGCATCTGAAAGGTTCCTTAGCCTACTCTGGGTGTGGTGGTGCAAGAAGATCTTTAGCTCCTTCCCCACACCTTACAGCTAGTTCTTTGCATTAGAAAGGAAGATGAGATTTTCTCTTGATGGGATTACCAAGGGATATACCTGGCCTGGTGTGACTAAGCCCTCATAGATTTGTTAACTGCTTCTTATTATCTGTAACCTGGCAACCGATGTATGAAGTGTCATAAAACATACATATGTAATGTCTCCTTGTTCTATAAATAAAGACGTCCAGTTCATCTGGGTGGCACAAGTTGCTTGGGCTACCTAGACTCAGGCTGCCTGTGCCCAATTCTACTCTATCCCTTTGCCTCATTCTTCCCAATTCCCAGGTCCTGGCAAGACGGAGGGCTTTCTCTTTCTCACCCTCTCTCTCTTCCTCACCAGCAGCCCCCTGATCATGATTCAGCCAGACCCAAGCCCTGGGGCGGACGCCGACACCACAGGAGGTGATTTCTCACTTTCCCTCTCTCTGTCTCTCTCCACAAGTACACATACTCCATGGAAAAAAAAAATATCTAAAAGTAATAATAATATAGATTTAAAATGTCTAATGTGATTTACATATACATTGTTCAATAATTACCAATAATACTAAATGAGTTAACCCCCATAGAAGAAAAGAAAGAGAGGCGATCATTTTCAGACATACACAAAGGATATCACTGATTATCTGATGAAGACCCATGGCACTCAATACCACCAGTGGACAAAGGCAAAAAGCATAGTCCTTGGTTTGAGGGCTTTCAACTTGAGATAAAACGTCCATCTGAACCAATAGCGCATCTAAGGAAGGGTGTACCAGTTATTTGTACCAGGAGATTCATGTATATTCATTACTCTGATGAAGGCTTTAGGTGAGAGGTTGGGAAAACACACTCATTTCTTATCAATATTTTTAGGCTACTAAGAGAAAAACGGACTTTCTAACATTAAATGAATTTTAACATTCATCACAAAAATGTCAGAGCAATTTTTCAGGTGACTGGAAAAGTATGTTTTGGCCTTTTTATTTTGTTATATCTTGTAGTGAAACATCCTAAAATCACTCGAGGGGAATTAACCTTTTAAATTTGTGTTGTTATAAAAAGAACACTCAGTTTCTTCCAACCTTCAAAAAGTGTTTTTCTTGGCGAAATCTGCACAAATAAATTTGTTTCTTCTCAATTTGCATGTTTTCAAAACAAGTTCAGGTCTTTCACAATATAAAATCTATGTTCAAGTTTACAAGACTCAATTATCTTTACTGGTGAACATTTGAAATATATTTATGTTCTGATAATCTAGAAAATGTCTCACCTTGCCCACAAAGATCTGAGTGTCAAATACTTTGAAATATTTTCCACAAATAAATTGATTCTCTTTAAAAAGAAAAATAAAATTTCTTAGAAACAAAAACAAAACACTTGATCCTCTCTCTCCTGGAAAATAATTGAATCCTCAGTTTATATGTTCTGACTGTCAGTCCTTTTTTCCCCTGGAGCTCTTTTTCTTCCTAGACCACATCTCAAGTTCCTTTTATTATCTCTTTAGTCTGAACATTGCAATTCCCATAGAAAGTGATCTTTTGTCCACAAAGACAAGTTGCACACCTCTTAAAAATTACATCTCATTAGAACTATAATACTTTATGAAAAACATACAGGTCTTCCTTCTGTGGCTGAAACACTTCTAACATCTGGTGTATCTTTAATTGTTTTGATATTAAAAACGAGTGTGAAATGATTTCTGAAAAGTCAATATGAGCCATTCTATGTTTTGATCTCTACGTCTTATTTTTTTTTCTCATTTATTTAATTTCAGACACAAAAAGTCTTTGGTAACTCCTCTAATGATGCTAGACTGAGTTACTGAAATACGTAGACCAAGCAGCCAGTTTCACAGAGAAGGAAACTGAACCCCAAGGAGACTAAGTGACATATCCAATGTAATAATCAGGTTTAGAGTTGTAGAAAGAAAAGAAATAGGACAAATTTATGCAAAAGTATCTTGAGACACTCTCTGAGGGACAAGAAGATGGATTCTGAGATAGCCAAACGCAATACCCAAAACCATTCTGGAATGGTTCACGAATAATACTGCTGCCTCCCCTTTGCGGTATAGATAACATACCTTGCACAGTTAGTCCCAACCACCAAACACAGTGATTGCAGGCCTTTCTTTCTCCAAAAAGTCTGTGGACAGTATCTGTTTGCATCTTCACTGAAATAGGTTCACTCTGGGATCTAGTTCTTTACATTTCCAGCTGGTGATTCAAAATCTAGGTTAGCCAAATCTGTTGGGTATAGTCAGAGTTATGTATCAGGATTGCATGTACAACTGCAAAAAAAGCTGGGAAGGCAATTAGGTGGCATTTTCATGTTCTATCATAAAAAGCAAGCTTTGTCCTAATAATGTGGGAATTTCATAAATATAGAAAGAGAGCTAATATACTGGATGGATTTTATAGAACAAAATACTCTTATTCCCCCCAGTCCTTTTTCTGTTTCTCACCTTCTCTCCCTTCACCTTTTACCATATTCATAGCTATAAACATTTTATAAGAAACGAAATATTTTTTATAAAAAGAAATATTTATATATTTCACTCAGCCAACTCTACATAATTTATTTTAGGAGGCTCCTGGAGCCCAGATCACTCTCACAGCTGTGTGCTCTGGTTGTCTAGAATCACCCGCTATACTCCTTTGTACAACTGGAGAGGGAAAGCCATTCTTACACAGGAGACTGCCAGGGTGAAGCCTGGCCACAGTATCAGTAAAGAATACTACAAAATGGATGACTAGTCAAGGAAAGAAAGCCTTAACAGTGTGAATATACAGGGAAGAGAAAAACAAATTCATGTAAGAGAATTACTTCTTTAATGTATAAAACATAAAGTTCTCTAGGAGGTGTCAGGATGAAGAAAGACTGCTACCTATACCAATAGCACTGAGACCTCCACAGGAGTTTCCACCTCTTGGAGTGTTATGTTTATTTAGAGGAATGATTTCCTTATGTTCACAATGCGACTGAGCAAAGTGTGAACACAGAAAAGTCTCTCTTGCTCTTGTCTGCATCTCCCCCTCTCTCTCACTGCCTTCATCCCCCCAATGTTGCATCATTTCTCGTATAATTCTATGAGCCTTTAATTCAACACATTATCATCCCCATGTGACATTGCTTACAGTTTTCTTTGTCGTCATCTTTCTTACCTGATTAACTCCTACTTTTCAATCACCTTCCTACAGAAGACTTTACTGACCTACTCCATTCTTCTTCTGAGCGAGTCACCCAACAGAAGACCAAAAAGCCATGATTGTCTATGGAAATGGTGAAGACAAAATGACAATGCAGTTAATTTTACTGTGCCTTCCAACTTGTCAAATCATGTCAGAATAATTTTTGCCAAAGTTATCCTGAAGTGCTGCCAAGGCTGTGATTGAATGGCTGCACGGGCACTGGCTGATGGACTAAAACACTAAAATAGGATGACTTTGCCATTTTGCTGGGAAGCCAAAGCAGAATATGTGAGTTCATCCAGAAACTAGCTGCAACAAGTAAATTAACCACTAAAGACATGGTATCAGGTTGGCAAAATGAAAACATGTATTTGCTTTTTATTCAACCCTGAATCTCAAAAAAGGATTGTTATTTAAATTGAAATAAGGGCTGTCTCTATTGTGTAGCAGAAATACAATGCTCAGAAGAAGCTAGACCCCACATGGAAATTATGTTCAAGTCTCCAGCCTGGTCATCTGAAACATGTTGGGCATACATACAAAGGCCTAAGATCCAATGGACTGGATGGGATTATGGCATGACCAACTTGTAGAGGGTACTTATATCTTTCTCTGACATGCATGCACATGAACTCCATTATGAACAAAAGGAAAAAAAGCTTAAAAAAATGAAATGGTAGGACCAGCATATGGCATAATAGTTATGTTACTGAACTCCTACATGGCTGAGTAGAGTTCAAGTCCCAGACCCAGGGGCTTGCGTGTGTGCCCAAAATTTCAAGAGGAGAGTGGAGAAGGGATCGCTGTGTGGTCATCCTCCCGGGAATGATTTTTCACTTTGTCTCTCTGGAGAGAGCACACACCCTATGTCATAAAGCTCTCTTAAAAAAATTAAATGGTAATAAAATCTCAAACCAAGCTGGATAACCATAAGACATAGATGACCCCCTGACTTCAATATTTGTATATATGCTCTCTGACCTCAATAAAGAAATTCCATGTAGGATTAACGTTAATAACAGCAACAACAAAATACTTTGCCTATGACACACTATTACCAGTACTCAGAAACAGAGAAACATATATTGAATATACCTAAGACCAGCAGGGATTGGATGCTAAGATTAGTGTACAAATATGGTATGGATTGAAGCAGCAGAATGACTAAAGTGTAAACAGTGTGAAGAGGGAGAGAAAAAGAGGAAAGAAAAATAAGATTACACAGTACTGTGTATAAGTAGAATCAACAATAACAAACCAGATAGTAAAAACTAAAGGAAGAATAAAAGGGATTGAGAGCACCTATAAAAGGCACAAATGTGGGACCAGCAGTTAGCATAATGGCTATGTCACTGAACTCCCATGTAGTCGACTGCGGTTCAAGTCTTGGACCTGGTGGCTTAAACTCATGCCAGGTGCGTGTGCGTGCATGCCCAGGATCCTGAGAGGAGAATGGAGGAGAAGGGACTACAGCATGGCTATCCCCCCGGGGGGTGACTTCTTGCTTTCTGTCTCTGTCTCTCTCTGTCTTTCTGGCAAGCGTACGCACCCTATAGCAAAAGCCTCTCCCCCCAAAAAAAGAAAAAACAAAAAGGCACAAATATAAAGGTGGTCACTAGGACAAAAATATACATCTGACTAAATATAAAAAAAAATAGAGAAAGAACAAAGGAGATGTCTCATTCATATAAAAAATTATATTAAATAAATTCTAAAGTTAATTTTTTAATGATAGAGATCAAACATTAAAGTCATATGAATATAAATGAATGGGCTTTTTTATCTATTTGAAGAAAATGATTTTCACATTCATAACAAGTTATCATTATTTATAATTATATAATATCAGAAATTAACTATCCAAATGTTGAAAACATGAATGAAACAAAAATGGAATATTATAAAGCCATGATCTTAATAGTGAGAAAAAGGTCCAGCCACTGTGGCAAAGTGATAATTTAAGTGCTCTAAGAGGCTGGAACTCATACAGTCCACTGTGGGTTTGATTTCCTGCCTGGATCAGCTTGAAAACATGCCAGGCTGCCCGGCAGGTACCTGGACATGGACCTGGAACTGGAGGGTGGGAAAAGGGATCGAAGCATGATAGGATATTATCAACGGTCTCTCTCTCTCTCTCTCTCTCTCTCTCTCTCTCTCTCATACACACTCATGCAGACTATAAATACTTTTTTCTAATTAAGTGGTATACAGATTTCCAGGAAAAGTATACACACACACACATACATATGACGACAGACCAGGCTCTCTTGTCCTTCTCCATGTTGTTATGCAACCCCTTCTAATGGTGGCCCCTGAGTCTAACATGATCATGAATAGCATTTCTAGCTGCCTAGGAGTCTATTCTGCACAACCCTGGGCTCAGTGAAGAAAGCTCTTGAGACACACAGAACTGCATAATGTCAAAGTAGGATCTCACCCTGGTTAACTCCAAATCCTAAAGTTAACAACAAACTGCAGAGCATTGCCATTTTAAAAACTAACTCCAGCCAGCAGGTGGTATGGTGGTTAAGGCACTGAACATCCATATGACTCACCATAGCTCAAGACCTAGATAGACCTGGTGGCTTGCTCTTTCACTTTCTCTTCTCTCTCTCTGTCTCTTTCTGACCAAGTTAAAATAAAATGATAATAAAGTAAATAAAATAGATCATTCTTAAAATAAAATTTAAAAAAGAAAGAACTTAGCAACTGTGAAACCTTCCCCAAAAACAGATAACCTGAAAATCTTTACATCCCTGAGAACCTACCAAAATCTCATGAGACTTAAGAGGTGGCTGCAGTGATGACCCCAGTAGGCTTAGCAGTAAGGCTGTGACTCTGAATCCCGAACTCACAGCATTATACACTCTAGAATATAGATGGACCAGCACAGCAAGAGTTCTGTTCCAAAAAACAGAAGATGGCATGTGAGTACTCCCTCCCTTCACCCCACTGAAGAAACTGAGGAAGTGGAACATTCCCCCAACTGACTGGCAGGCTTGCACTTGTACTTTTGCTCCCCTGGACTCAAAATTCCAGAAATAGATCCCTGCCCTCTCTATTTCTATCTGCAGGGCAGATTCTCAGATATCCCTGAACTGTGAAGTCAGATGAGAAAATAGGAGGGGTGGCGGATAGAGAGGAAGAGGATGCTGGGGATCCTATTAAGTGGGGAGAGAAGAGACAGTGTTGGACATGTTACAGAACCTTCCCAGAGCTCCCTGTGCACCCACTGGCACCCACCAGTGCCATGGAGGACCACGCAGGGCCCCTATTCATTTTCTAGAGCCTTAGAGGTCTGCTTGGAGCTCTTTTGCACCAATGAGAGTTCCTATCCCTCCCTGCTGCAATTAACCGCCTGTAGAAGGGGACTGGGACTGTGAAGCATATGGGGCACAGGAGTGGACAGTGTCCTCCCTCTCAAGGGAGTACACACAAATGGTGACCTAAACTACTAGTCATCCCCCAAGGCACACAACTCTTCATGACACATCCACAGCCCTCTTGTGAACAACCCATTGAGGATAGAGGATATTACTTAAGGCTGATATTTACTCTTGGACACCTAGCCTAGAGGAAGATTCCCAACTTTTACCTAGGATCTGAGAACTCTAGAAATCATGCTACAGGGCAGTAATTGTCACTGGCACAAGGAAATCTACCCCCTCCATGAAAGAAATGAATATTCCAGTAGATGTCTAAATATCAATGCATGCACACAAGAAATTTGAAAAATGGGCAACTATGTTTCCTCCAAAGGAATACAATAAGTCCTCACTAACACAAAGCACAGGAAGTCACAGATATGTCAGAATCAGATTTCAGAATATTTATCACAACAAAACTCAGTAAGTGTAAGACAATACAAATAAGTTCAGAAGATGGTAAAAACAATCCAGGACATCAATGGGAAATTAATACAGAGATAAGCATCTAGAAAAAGAATCAAACAGAAATCCTGGAGATGACTATAAATCATTAAAAAAAATCTGTAGAGAGCATCAACAACAGGCTAGACATGCAGAAGAAAGAATCTGGAGCTTGAAGACACAGTTTTGAAAGGGAACAAGAAAAGGAAGAAAAAAATTAATATTAAAATTGAAAATAACATATGGGAAATTTAAGAAACCATTAAGTGTCCAAATATAGACATAACAGATATACCAGAAGGTTAAGAGATGGGAAAAGGCATAAAAAAACCTGCCAAATGACATATTAATCAAAAACTTCTTAAATCTAAAAACATACAAACATTCAGAAACTGGAAATTCAAAGGATGCCAAATATACTCAACATAAGGAGATCCTCTCAAAGGCACATAAGAGTCAAAATGTCAAAAGTGAAAGATAATGATAAAAATTCTGAAAATGGCTAGAGATAAGCAAGAAGTTATTTGTAAAGGATATCCAATCAGATTAACCTCAGACCTCTTATCAGAAACTTTACAGGTCAGGAGGAAAGGAGATGACTTATTCAAAATTCTGAAAGAAGAAATAGTTTCAGTCAATAATGCTACAGCAAGCAAATCTTTCCTTCAAATTTGAAGGAGAAATAAAATTATCTCCAGAAATAAACAAACAAAAAGCAAGTAAACAAACAAACCTCTGAAGGAATTCAACAGTATACAATATTAGATAAGGCATTCATGAAATATTCAAGGGAATAAATACGACATGGGGAAATTGAAGGTTGATAAATATCACCTTGAAAACAGGTATAGATATAAAAATCACCAGTAGAACAATTACACAACAAAGAAAGAGAAATAATTTGATCTCTACCACTATGGAAAACTTTCAAATAACAAAGGCCAACAAACATGAACTAAAAAGAAAATAAAAACACACAAAATAATCAGGAACCACCCAACAAAATGGCAGGTATAAATTCATACAGATCAATAATGTCATTCAATGTAATAGATTAAACTACCCAATCAAAAGATATAGACTAAGTGGATTAAAAAACAGTAACTCTATATGCTATTTTCAAGAAATACATCTTATCGGAAAAGACATACACAGTTTGAGAGTGAATGACTGGAAAAAGACATTCCATGCCAATATAAATCAAAAACAAGCAAATAAATAAGTAGTAGAAGCTACACTAATATCAAACAAAACAGACTTCAAAGTAATATCTGTAAAAATAGACAAAGAAGCTCACTACATAGTATTAAAGGAATTAACCAACCAAGAAGATACAACCATTATAAATATTTATTCATGTAACAGTTGTGCACTCAAATACATAATACAAATACTACTAATCCTACAGGTTGAGAGGTTGAGATAGTCTGTCATGATTGGCAGGGACTTTCACACCAACCAGTTCACCCATATTCACCTAGTCAAAAATAAAAAAGAGACTCTAGGATTTAATTATATTATAAACTAATAAATCTGACAACTATTTATAGAACATTTTACTCAACACAAATAGAGTACACACTTTTTTTAGGGGTACATGGAACATTCTCTAAGGTTTATCAAATAAGAGGGCACAAAGAAAAGCTATACAAATTTAAAATAATAGAAATCCTTTCTAGCATCTTCTCTGGCCACAATAAAATTAAATTTGAAATCGATACCAAAAAGAACTTTTGAAAATATGCAAATTCATGGAAACCAAATAGCATGCTCCTAAATAATTTTAAAATTGCTCAAGAAATTAAGAGTTAACTTTAAAAAGTTCTTGAAACAAAGATAATAAAATTACTACAGCAAAAATCTTTGGTACACAATGAAAGCAGTATACTAAATGGGAACTTTAGAGCACTTAATGCTTCCAAGAAAAACAAGTCAGAAAGATGGCAAATAGGGGACCAGCAGACATCATGGCAGTTAAGGGCACTGAACTCCCACATGGCTGATCTTGGTTTGAGTCTCGGACCTGGCAGCTTGCTTTCTCACTTTCTCTCTCTCTCTTTCTCTATCTGGTCAAATTAAAATAAATCAATAAAGTTAAATAAAATAATTATCTTTTTAAAAGATGACAATATTTAATTTTCCTTGTATAGCACTCCCTGCAGAACTTCTTGGAGATCTGGTCTGTTGTTGGTAAATTCTTTCAGGTTTTGTTTATCTGAGAATATCCTTGTCTTTTCTTTTCATATACAGTCACACAGAAATAAATAAGAGTTCAAAAACTAAGAAAATGGCCAAATTAATCGTAGGGATAAGTCTGGAGTTGAATGTTATATCCCAGAATTTAACTGGGATGATCGAACTACAACAGAAGATACATAAAGTACATGAGACTGAACTGGTGAAATAGAATTTTATAACTTTTGATTGAAACATTGCTGATTTTGTATTCTAGGCTTTGTTTTCCAGTTTTAAGGATTTTTATCATGCCTTGAGCTGCTGATATAGTTTCATGTATCTACTATTTAAAAAGAATCCCAATCTGTTTCCTGACTTTAAGTTTTAAGTCTAGTTTCTTAGAATTCCTTTGATTTATTAAAGATAAAACTGCTTTTCTTGAAATTAAAATATATAGTACAAAAAAAAATTAATGACCATAGTAAGCTAGATAGCATCAGCTAGGTGCTACCTTATAGTATAGTCATTTTACTCAGAGTTTCACGCCTAAATTCAGACATGTATTCACAGATATGTATATACCAGCTGAACTTGAACTGAAGGTAGATTATTTAAGCAATTTGTGAATCAATAAAATGGGGGGGAAAATAGAATGAAAAACAACTGTGGACACCTGAGATAGTGTCAGAGGAGGAAGGGAAATGGCATGGGGGAAAATATATAAATACATACATACATATACATATATATATATATATAATGTATATATACATATATATATATATATGTATATGTATGTATAAGGTAGAAATGGAAAATTATTGATGATAACATGTATGATTAAGCCATTATACAGTATATTCTGGATGGGAAATCACATTTTGTATGCTATGACAATGCTCAGTGAATGAATGTAAAAAAATTAATTTAAAAAATAAATGAATAAATAAAAATAAATAAAAACTATGACAAATAAACAATCTAAAAATACATTCCAAAAAAATTGAAAAGCAATAAGAAATAAAGCACAAAAGTATTATAAGTAAAGGAATAAAAAAGATCAGAACAGAAGTAAATGAAGTAGAGAATAAAAGAGCAATACAGAGAATAAAACAATACAGAAAAGATTTTTTGAGAGAACAAACAAAACCAAGAAACCATTATTTACACTAAAAAAAAATTAGAGAAAAAGACTTAGCTAAATGAAGTCAGAGATGAAAAAGGGGACATTACAAAAGATATCGCAGAAATACAAAAACAAATTATAAGGGAAATACCATGAGTGACTATATGCCAATAACTTAGAAAAGCTAAAAGAAGTAAAAAAATTTCTGAAAACATACAATATACTGAGATTGAAACAAAAAGATACAGAAAGTCTATATAGATGAATAACAAGTAACAACACTGAAGCAATAACAGTCTCTCAAAAAGAAAAGCCCAGGTCTAAGGTTTACTACTAAATTGTACAAATCCTTTAAAGAAGAATTAATGTCAATTCACCTCGCACTATTCCAAAAGATTCAAAAGGAGGAAATACTTTGAAACTCATTCCCTGAAGTCACTGGCATCTTTACACCAAAAAGCAGACAAAAACAAAACAACAACAAAAACTACTCCTAATGAAGGAGAGTTCCTACAAGTGCCCATGAACAGATGAATGGATTGAAAAAGTGTGGCACATATACACTACAGAGTACTACTCAGTAATAAAAATATCAGACCCTTGCATTTGATAGAAGGTGGACAAATAGGGAAGATTTACTGCTAAGTTAAGCAAGCTAGACAATAAAAGAGAGGCATTGTATGTCCGCACTCAATATATACCAAACGTCTGCACTCAATGTATACTGAATGTTGGCAGAATCTGAAAGATTGGAAGGTATAAAAGCATGGAGAGCAATGGTGATACTGGACATAGTGTGAAAGGAGAGTGGAAAATGGGGGAAGGTGAGAGGGAGAGGATCAAGGGGGAGAAGAGGAAAGCAAAATATTTAAGGGACCCAAGGTAGAAAGAAATATGTTGACTACAATGTGTATGGTGGTGGCTTTAACTGAATCACTATACAGTGTGTTCATGATGGGAAAATTCATTTGGTAGGCTATAATGACACACAGTGATTAAATGTAAAAGTTAATTAATTTTTAGAAAAACTACTCCTGATGAGGATATATGAAAAAATCCTCATCAAAATACTAGAAAGTTCAATGTTGAATCTAAAAGCATATTTAAAAGAGTATATACCCTTACCAAGTATAAGACTATTGATCCCAGGGATATAAAAGGTTCAACATATGCAAAACAGTCAATGCAATATATCACATTTGGAAAAAGAAATACAGAAAACTTAATGATCACATTACTTGACACAGAAAAGGCATTTGATAAAATTATAACACTGCATGATTAAGAGTCTGAACAAAATAGGCATAAAATATACACTTCTTAATACAATATAGGGTATGCATGACAAATCCATTGTTAACATAGTAATAAATGAGGAAACATTGATATTTTCCAAATAAAGTTAGAACAAAACAGGGTTGTCCACTTTCTCCACTTCTATTCAACATGGTATTGAAAGTGTTATCCAACCAACAGATAAGAGAATAAAATAAAAGATATCTAATTAGAAAGTCAAAAGTTAAGCTGGTCCTTGGTGCCAGCTGATGGCATAATGGTTACGTCACTGGACTCCTGGGTAGTCGACCACCACAGTTCAAGTCCTGGACCTGCTGAATTAAAAAAAAAAAAAAAACAAAAAAAAAAAACCTCATGCTAGTTGTGTATGCATGCATCCCCAAAATCCCAAGAGTAGACTGGAGGAAAAGGGACTGCAGTGTGGTCATCCCCCCTGGGGGGTGATTTCTCATTTTCTATCTCTCTCTGCCTCTGGCAAATGTACATGTTCTGTAGCAAAAATCTCTCAAAAAGAAAAAATAAAAAGAAGTTAAATTGCCCCAAGTTTTAGGCAATATGATTATATACACAGAAATCCTGAAGAATCAACAACAATTAAAAGTAGATATGATAAATTAATTCAATAGTCACAAGACACAAAGTCTACATACAAAAATCTGTAGCATTTTTATACAATAACAATAAATGGATTGAGGCAGAAATAAAGAAAGCAATTCCATTTACAGTAGTTAAAAAATATAGTATCTAGAAATAAACTTAGCAAAGGAAATGAGAGTTCTCTATTAAATTTTTTTAAAAAAATAATATAGAAATTGAAAAGATTTTTTAAAAATTGAAAATATATCCCTAGTTATAGATTGGAAAAATCAATACAGGTAAAATGTAAATATTACGCAAAGTAATCTACAAATTCAGTTGTAATTTCAATCCAAATACCTGTAACATAATTCACAGAAATAGAGAAAAAAACCATAAAATTTGTATAACATTACAAAAGACCACATATTACTAAAATAATACCATACAAAATAATAAAGTTTGTGGCATTTTCCTACCTGACTTCAATTTTACAAAATTACAAAGACATTATAACCAAAACAAAATAGTACTGGCACAAAAACAGACACATAGACCAATGGAACACTATAGAGAATCCTGACTTAAACCTTTTTTTTTTTTTTCCTGGAGAGGTTTTTGCTATAGGGCATGTGTGCTCACCCGAAAGCCAGAGACAGAGAGACAGAAAGCAAGAAATCACCCCCCGGGGGAATGGCCACACTGCAACCACTTTTCCTCCATTCTCCTCTTAGGATCTTGAGCATGCATACACATGTACCCGGCGTGAGTTTAAGCCACCGAATCCGGGACTCAAATCACAGTCAGCTACATGGGAGCCATTATGCCAACTGTTGGCCCTCAGCCAAGGGATTTTTTAACAAAGGTTGCAAGATAATCCAATGGAGAAAAAAGCAGTTTTTTAAATAAGTGGTGCTGGGAAAACTGGTTATTCATTTGCAAAAGAATGTAACTAGATATTTCTTTCTATTTTCAAAATTTAACTAAAAAATTAACTAGGCTTAAATATAAAGTCCCAAACTATTAAAAATAACTTGAAGAAAATGCAGAAGAAACACTTTGAGATATTGGGCAAGGATTTCTTTAATAAGACCCCAAAGGAAGTATACCTCCAAAAATAGACATCTGGGATTACATCAAGCTGTAAAGTGTCTGTACAGGAAAGAGAACAATAAACACAGTAAAGAAAGAACCCACAGAATGAGAGAAAATATTTGCATACTATATTTCAGATAAGTAACTGATAACCAAAGTATATAAGGAACCCAAAGAGCTCACCCACCATCAAACTAATAATCCCATCAAAATGGACAATTTGAACAGACTGCAGTAATATTTGGATGTATTAATTTTCTATGTTTAGTGACAAATCACCACAAATGTAGCTGCTTATATATATATTTTTTTCTTTTTTAATTTCAGTTTTCTTGTGTCAGAGACCTGGGCACAGCTCAGCTCTATACTGCTCAGTATTTTACAAGGTTCAAATTGAAGGGGGCTACATGTTTTTTTCTGGAGATTGAGGTTCTATTCCAAGTTCAGGTGAATGCAGCCAGAATTCCTGTGTTTAAAGTGTAGAGGTACTTCCTGGTGGCTATCAGCTGGGACCATATTCAGTACCTAAAAGTTCCATGTTGTGTAACATTGTCAAAGGCCTCATCACAACACGGCTAGAGGGTGTGTGCCCTCATTGGAGAGGAACAAACAAAAATTGAGAAGGCACTCCCCATGAGGGAGGGTTACACTGTCGTCCCTTCTTCTCCATTTCTCTCTTCTTTTGGGACTTTGAAAGACATTAATGAAAAATTATTTATTTTTTTAATGGGAATGTGGACTGTAGGTAAAATAAAAATTCTATGTGTTAAAGTATCATAACTAAACTTCACTGTATTTATGTTAAAAAAAACTTTGTTCTTAGAAAATACTGAAAAGCAACACAATGCAGTCATAAGCTGGGAAAGGCTCTAAAGATGTATGCATCTTATACTCAAATGATTTGTAAGAAATTATAAAAAAAGAGAGAGAAATGGGTAAGTAAACATGGAAAAACGGGAGATGGGTTTTTATTGTATATTCTTTGGACTTCTTTTGACTATTTCAAATTTTAAAGTTAAAAAGAAAAAGAAGGGCTGGAAAACAAGAATGCCACTAAGGAAACAGAAAATTCAGCAGTATCCTGAAATGTGTATCAATCAAGAGTATCAATTACATATGGGTAAAATAAAACAGAACCGCCCAGAGGGAGCCTGCTGCTGGAGAACCACTCTGGACAGACCAAGCCAAGGCACAGCAGAAGGAATAGGCTCTCCGTGAGCTATGGAAGGTGATTAATAAAGGAGCTGTTTTGGACCAGCCAGGCTGTGAGCCCTTTCCCACAGCACATTTGTCCTCAGTGTTTGAACTCAGACCAAGACAGTGCATTTGGCACAGAGGCCGAGTACATAGCACCAGGGCCCCAACGCAGCTATTTGCTTTCAAAAGTGTGAGTAGTTAGGGACCAGCAGTTAGCGTAATGGCTATGTCGCTGGAGTCCCACGTAGTCGACCGCGGTTCGCGTCCCGGACCCGGTGGCTTAAAACTCACGCCGGGCGCGTGTGCGTGCGTGCCCAAGATCCCAAGAGGAGAATGGAGGAGAAGGGATTGTGGCGTGACCATCCCCTCTGGGAGGTGATTTCTCGCTTTCTGTCTCTATGTCTCTCTCTGTCCGGTGAGCGCACGCGCCCTATAGTGAAAACCTCTCCAAAAATAAAAATAAAAAAAATATTCTCAAGGATATGCTACCATAAAGAGAAGGGGGAAAGTCAACAAGAAAAAAAGAAGATATAAAACAAAATAAACAATGTATTCATGAGTTAAACACTGTTAAAATCTTTTAAATGCCAGAGGTGGCATGCATTCATCAGAGAGAGACAGAGAGGAAGAGAGAGAGGAGAAAACACTCCCCTGTGAAATACACTGCAACCCCTCACCTCTGTTTGTCCATCCTGTCAGGATTTGGAGAACACATACACTTGTACCCAGCACGTTTTATCAATCTGTCAAGCAAAAATTTAAACTCCAATTAGCCATTTGGAATCTGACTCCCTTAACCTCTAGGCCATGTTACAGGCCCAACACAATTCAAATGGATATTCATTATAAGTAATTGTTGATATATAATGGTAAAATTTTGATAATACTCTAGAAATAAAATTATAATTTTAATGGGAAGTGCAGTTACTGGATTCAAGGGAGATGAAACAAATAAAAATGCAATCATCTTTTATATTTTCCATTAATTATTATGTACATTTTTATGAGAGAGTAATTTAAAGATAGCCATGAGAAGCATAGAAATACAATGTAAAATTCTCAAAACATTATAAAAGGCAAAAAGAAATAGTGTATTAAACAGACGGTAAGGTCCCTGACTTAGACATTCACAGACCCCTGAAACACCAGCCCAGTAACTGCATAGCTTTTTAATGACCCATTTTATGGGTTAATCATCAGCGTGTCTTATCTTTCCTATTGCCTTGGAAGCCACTGCTATGCTTTTGTGTATTCCTAGAGAGCTCTCTTTTCCCTCGGATTATTCTACTTGCCTACTACACCAATTACATCTGTTTCCCCAACAGACTGTAATCTGGAGGAGGGCAGGACGAACTCCCATTCCCTGTTCTGTTTCTCCACGACCAGCCCTGTGCCTGGCAGAAATGTTTAAAAAAACTATATGGAGAAATAGAAGGCATATTCTATTTTAGGATCAGGCCAATGTGGATTGGAAGGACCATCCTGTTGTTTACTAATGGGATGACGGCACAGGGGCGGCTCCCAGGAGGCATGAGAGAAGGGCAGTGTCTGAACGTCCTGTTCAGAGCCTTGGCCTATTTCAGCACTCCCTTGGGTCCGTGCCACCCTGCCTCTCCTGCTCTTCTCCCTTCCCAGGACCCTCCACCCTCTACTTTCCAGCCTCCCATATCCTCATAGTTTTTCTCTGAGATCCTCCTGAAGTCTGTTCAAATATCTCTTTGGTGATGCTTAATTCACTAAGTAGATAAATAAATCTACCTTCTCTTCTTAGTCCCTCACATAGCTTTGTTTTTCTACTATACTGCATTCTGACATTATTTATTTTTCCATCTATTTATCTTGGGAGTTTACAGCCCATGAAGACAGAAGAGTTCTTCTTCTTGCTCACTTAATCTAGGGCCTGGCCCATATGGATGGAAAATGAACAGTGATGGAATGAGAGATGCTCAACGGATACAACCCCAACTAGCTTAGGAATATCACAGCTGAGTCACATTAGCTCCGTAATTGTAGGGTAGGAAGCTACCCACCAACGTGGAAGGGGCAACAGCCTTGGGACTTACCCAGTTTCAGCTAGCAGTCTCTATGCCTATTGTATAAACATGGAAAAGAAATCTCAGTGGTTTGGGCCTGCTATGAGAAAGGTAAAATGGTGTGTGACCGAATTGTGTTGCAGATGTAGAGATGAATCTCTACGGGGAGAGAAAAATGCTACCCTCTCACTGTGAGAGCCAGGCTGTGCTTTCCCTTTTAGCAACCTGCAGAGGGAGACAGAAAGTGGAAATCTGGAGAGACAGACTCAGTGAGCCTGCAGTGCAGACAGAACCGAGCCTCCATTCCTATGCAGGCAGCCACATGAAACATGAGATCATCCAGTGAGCCCGAATTTCTTAAAGCAGATGCTTCATCCAAGGCTTGCTTTGTTGTCTTCAATCTTCGGTAGTAGATAATGTAGTGAGAAAACTCTAGACCTCCTGGGTGAAGATATTTGCTCTGGTTCTTAGTGTTTCATTAGCCTCCGGTCTGTAGCTTGCTCTTTCTGGACTTGCATGATGAGTGAAAATACTTCAAAGCATGTTCATTACAGTAATGTTTTAAAACAACTTTATTGGAGCCAGAAGATGGTGTAGCGGTCTCCTTGCTGGACTCCCACATGACCAACTGTGGTTTGAGTCCCATACTCAGCAGCTTGAAACTCACGCTGGGTGCATGTCCATGAGTGCCCAAAGTATCCCTAGAGAATAGAGGAGGGGTTTCTGGTGTGGCCAGCCATCTGGGGATGATTTCTCACTTTCTGTTTCTCTCTTTCTCTCTGGAGAGTGCAAGCACCCTATGGCAAAAAATCTCTTCTATAAAAAAACTTTATTGAGATATAGTCCTCATATTACCAGTTCACTCAATTAAAGTGTACAATTCAATGATTTTTAGGAGGTCTATAGCATTTGCAAAAATCACCACTGTCAATTTCATAACATTTAAAAAAACTATCCACAAACAGAAATGGCACAATATCCATCAACGAGAGGTCACTTAAAATAATCTTATACTATCAATAAAAAGCAGGTGATTGAAGAGCATTTCATAACTTGAATGATATTCATGATAAATTGGTGCACATATTAAGTTACATGTAGAAAATATGTACTACATATAATGCTAATTTTGTAAAGAAGGAAAACATGCATACTATAAGAAGTCTTAAAAGAGCTGCTATGTCACTGGACTCCCACGTAGTCGACTGCAGTTTGAGTCCTGGGTCTGGAGGCTTAAACTCTCATCAGGTGCGTGCGTGCCCAAGATTCTGAGAGGAGAATGGAGGAGAAGGATTGTGGCATGGCCATCCCCCTGGGAGGACTGATTTCTTGCTTTCTGTCTCTCTCTGTCTTTCTGGCAAGCATATGCACCCTATAGCAAAAGCTTCTCCAAAATAAAAAAAGAAAAAAAAGCTTATGAAAAGTGTGTATTATGAAAAACTTTATGTGACTTTCCATATTCTTGCACCAAAATAAACTTGTACATTAACTCTGTTTTCCTATGAACTTTCTGAAGTCCTTTGTATATATTTCTTCATTTCCTGAAAACTAGAAAACTAGAAAGCCTATCACAAGCATTTAGGAATTTGCTGCTATTTCTCCATTCTAGGTACATAAAACTACCAAGCTCCCACTCCCACCCATGCCGAATTGACTGACAGAAGATGGAGGAGGAGGAAGAGAAGGAAGACAATGGGATCAAGACCATGATTTCCTTTGGGGATGTGGAGATGGGCCTAAGATTCAGAGCTGATTTCATTGTAAGCTAACTGTGTGACTTGGGTTGGCAGAGAGAGATAGCAGAGAGAAACAACAATACTTTGAAGAGGGGTATACCAACTCTAGAATCATGGTAAGGTAGAAAGAGCATAAGGGGCTTTTAGTCACAAAGATCTGGATCATTTTGGGGACCAGCAGGTGGCGTGGTGGTTAAGGCGCTGGACATTCCCACATGGCCGACCAGGGTTCAAGTCCTGAATCTGGTGGCTTGCTTTCTCACCTCCTCTCTCTCTCACTCTCACCCTCTGTCTCTCTCTGATCAAACTAAAAAAATAAATAAATGAATGAATAAATAAAATAAATAATTATAAAAAAATGTTACTGTTAAAAAAAAAGATCTGGATCATTTAAATTGTTTCAATTTCTTGCTTAAAAAATGGGCTTTAAAATATTCATCTTGGGGACTAGACTGTGGCAAAGCAGTAAAATGTGATGCTCTGTGAGGCTGAACACAGGGAATTCAGATTCTCGTCCAGAGACCTCCATAATGACTATTCATTACTTTTAACATTTTAGCATTGAAGGCAGAAGACGCTCCTGGCAGGTGCTCCACGTGCTTGCCCATGATCTGGGAATGGCTGAAACCAGGGATGGGTCCTGGTAAGGAGATTTTGCTGGGGACATTGTTTCTCCCTTTCTCTTTCTGTCTCTCTTGCCATAGAAGACATAAACAAACTTAACAAAATATATTCATCCTCAGGATTGAGTGGATAAAATGGACATCTATGAAAACAACAATTGCAAACCCTTCCACTTAGTAGGTGCTCAGAAAAGTGCTGCTTTGTTTCTCTCTCTCCCTAGTAAGTCAGCAGTACATTTGTCCTAGAGGCACTGATTCCTCCAAAATCAGAGACTGTTTGTTTGCCTTGACACTGTTTTTATTGATCCACACCTGCCAGGAGCGTCTTCTGCCTTCAATGCTAAAACGTTAAAAGTAATGAATAGTCACCCAATCCACAAACTTTTTATCTTTTAAAAAAGAATTTGGTATTGCAGGCTCTGCTGTTCCTGTCAGTAATACACACTTATCCATCATCACCACCTTTCTATGGGAGGGAAGGATACTAATAAGTGATCTCTGCATATTAGCAAACTGGCATTCAGTCTTTAGATCATTGTTAAAACTCACTGTGGTTTTCCCCAGGAAATCTCTATGTTACCTCCTTTCTAGGAGGTCTCAGGGGCTCATTTCTAGCCACTCCACAATGTAAACTCTGCAAGGCAGTGAATTTTCTCTAGCATGCTTCCTAATGTGCCATGTTGCTCTCTCAGCTGGGATGTAATAACTCATTAAGAATTGCAGCTGGCAGTACTAGGGGAAACTCAACGACAATCCCTAAGTCTACACAGAGAGAGCTCGTGAGCCGACACTGGCACCTCCCTCACCCTCCTGGCCTTTGACAACCCACCCCACACCTTCCTAATCAAATGTGCTATTCTTTCACCACTGCAAGTATTTATATTTTATTAACCTAACTGTGAGTTTGCAGCATAGACTGCTAATACTGTAATTCACGTTTTTATTTGTGTGCCCAGGAGCTTTGAGCAGTGGAAAGATTTCTTTCTCCCCACTTTTTTTTAAAGCAAATAAAATCACAATGGGCAAGATTCCTCTCTTGTCTCTAAAATTACTCAAAAAATTTTACTTGGGGAACTCTGGATTTATAGTGCCATATTTACCCAACATACTTCAAAGAACAGTACTTTCCATCAGAGATACATGAATATTTTGTGTTCTTTGGCAACTCAGCATATTTCATAAACTTGCATTTAATGAGGCTTGGAGGTCTGCCATTCTCAGGACCATATTTTTTACACCCACGTTTAAGGATAGACATACACACACACACACACACACACACACACACAGTGAAACTGCTGTATTTAAAAAGGCATCTGTCTCAGTAAGCATCTATTTCATCATTAGCTGTGTACACTATGTTTGGGCTTCTCTCCACTTTATGACACTTACACACATTAGAAATATTATTTGGCATTGTGACTTTTCCCCCTCCAGGATACCGTCTGCAACGTGGAAAAGTGATTAGAATGAGAGCAACAATGCCATGACTTGTTTTCTGGCATGTGGAATCTACCAGAACAAATGGTTTTTAAGTTGGGAATAAAACCAGGAAAACATGGTTCTAAGTCTGTTCTGGTACCTTAGTGTGAGGGGTGTTGAAGAGTTCTATGAGTTCTACTCATCCTCCTCTATCATCTCTCTTTTCTGAAGAATGGGTGATTTTTATTGTCGCAGAAATGCTATGAGGATCGAATGATGTGATGGATTTGAAAATATTTTCGAACTATAAAGTGCTTGACTAATAAGTGTCCTTATGCCAAGTTTATGTATTATCTAAACATAAAACATGTTTAAAAGTTATTGCAGCAAATTATATTACTGTGTTTTTATAGATTTTTTCTTTCTTTCTTTTTTTTTAAACTATAAGGCACATGCACTTGTCAGAGAAACAGAAAGAGAAAGGAAAAGTGAGAAATCATCCCCCAGGGTAATGGCTATGATGCAATCCCTTCTCCTCTATTCTCTTCTTGGGATTTTAGGTATGCATGCACATGTGCCCAGAGTGATTTTCAAGCCGCCATGTCTGGGACTTGAACCATGAAGCTAACCATGTGGGATCCAGCACTTTAACATCTATGCCACCAGCTGGCCCAATCATCCTATTCTCTTACCATTGCTTATTGGTTTATAATTTAAGTAGATGACAATAGAGCTTTTATAATTTTTTTGAAGAGAAACTAAAACTTAAAGATCTGATCGCAGCCCGGCACCAATACCTGGGTCTAATAAAGTTTCAATTTCTTTCTCCTTCTGCCCCTTATAGCTTGAACCCAGAGAAGAACCAAATCCCACTCTCTCAATAAGCTTGGATGGGGCCACTGGCTTTTTTGGGTTAAAGAGATACAGACTTGTTACCAGAAAGTATTAAGTTCTAGTCACTAGAGTCCTGTTTATTTTCTGTGGGACACAGTTCTTTGCCTAGTCTTTACAAAAATGGCTTAATGAATTAGCTAAAGTAAAACAGGGACCCTGTCTCTTTTTTCCCACCAAAGAAAGAAGAAAATGCTCCATCTGAGGGTCATGTGATGATTCTTTTCCTCAGTATTCACCCACAAAAAGGAAGGAAAAAAAAATACTCCCATCTCCACAAAAGACATGATTGATTTGGGCTTGTGTGCTGCTTCAGCTTAAGTTAATGACTCCCCGTCACCGTTCATTACACCTCAGGTTTCATTAACCACTTCCAGGTAAGCTGAACAGTTAACTTGTGCAGAAAGAGAATCGAGACTTATCTCCTTAAGCATAACCACAATGCAGAGTTTATATTTACAGAGATTTGCTCTTCTGAGATAAGCTAGGATAAAAAAAAAAATGTGCTTTACTCAGCCAAAGCAACAGTGTGTGCAAACCAAAATTCCTTCTCTAACAATTTCAGGTTGAAATCTTGAGAACGTTAGGGTGGCTAGAACCACTCACTGAGACAAGAAAACCATTTGGTCCCAGAGAAATTCACCAGAGTGAATCATTTAGGTCTTGGATGAGATGGTTGTCAAAGAAAACAACTGAAGTAAATCTGAAGAATTTTTTAAGAGAGAGAAATAGGTCTAGATAACAATCTTTTAGTATTAAGACATAAAATATAGAAAGAGAACAGGAAAAGAATCCAAGTAATGATTTTTTTTTCTCATGTTCAATCCTTTTAGGTTAATTTAAAGATTCATTTAGAACAAAATGTTACCTACCTGCCCAAATATACCATCTGGCTGGATCTATCATCTCAGAAAAATGTTTAGCTAATTTTCACATATTCCCACTTTATTTTACTGGCATCCTTAAGACTAAATAGTAGTGAAAAATTAATCTTCAGCTGGGCAAGCTCTGAAGTTAACTATCCTGGGAATAATAGAGTCCCCATTTACTTAATAATAATGTGGAGACAAACAGTATAGCTAATGCTTTCAGACTAAATTACCCTTCACAAAACACTACCCCCCAGTCATTACCCTATTTAATTTTGAAGCCTGTGAGAGAGGTATGTCAATCTCCATTTTATAGAAGAGGAAATAGAAGCTCAGAAATATAAAAGAACTTCTTCCAAGTCATACAACTAATAATACATGGAAATAAGTTTGTGTCCACAGATCACAAAATCTTTGTTTTTGTTGTCTGTTTTGTTTTTTTGTTGTTTTGTTTTTTTAGTACAAAGCAAGTGACGGGGCATAGGACAGAGGCAGAGGGATAGACAATTTATGTAGCACCTCAAACCTGGAGTGCCTTCCACCTTTGCAAACCTAATTATTACTCTTCTGCTCAGTGCTTGCTGCTGTGTTCTGACGTCTGTAATATTCTCAGATAAAAGTAAAGTCTGCTTCCTCCCAATTACCAGGTACTTCCTTAGTACTTTATTGGGCTCGTCATGTCATCCTGACACACTGGTTTCAAATAGTAACAGCTCACAGCTATCTATAACCACATAGACTCTGACCTCAGTTCTGCCCTAAGTGTTACCTACGATAGTGAGGGGATTAAAAGCCCTAAAGATAGCCACATCCCAATACCTGAAACCTGTGGCCATGATCTTATGTGGTGAAGTCAGGTGGCAGCTATGACTAAGGTAAGGATGTTGAGACTGAGAGTATCCTGTGTTACCTGGTGAGTGCTAAGTGGGGTTGCAAGTGTTCTTGTAAGAAGGAAGAGGGAATTATTTAACCTAGAGAGAGGTGGGTGGTTTAACCTAGAGAAACAGAGCCCATGTGACTACCAAAACAAGGCACAGCTTTGACAATAGAAAAGCCAGAGCCAAGGAATGCCAGGAATGTATTTTTCCAGCATTTGATTATCAAAAATAAAAAATAAATAAAAATGATACCAAAAAGAAAAACCTTTTTCATTCATTGCAGGGGGAAAAAAAGACAAGGAAACAGATTCTCCCCTAAAGCCTCCAGAGGGAGCATCACTATGTCTACACCTCAGCTTTACCCAGTGATGTTTATTTTATTGTGAATAAGAAATCGTAAAACAAAAAATGGATAAAATAAAATAAAAATTTAAAAAGACCCAGTGATGGGACCAGCAGGTGGCATGGTGGTTAAGGCACTGGATGTTCCCACATGGCCGACCGGGGTTCGAGTCCTGGACCTGGTGGCTTACTTTCTCACTTCCTCTCTCTCTCTCACTCTCACCCTCTGTCTCTCTCTGGTCAAATTAAAAAATCAATGAATGAATAAATAAAAAATAAAATAGTTATTTAAAAAAAAATACCCAGTGATATTTATATCTAACTTCCAACCTCCAGATCCACCAGAAAATAGAAGGAAACATACGCACGTGAGGTAAGCCTCTCAGCTTGTTGTCATGTTTCACAGCACAGGACATTCATACATTTGCGTTAATTAAATTAATACTCATGGAATGTTAACCCCAGATAATCTTGCCCCAGTGCTCATGTTCCTACCCATTACACAGTGCAAACATTTTTGGGATGTGGACTGTTTGTGTTCATCACCTCTGTAGTCTCCCCTCCTGCAATACATGCAATAACATTTCATGCACACTAAATGCTTTATGAACTTCTTATGTTTTTAGGTTTTTGCCATGTGTACGCTTGCTGGAGTAAGAGAGAAAGAGAAAAAGAAAGTGAGAAATCATCCCAAATGGAGATGGCCAGGCCTCAATCCTTTCTCCTCCATTCTCTTGTGAATTTGGGCATGTGTGCACACACGCCAGGCATGAGTTTCAAACCATCTAGGACTTGAACTGCACCTAGCCATGTGGGAAGCCAGTGCCTTACCTATCATGCCACCTGTTGGTCCTAAAATCATTGTTTTAAATTATTTTACTATCATCAAAAGTTATGTATGCTGGGATCAGCAGATGGCTTAATGGTTACATCATTGGACTTCCACATGGCTGATTGCGGTTGGAGTCCTGGACCCAAAGGCTTGAAACTCATGCTGAGCACGTGTGCATGCATGCCCAAATCCCAAGAGGAGAATGGAGGAGAAGGGGTTGCAGTGTGGCCATCCCCCCTGTAGGAGGTGATGTCTCGCTTTCCAACTCTGTCTCTCGCTTTATGTCTCTGTCTCTCCAGCGAACGCATGTACCCTATAGCAAAAATCTCTCCAAAAGTAAATAAATAAAAAGATACGCATGCTGTCTCATTATGCAATATTTAGAAACTAAAGGAAGGAAAAAAATAGCTATTATTGCTGACCCTTATGTCCCAGAAGCACATTTAATACTCACGTCTATATCCTCTGTATTGTTTTATACTTGGAGTTAGTTTATTTATTTATTTATTTTTGGAGAGGTTTTTGCTATAGTGCACGTGTGCTCACCAAAAAGACAGAGAGACACAGAGAGATAGAGAACAAGAAATCACCTCCTAAAGGGGATGTCCATGTTGCAATCCCTTCTCCCCCATTCTCCTCTCGGAGTCTTGGGCACACATGCCATGTGCCCAGCATGAGTTTAAGCCACTGGGTCTAGGACTCGAACTGTGATCGACTACATAAGAGTCCAGCAACATAATCATTATGCCAACTGCTGGCCCCTGTACTTGGAGTCTTATTTGTTAGTTTTATATGTTTGTAGCCTCAATACAATGTAGAGTTGTGTATTCTTCTCCATACACTTAATAATTTTACTTTTTTCTCTATTTACACTTTAACAGCATAGCTTTGAAGTTATACATTTCTCCCTGTACAATCATGTTTCTTTTTCTCTTTTTCATTATTTTTAAAGAAAAAACTTATACATGTAAAAATAAAATTATGCATATAGAATTCTGATGTGAAAACTCTATTTACAGTCTCAGAACAGGATGGCTCGATGGATGGTGTAGATAGAGCAAACACTTATATAGAATCATGCTCCACTGACGTGCAATTTGCTTTGTGACTCAGTGGCACATGATCAACCTTTCTATTTCAGTAAGTATAACAAAGCTGATTCCATTCGATGGCAGTGCAGTATTCCTCAATGCAGTTGTGTCATAACTGATGTACTAATGAACATTTAAGTTCCCTTTCATATTTTGATGTTTAAGGCTGCTATACACATCCTTGTCAACTCTTTTGTGTGTTCTGTCTGAGAGTGAAGTTAAAGGTAGAATTTTCTGGTTGTAGTTTTATTTATCTTTTATTTGACTGGTACTGACAAGTTTCTCTCTAAAAAATGTTTTTACCAATTTACACTTCAATCTATTATATACAGAGAAGTATATTCCCTACAGCCTTAATAACAGTTGATAGCAGGCTATGTCTTTTTATCTTTGAAAATATGATATATTGAAAAACAGTATTCTATCCTTTTTAAAATTTAGCTTGAACATATTTTCATATATGTGTTATTCATTTTTTTGATGTTCAAATCTTCAAATTTTTTTATCTTTTTAAATCACAGTATAGCATTCAAAGTAATGATTTAACTCTCAAATGTTATCATTTTTCAATTTTTTGAGAGATTTTTTGCTATCGGATGTGTGTGCTCAGTAGAGACGCACAGAGAGACAGAGAGAAATCACGGCCCAGGGGAGGATGGCCGTGCTACAATCCCTTCTTCTTCAATTTCCTCTCAGGATTTTGAGCACATACACATGCCCAGCATGAGTTTTAAGCCACCAGGTCCAGGACTCAAACCATGGTCGACTACGTGGGAGTCAAGTGACATAACCATTATTCCATCCACTGATCCTTCATTTATTAATATTAAAGAAAACTATGAGATAAGATATTTTTGTACAAAAACTTTACACAATTTTATATTACACATTGAAGATTAAAATATGTCTTCAAATTTGGGGTTAAAGAAGTTACTCATTCTTAAAATTCTTATTATTTTTCCAAATAATCTTCAGCAAAGAAGCAAGACATAATAGTACGCATTTCAAGAAGATTAGGAAAAAAAACAGGCTTTTTCAAAAATATTGTTAATTAGGTAAGTGAATATACATCTCATTTTTAGAAAAATATGCATAATTAATTATAGTGTAATTGAATATTTTTCTATTTAACATTTTTCCCTTCTGGTGAATTATACTTTAGGATCTTTTGCAGTTTTCTACTGAACTTTATTACTACTATAACATTTTTAATGGTCCTGGATATTTTTGTTACTGGGTCAGCAGAAGTAAAAAATAGCTGTTCTGATATGACTTAGTTTAAGAGTTTTTTTTTTTCTTTTTTTAGGAGGTTTTTGCCTTAGGATGTTTGTGATACCTGGAGAGAGACAGAGAAAGGGAAAATGAGAGGGAATGTGAGAACCCTCCAGGAGAGATGGCCACACCACAATCCCTTCTCTTCTATTCCTCTCCAGGATCTTTTTTTTTTTTTTTTTTTTTTTTTTTTTTTTTTTTTTTTGTGAGGTTTTCACTATAGGGCGCGTGTGCTCGCCAGACAGACAGAGAGACACATAGAGACAGAAAGCGAGAAATCACCCCCCGAGGGGATGGTCACGCTGCAATCCCTTCTCCTCCATTCTCCTCTTGGGATCCTGGGCACACATGCACACGCGCCCGGCATGAGTTTTAAGCCACCAGGTCTGGGACACGAACTGCGGTCGACTACGTGGGAGTCCAGCGACACAGCCATTACGCCAACTGCTGGTTCCCCCTCTCCAGGATCTTGAGCAAACATACACACATGCTCCCAGTGTTGAGTTTCAAACCACATGATTCAAGACTGAACACAGTTGGCCAAATGAGAGGGGGTCTAGTAACATAACCACTATACCATCTCCTGGTCCCCAGGTGTTTTTCTTTTGGAGAGATTTTTACTATAGGGTGTGTGTGCTTGCTGTAGAGACAGAAAGTGAGAAATCACCCCCTGGGGGGAAGGCCACCCCACTCCCTTGTCCTCCGTTCTTCTCTCAGGATCTCGGGCATGCACACACGTGCACCCAGCATGAATTTTAAGCTGCCAGATCCAGGCCTCAAACTGCATGAAAGTCCAGCAACATAACCATTACACCATCTGCTGGTGTCCTCAAGAGGATTTTATATGAATGCTCACATGAGGGTTCTTTTGGTTTTTTCCTTACAACATGCATAGGTAATCTGCAATTTGCTAGGTTTTTTTGAAGAACGATTTATTTAGTTTTACTCATTATTATTTTAAAAAATTTGCTATAGGATACATGTGCGAGAGGGAGAGAGAGAAAGAGAGAGAGAGAGAGAAAGAAGAGAGAGAGAGAAAGTGAGAAATCAAAGTGCCAGGTCCAGGACTCTAACCACAGTCAGCAATGTGGGGTCCAACACCTTAACTACCATACCACCTGATGGCCCCTACAATATTCTATTAATGAAGCTTGTTACTCTAAGAAGGATTTAATACATAGCCTAGCCAAGGTATCCAAAATTATTTATTATGAACACAGAAAAGATGAAAAGCCAGTTCACATATATCTACTTCTTCAGAATTACCAACTCTGAGGAAGCTGTCAGATAACAGGCTTAAGAAAATTCTCCAGAATCCCCTGTTCTTTATTCATATTCCTCATATAAATTGTTTAGGAGCAAGTTAATTAATTATTGGCTTTTCTCCTTGACATATATTTCTTATTAGATTTGTGATGTTAATAATATTAATTCCTGCTTCTACTTTTAGCTGTAAGCAATTAGCTTTTTATTATCTGTATTCCTTTTTCCAGCAACCAGAAATCCTTAATGTTTACCTGATAAAATATATTCCCTGTTGGAAACAGCAGGCTGCATGGTGCTTAAAGCACTGGACTCCCACATGGCTGACTGAGGTTTGAGTCCCAGACCCAGTGCTTTGAAACTCAAACTGTGTGTGTGTGTGTGTGTGTGTGTGTGCCCATATTTCCAAAAGGAGAATGGAGAGGGTTTTAGCAGGGTGACTATCCCCTTTTTGGGAGTTATTTCTCACTTTCCCTTTCTCTGTCTCTCTCTTTCCCTCTTCCTCTCTCTGGTGAGCACACACATTCTATAGCAAAAAAAAAAAAAAAATATATATATATATATATATATATACACACACACACACACACACACACACATACACCCACAGATAAATCTTTGAATACATACACACACACACACACACACACACACATATATATATATGTATATATAAAGTTACTTTTTTATTTATTATTAGGTTTTAAAACAAAGAAATTATTCACCCCAAATAAATTGTCATGTGCCTTCCACTTTAAACTCAAGGGTACTTCAAAAAAGTATGTGGGAAAAATACAAATGAAGCATGAGTTTATTTTGGTGCAAAATATTTTGAATTCCATGCATTATTTTTTTATAATATACATTTGTTTTATTAACTTTTTGGAAGCCCCTCTTATGTATTCATTTTTATTTTCTAACTTGTTTAATTTTTTTTACTGTTGTTGCTAACCCTTTAATCTATCAGGGATTTGTTTTGACATGTGTTGTTAGATAAGGATATAAATATGTCTGTTTAGTTTCTCAAAACTAACACAAAATTACTATTTAATATATTCACTTATTTGTAAATTGGTCAAATTTATTTACCTTGTTTTAAGTTACTTTTATGGCACAAGCTGTTTCAGAACAAGCTATGCCTCTGGATTTCATCAATTTTTCCTTTTTTTCAAATACTATTGACCAATTTTTTAAATCATTATAGCTACATATTTTAATATTTGCTAGCACTTGCCTCCCTCCCTAAGCTTCTTTTTCCAAGTGCTATTTTCTGAATTTCAATATTGAATGAGCATTTCTGAAGGGTGAAGAGAGGAATGGCTCTTGTGCGTCAGCAAATGAGTCAGGCCATTTAAGGGCCTCTGCATCCCAGAGGCCCCCATGAGGGAGGAGGGAGTTGATTCCCCTGGAGTCATTGAACACCAGCTCATCTGCCACTGCATCGTGGAAATTATTTATAACTTCTAGTCTTACCTATCAAGCCCAGCAATTACATACATGATTAAAGAATCAGTCACAAAAATGTCCAGTGACCCAGTCACAAAGTGAAAAACCACATCCACGTCCACGTTACTTCGTTCCATCAAACACCGACTTGTGCGGTTACTTGTTCAACTTTGCTAATACATGTTAAAGCATGAAAACTGCCAGTCGAAACTGCTAAACAAACAGACCTAAGCTAGTAGCAACTCGTTCACATGATAAATATTCCAACATTAAAGCAATTACAGGGCCAGCAGATGGCGTTGAGGTTAAGGCGGCTGGATCACACACGGCAGACTTCCCAGTTCAAGTCCTGTACCCAGTGGCCTGAAAATCATTCTGGCTACGTGTGCGTGTGTGCCCAGGATCCTGAGAGGAAAGGGATTCTGGAGTGGCCGTCCCTCGTGAGGGGTGTTTTCTCACTCCCCCTTCACTTGTCACGGGCAAGCACACGACTGAAATGAGAAAAAATAAAAGAGAAACTGCCAAACAACAATAAATGCAATTACAGGAAAGTTGCATCTGAAACTTCTTTCATTTGTGTAGCATATGAGCAAATATGGGCTTCTTTTCATATGCCCAGAATGTAAATAAAGTTTCTTATTTAATTTGAGTCCATGTTGCCGAAAGAGAAAGGCTTCAGAAATGATCAGCAATTATAACAGTAGACATTTGAATTAAAATGACAATTATGATAAAGGAAAAATGGTAAATAAAAACAGAAATTTTAAGCAAGTACCAAATGAGTATAGGCAAGTTACAGGGATGACCTTTTCTTAAAGCAAAAATACTCTATGTCATGGTCTGTGATACCACTCCCACTCATATGTGGCACAATGAGGGAAAATCCTGAATATTTCTCTCTTAGTATGTCACTTAAGCCAAAACAATAAAAGCTTTTAAAAAAAGAGCTATGCAAGCTATGGAAGAGGTACCTACACTGTCTTACTGAAGTAGAGAATAAATAGCGAATTTAAATCTATATACACCTCACTAGTGCTGTATCTCACCTACCAAAGGCAAGAGCAAACCATGAAATTTTTTACTGTGTCCTAACTATTGGAATACATACCAAAATATGCACATGGAATGAAACTAGCTCATAAAATGCAAAGACTAGAGTCTGGTGAGCTGAATTTAAGCTGCATTTCTCCATGTTTTTTAACCTAGGAAATCTTAAGCAAGATATTTAATCCAATGGCTCAACGTTCTCCATTTTGAAAAAGTTATAAGTAGTAATAATAATCATTCCATTTCTGGAATTTCTGAGCATTACGTAAATAATACATAGTGATATTTGGTAATGTATAAAACACCACATGAAAAATAAGCTATTTTCATAAACATAATTACAGTGATTACAGGCATCTAATTAAAGAACTCACTTTAAATTAGGGTCATTTAAAATGGGAAGTATATTTTATAATTCTATCTATTTCCCTTTCAAGTATATATTGTTTATTTCACCATTATTTTGAAGGATCTCAAACTGACAACAAATTTGAAAGAATAATGCCCTTCATGAATATTTTTACATTCACCAAATGTTAACCTTTTGCCTATTTTTCTTCAAATATCACTGTATATATCACTCTACCTGTATGTGTGTTAGTATACACATATGTAGAAATTTGGAATAAGTAGCAAACATCATTCAACTTCATTCCTAAATATATCTCCTAAGAACAAGGACAATTTCTTAGATGCCATACATAGTATTACTATCATAATCGAGAAATCTAACACTGTTACAGTGATAAAACTGATAGGCAATTTATACAGTGTTAAAATATTTTTACCTGTAATTTAATCAAGGGTCACTAATTTGGGGGTGGTTTATTTTTTAAAACCTCCAGTGCTTCCCTCTATTTTTTCCCTACTTCATTGTTAATTTTTAAACAGACGGGCCATGTGTATTATAGGTATTCCACAATGTAGACTTTTCTGATGTTCCCTTATGCTCAAATTTTCTTATTAAAGAATTGCTTTATTTCACTTTATTTATTTATTTTAATTTTACTAGAGTGTCAGAGAGAGTGAGTGTGAGAGCGAGAGCGAGTGAGCGAGCGAGAGAGAGAGAGAGAGAGAAAGCAAAGCTGCCAGATCTGAGACTCGAGCCACAGTCAGACATGTGGGGAGTCCAGCACCCTTAACCACCATGCTACCTGCCAGCCCCATTCTCAGATGTTAAGCATTTTCAACAGGGATACTCCCCATCATGTTTCATCAGGAGAAATGCAATGCAAGATTCTCTATTATTAGTTATAGAAAGTTTCGGCCCTCAATTAATATAGCACTTCTGGGTCTCCCTAAAATGACTTTTTTCTCTTCATAATTAATCATATTGGGGTTAATTCTTTAAGATTGTGTACATATATTCTTTTTACTAATACACTTTCACTAGTGTAAGTTCTTATTTGGTTTTGTCTTTTTTTTAATATGCACCCATACGTATAAATTTTGTACTCAGATTTTTGATGATTCCAAAGTCAAAATGGTTTATTTATTGGGCAATTGGAAAAGTCATGAGGCATAGTTCTACATTCTTCTATGCAAATATGTGTCATGGCTTTCTACGACCCAATATTTCATGCAAGAGAAAGAGACATTCTTGAGAAGGTCTTGCCACACCACAATCTGCCCTCTAGTCTTCTAGCCTTCTAGCCTCCCAGGAAGCCAAGATTGCAGATGTGTTCATCTCTGCCTAGGACCAAACCTAAGACCTTCCAATATGGCTCCTGTTTCACACAGCACTATCCTACCACCTGTGCTACTGTGCCCCGGGCCTGTTTGGGTACTTTAAGTTAACCTATGGAAACTTTATTGGGCGTTAATAGAAGGTTTTAAAATGCTAAAATAGGGTGCAAGTGCTTTGCAATGTTTTATAAATATATATTCGTTTTTAAATTAAAAATAGCTTGAGGCCCTCCATTATGACCAGTGGGACAGAAAGGGAGCACAGGAACCAGACTGGAGATTTTATCTTCGTGTAGATGAAAATAGAAACCCAAAAGCTTTTCTTTGTTCTAGCTTGCTGCATTTTTCAAGAAAGGCTTATTTCATGAATGACCTTATCTTCAAAAGATAGGAAAATTTCAAGTAATCCTGGTGGGTTTTGCAATCATTTTAGATAACTCAGAATGACCACCTAAGCAAGAAGTATTGAAAACTATGCAAATGATCTATATGTACCCATAAAAGGTAGTAACCTGCTGGAAATGTTTCTGAAAATTCTCTCAGCTGAATATCTGCGGACTTATTATGTTTAAAACCTTTGCTCCTAAGCATTCATGTGGGCTGACTTTTCAATTTCAAGGGATTTCAGTATGGTTCCCTGCAATTTATCATGTGAAAGGAATTAACAAGAAAGAAAATGGAAGCACATTCACACTTGCCAAGACGTTTCCCTTCAGATGGAGAAAAAGCTACTGAATGAATAATACAAAGAGGATAAATTTGGTGCTTCAAAAACAGAAAAATTACTCAAAGGCCCAGTTAGTGAAGCCAGTCCTCCTTTCCCATAGAATGTGAATAAGAACCATACATACAATGGAAATCTGTTATCAACCAGCTCATTATCACAGGAGTTCAGGTTTGTGAAGGGCAGTCCTCAGTGTCCTGTGCCCTTCACAAAACACTCTGATAAACCATTACAACATCTGTCTACATATAAAAGAAATACACATAAAATTGACCCCTGTTTTCCCAGAGTCTGCCAATGAAAACAATCCAAAGTAAAATTTTAGATAAATGTGAATATAGAAACATATTAGACATATTCAAAATCTAACATGTTGTCATGGCCTAGGGCTAATTTTTGGTTGTCTTATCAGTATTCATTCCCTTAGTGCTCTGGTCTAGTTTCAGGACTTTAATCTCAGAATATTAATATTCTGATCACTCCTAATTCAACTGGAAATGTGCCCCTACTTCTGGCTTAGATATCTAATTTCTGCTTGACATTCTCGGTTTGATATCTAATAGATAGCTTAGACATGCACTGAAGCAACCTTCTCTTTGTGCCACTCCCAGGGGTTTTGATTTGATTCATTCTGTCACCTTTCTCCTCTTCCCCCAGGTCAGCTCCTACAAGTCCTGTGATGGTGACTAAGGAATTAAGCCAGCAAAGGACTCTGAAAAGATAAAGAAGGTAGGGGTGGGGGAGGACGATGGTGCACAGTGATAAAACTCAGCACTGCAAAACTGACCCAATGGGAAGATTCTAGGTTTTCCCCTGGAAACTTCCCTGTGTATGTGCATGCCTGTTACTGGGGATTGGCTGAAGCCAGGGGTAGATCACGTGAAAATGGGGTCCTGCTGGGAGTCTCTGTTTCTATCTCTGTCTCACTATTTGCACTCAAAAGAGAAATAAATAAAGAAACCAGAAAGATAAAGAAGGGTCATAAATTACTCTTCGGTCATAAGATAATCTTCTTTATTTGCCTCTAGTTCTATGGGAGTGTTAAATTCTAACCCTCAAACACCAGAGAACTTTTTCAGTCGTTTTAATATATTTGAACAGATTTATAACAAGACTCACTGCCCTAGAAATGTAGAACTGACTCAAAGACATCCACAGCTACAGAAATGCATCAGAGGTGGAACACTTATACAGGCAAATTTCTGGACCTTAACCAATCATAGGGAGTCAGAAAAATCACAGCACAGAAGGGGAGTGATCTGGCGCAAGTCAGAATATGACAAGAGAGTAGCTAATGTGGCCCAGAACCAAGAATGTTCAGAACAACATGGCAGAAGTGCAAGAAGAGCAAAACCAAATCTGACAAGAGAGATTGCTGCATCCACCTTTAGTTAGTCCAGAAAGAAAAACAGAAACTGGAACTGCATTTTGGGATTCTTGTACTAATTAGTTGTATGAGTCTCTTCTTAAATTAATGCTTCAACACATGGGCGCCTTTGTTCTACCATGTCCATTTAGCTCTTTTCACTGAATGTTTTTCTTTTTTCTTTGATGACCAGAGACCTCCTGTTTTATACAACTTGCTTTCAGATTATACCAAGGATATCACATATGAATGCATATAACCTAGTCATAAAACAGTATGGCTGTGTCTCTGGACGCCCATGTAGTTTACCATGGTTCGAGTCCCGGACGTGGTGGCTTACACTCATGCCGAGCGCATGTGCATGTGTGCCCAAGATCCCGAGAGGAGCGTGGAGGAGAAGGGATTGCAGTGTGGTCATCCGCCCTGGGGGTGATTTCTCACTTTTTGTCTCTCCGTCTGTCTCTGTCTATCTGACATGCGCGTGCATGTGCCCTATAACGAAAACCTCTCTAATAAATAAATACATACATACATACAGAAATAAATAAACAGTATGACACATTATAAGCCAGACACATTATAAGGAGAACCCAAGTCAATGTCATAAGCAAGTATAAAGACTTGATTCTACTTGACTTATAATTTTCTAAATGGAAGAATTTCTGCTGGTATGGCTAAGAAGAAATATACATGCAGGGTTATAGCAATTAGTTCTGAAGAGCTCCTGAGAGTCCAGACTAGACAGACCAGGTAAGCCACATCCTTGAGGAAATTTACTAGCTACCATTACCAGAATTAAACACTGAGTTTTGAAACAAACAAACAAAAAATTGACTTATTCAATCTAGTGTTCTTAAGGAGTACTGGGATTTAAAAAAAAAATCATTGTGGGGTAAAAAGAGATTCAAAAGCAAACAAGTCAAACCTTTGGCACAGTTTCTGTTTCATATTTATGCATCCATCTGCATAGCCTAAGGTTAAAAAGGACTCATTTTAATCATGGAGAACAGCTCCATCACAAGTTAGTCTGAAATAAAATACTCCCCAGAGGAAAAGCAATATAAACATAGGCAGCTCTGCAACCAAGTGAGGAAAAAAAACAAAAAGAGAGAGAGATAAAGAGATATACTAGTTTATTATTGTTATTGTTGCTGCTTTTGTCTAATCTGGGCAACTCTCAATTTAATACAAATTAAATCTCAAATTAGCATTCGCCACAATACTTCCCCTAGTATTTGAAGAAAAAAAATTAAATTTCATATTTTCAATCAGATTCTCCAAATTATGGAGCTGACATAGTCTTGCAGTGGCATACCGTTTGTAAGCAGTGTTTCAATTTGGTAAGAATATGCCAAAGTAAAATAAACTTACTGAAATTTCTTTCCTTCAGCCTAACATTTTTTGTTAGTTCCTGAAATAGACCTAGAGATAATATAAACATTTTGACAGAAAATTGGTGGTGGTGACTATGGCGTAAAACTATCTGAGGACAAATGTACTGTGACTTGGAGCATAAGATACAATTTTCTTTGCATAGAGGCAAAACGCTGTGATGACAGAGTTCACAAAACCTATTCTCCTCCTGAAATTACATTCTGACTTTTCCTTTCATTGGGCATCTTTCAAAAAGAAAAACTCGACTCTCCGAGCAATTTTATTCACATTGGTTTGCAAATAATCACAATTCCAGAATTTTTTTTCCTTCTTTTTTATGCTCTTTCTGCATACAAGAGTATTAAAAATACATTCCTATTTCTCCTGTGTTTTATTAAGAAGTTTGCTCTGGGGGGAAAATTGGGCTTGTCCAAACTATATGTCTTACCAGTTTCTTGCATTTTCTTTCTGCTTTTACATATTCTGCATTCCACCTTTTCTATAAGATAAATATTTCCAACTAAATAATAGGAAACCAGAATCAGTAGGGTGAGGATAAAATTTAGGGTAAGAGTCCACTCTTCCTAACCACGGGGTTTTTGAGTACTGCCTCCTCCATAATTAACCTTATTTACCTCTAGAATTCTTTTTTTTTTTTTTTTTTTTTTTTGAGAGGTTTTAGCTATAGGGTGCGTGCGCTCGCCAGACAGACAGAGAGAGACAGAGAGACAGAAAGTGAGAAATCACCCCCCAGGGGGGATGGCCACGCCACAATCCCTTCTCCTCCATTCTCCTCTCGGGATCTTGGGCACGCACGCACACGCATCCAGCATGAGTTCCATGTGACCGGGTCCTGGACTTGAACTGTGGTCGACTACATGGGAGTCCAGTGACATAGCCATTACACTAAATGCTGGTCCCACCTCTAGAATTCTTTTAGACTTTGTTCTGATAAAACAAAAATATCCTTAATGTTCAAACCATAGCCTACATTTGACTCTCTTTGTGCCTCTTCATAAGGAAACCATTTCCGGGCCAGCAGGTGGCATGGTGGTTGAAGTGGTTAAGGTCTCCCACACGGCTAACTGCAATTCAAACCCGGGACCCAACAGTTTGAAAACCATTGAGGGCATGTGTGTGTGCATACCTAAAATCCTGAGAGGAGAATGTAGGATAGGGATTGTGGCATGGCCATCCCCACTAAGGGGTGATTTCTCACTTTCCCTCTCTCTGTCTCTCTCAGGTGAGTGCACGTACCCCACGGCAAAAACTCGGAATAAATTCATCAATAAATAACTGTTTCCCATCAAAGTGTCTTTGCTCTGAATTTTTCTAAGTCTGCATGTATTTTTCTAAGGTTCAAACCCAATATTATCATACTCACTAAGTTTCTGCTGACCTGCCAGCTAGAGACAGTTTTCCTTTTCTCCAAACTCCCCAAGTGCTCTATGCAGTTCTCAAGTTGTGTGACACAGTCCCCCTTGCATTTATTAATTTATTTGTACCTCTCCTCTCCTGTGCTGGATGGCAGCAAATTGAGCACAAGATAAGTGCCTGTTCTCTGCCTTTACCCTTTCTTATTCCCCAGTGCCAAGGCTGAATAACACATCCTGTGCATGGCAGGAGATAGCAATGATTCTTTGTTTAAACAAACAAAAAAGAGCAAGAATTCATATTCTTCACTAAATAAAAACATCAGCTGGAAAGTTTATTGACTAAATTCCACTTTATGATAAAATAAAAAAATATTAGGTTGACAGGAAAGTCGAGATGTGCTTTTCTGGTTTTCTATGCAAAAATGAGTCATGACTTTCCCGACAACCCAATAGCACCAAGAATTTCCATTGAAAGGGCTAGTAGGTGGCATTGTGGTTAGGGCACTGGATCCCACATGACTGACTATGGTTCAAGTCCTGGGCGCAAGGGCTTAAAAACATGCACTGGTTACATGTGCATGTATACCCAGAATCCTGAGAGGAGAACGGAGATGAAGGAATTTCAATATGGCCATCAGCCTTTGTGGGTGATTTCGCACATTCCCTCTCTCTCTGCCTCTCTCTGGCACATATGCCCTATGACAAAAATCTTGAAAGAAATTATATATTTTATCGTATGATATCGTTTATCACAAGAAAAAAGATAAGATCTTTATCATAAGAATGATCCTTATCAGGACCAGCAGTTAGCGTAATGGCTATGTCGCTGGACCCCCACGTAGTCAACCGCGGTTCACGTCCCGGACCCAGTGGCTTAAAACTCACACCGGTGCATGTGCGTGCGTGCCCAAGATCCCAAGAGGAGAATGGAGGAGAAAGGATTGCGGTGTGGCCATCCCCCCTGGGGGGTGATTTCTCGCTTTCTGTCTCTCTGTCTCTCTCTGTCTGTCTGGTGAGTGCATGCGCCCTATAGCAAAACTTCTCCAAAAAAAAAAAAAAAAGAGTGATCTTTATCATAAGAATGATGCAAATCAAAACCACAATGAGATACCACCTAACCCCTGTCAGAATGGCTAAGATTTAAAAAAAAATAAAGAACAATAAGTGCTAAAGAGGCTGTAGTGAAAAAGAAATTCCCCTATAATGTTGGTAAGAATGTAAATTAGCCCAACCACTGTGGAGAACAATATGGAGGCTCCTAAAAGACCCACAAATAGAACTACCATATCATCCAGCAATTCCACTCCTTGGTATGTACACAAAGGTTAGGAATACACTCAGTCAGCAAAATGCTTGCACATTCATATTTGTTGAAGCATTATTCACAACTGCTAAGACATAGAATCAACCCAAATATTCACTAACAAATGAATGGATTGAGAAAGTGTGACACATATACACTATGGAATACTACTTAGCCATAAAACAATGAGATCCTGGTGATTGATAGAAAGTAGACTCATATGGAAGATTTAATACTAAGTGAAGCAAGTCAGATTATGAAAGAGATACGTTTTTGTGGCCACTTAATATACTGTGTTGTCAGAAAAGTCATGACATATTTTTTTCAAAAATAAAAAGCAGAAATATATGTCATGACTTTCCTGATAATCCAATATATTTAAAAGTCTGCACTATATGGCAAAAATTGGAAGATTGGAAGGTATAATATAATAGCATGGAGAATAACTGTGAATACTGGAGATAACTTGGGAGGGCAATGGACAATGGGGGAGGCAGACAAGGGAATCAAGGGGAAAAAAAGTAAAACATTTAATGGGCAGAAAAATGAAAAATTATCTGTTGAGGATAATGTATATAGGAATATCTTTTCCTGGACTAATATTCACTGTATTTATGCTGGGAAGATTCATTTTGTAAATAAAGGTGTACACTGGGGCCAGTAGGTGGAATAGTGGTTGGTGTGCTGGACTCCCACATGGTTGACCAAGGTTTGAATCCTGGATATGATGGTTTGACAATCATGCTGGGTGCATGTGCATGTATGCCCCAAATCCCAAGAGGAGAATGGAGGAGAAGGGGTTCAGCATGGCTATCTTCCCAGAGGGATGATTTCTCACTTCCCTCTCCCTTTCTCTCTCCCTCCTTCCCCCTTCCTCCCTTTCTTTCTTTCTCTCCCTGGCAAGCACACTTGCCCTATGGCAAAAAGAAAAAAAAATGTACAGTGATTAAATGTAAAAAATAAGAAAAAATAAATTCCATAAAAAAACTTAGTTATGGGAGATAATTTACTCGTTCAACCTTTCAACAAGACAGGTTCTCAGAAGAAAACGTTGGTGGTAACATGTGATAAACAGGCCAGCTCTGTGACCTAGAGGTTGCTGGAGCTGTATCCCACATGGCCAACCACAGTTAGAGTTCCAGCTCCAATGTGTATATTTGTGTGTACACAAAATTATGAAGTGATGGAGAGGTGGAGGAGAAGGAATTATAGTGTGATCATGTCCTATCAGAGGATGGTTTCACTCTCTCTCTCCTTTTCTTTCTTGCTCTTATCTGTCTCTGGTGAGCACACACACCCTCTAGCAATGAAAAAAAAAAAGTGTAGTAAAGGGTAGTTGTTTGGACTATTTATTAAGCTAATTTAATAAAAATAAAACAATAAACCTATTGCACTATGTCATGGAATCCAGTTTATTCTAAATGATCATAGTATTTTTTGGGGGGTCAAGGTTTTTGCTATAGGGTGTATGCACTCGCCAGAAAGAGAGAGACAGAGAGACAGAAAGTGAGAAATCACCCCCCCCCCCCCAAGGGGGAATGGCCATGCCGCAATCCCTTCTCCTCCATTCTTCTCTCGGGATCTTGGGCACACATGCACATGCGCCCAGCGTGAGTTTAAGCCTCCAGGTCCGGGACTCGAACTACAGTCTACTACATGGGAGACCAGAGACACAGCCATTACACCAACTGCTGGTCCCTAAATGTTTGTATTATTATATGGTTCTCATTTTCAATTTTATACTACGTGAGAACATATAGGCTGGAATAAGACCCACATGTTTTCATTGACTCTAACTTATGCTACCTTTTTCTTTCAACTTGATATCAAAATTTATGACATATGGTAGAAAGGATCACATGTAATGCTTTCTTCCTGAGGTCTTTGGATTACCTTTGCATGTTAAAAAATAAAAATAAAAATTGGTGCTTAATCATAACTGATGTGAACATCCTGGACCTGGACCTGGTGACGTGACAATCACATGAGGCACATATACGTGCCTGCCCAAAATCCTGAGAGAGCAATGAAGGAGAAGAAATTGTGGCATGGCCATCCTCCCTAGGTGTGATTTCTCTCTGTCTCTCTCTCTCTCTCTCTCCAACCAGTGTATGTATCCTATAGTAAACTAAAAAAGTAAAAACTCAAAATCTATACTTTTTTTATATAATATGCATTTTCATGAACTTTTTGATGACCCTTCATATCTAATTTATAAAAACCATGAATATTTAATACTGTGGCAAGCACAAGATTAATTACTAGTTGATTGATTTCTAAATGCCTGTTCTAAAAACCCAAACTAATGGAAAAATTAATAATCGAGCATTTCAGAATATTATAAAATTATAAGCAGGAGCCCAGGAAATGGAAATGGCCTATATAAGGTCACTAATTACTTCTAGTTCAGAGATCATTACTGGTGTCTTACTAGAGTATGGAGTGTCCATTATTGTCACTGTCTTAAAAGGAGTTACTGACTCAAGGCTCCTCTTGGAATGGGCCTGCTGGTGAGTGGGGAACAAGATCCATGAGTCTTCCAGAAGCCGGACTGATCATCTGTGCTCTCATCTCCTCCTAAAACTTAAGGGTTTGGATTTCTTCTCTTTAGAAAGCTGCATTTATGAGTGATCCCTAATGAGGTCATGAGTAAATGATACCTTTCATTGACACCTGTGGATATACTACATTATTATGATAGGACCTGCCTTCTTCTGAATTTTATTTAATACAATGACTACTTTTCAGGAGACACATTATATAATAGAAAGAGTCAGTGGTTTAAGATTTTAATTTGTATTCTTCATGATGCTATTATATATATATATATATACACACACATACATATGTGTGTATATATATACACACACACACACACACACACATACACACACACACACACACATGCTATCTTAGGCAATTAGGTAAAGTCTCAGATTCTTTATCCCAATAATAAAGTCAAGCATAAAGGTAATTATAAGAAAATTAAAGTAGCCCTTATTATATGCCTAATGTGACTCATAAATTTTTATGCTTTACCTTTATTAAATCATAGATACCTATAACACAAGTGTGATTATTATCATCATTTTCCAAATGGGAAAATCTTGGTTACCAATTTAGGAAGGTAGTGATGAGGATCGTGGAAGCTGGACACAGAATGGGTTTAAACTCTGGCTTTGTTACTTCCTGGTTATGCGACATCCAGGAAGTGACTTGACTGTATGCAATAGCTATCCAACCATTAAATGAGAATACTAATATAACTTTTATATTTTTTTAGTAAAGATTAAGTTAAAAAAAATGCGCTTATGGTGCCAGCAGATGGCAAGGTAAAAGGTGCTAGACTTCCACAGTTTGAGTCCCGGACCTGGTGGCTTGCTCTCTCTTCTCTCTCTCTCTCTCTCTCTCTCTCTCTGGTAAGTGCACATGACCTGTAGCAAATTAAAAAAAATAATAATATAAATAAAATTAATTAATTTTTTAACAAATACACTTGTTAGGAAAAAAAAGGACCATAGTAATTGTCTGTAAATATTGAGTACTTGCCATCACTGTAATGTCTTGTGCAAGATCACAGGGCCACTGTGGCAGAGCCCAAATCAGCCACAGGTCTGGTCTGAGAGGACCGCTGGGTCTTATTCACCATGCTGTGCTCCTTAGAGCTCGCCATTATTTCTTTCTCTGAGATTTGATGACCCTGATAGGTAGGTCATTTTACAGGAACATGAACTCTTTCAACTTTTTCTATAATACACTAGACATTTAAAGCTGTATGAATTTACTAATTTATATCCTACTGCTTAAGAGTAGAGTTTTTTTTTAACTTTTATCATTTAGACTTTTACAAAATTACAAACAAATACAAATAATTTCAATATATCATTCACCCAAATTCCTTACATGGGATAAATTGCAACATGTATGTTCTGATGTACAAGAAATACACGATCACATCAATGAGATTCCTGACAAAATGCAGTTCCTAAATACAATCGTGAGGAAACAACTAGACTAACCTGGACTGTGAGACGTAATTCAAAACAACTAGGCATTGCCCTTTCAAGTTCTAAGCTATAAAAAAAATTAAGAAATACTGAGGAACTGTGCCAGAATAAAGGAGACTAATGGCATGAAAGCTAAATGTGATGATGTAATCTGTGCTCCTGAACTGCAATCTGATCTGAGAAGGAAAAGGGACTATCCTGAAAGACTGTCTTGTATCCTATTGGTGGTCCAGATCCAAGCAGAAATGGATATATTTATCAGTGTAATTTTCTTGATTGCCTACTTCCTGATTGGATAGCTGGATATTTACAATGTGTAGGAGATTAAATGTAGGAACTTCTCGTATGTAGAAAACATTAGATCATGAAGAGAAGTCGCACTCACACTGAGCAAGCAGAGAACTGGTGCTCCAGAAGAAAGCAGTTGCTTGTGGTCTTTAGTTAGTAAGTGCAAGTTCTCAGTTCTTATTCCGTCACATGGACCAGTGCCATCCTGCTACATCCAACTGCAGAGAACATTCAGACCCTGAAAGTTTTGTATTCATTTCCTGCGGCTGCTTTAATATATTAACAAAACTGGGTGACTTAGACGACACACATTAATTCACTTCCAATTCTGGAAGTCAGAAGTCCAGAACTTGTCCTCTTTAATCCTTTCCTATTCTAGTCCAGTTCTATAGACATTCTGTGGTCTATGAGCCCTTCCTATATCTTCAGAAAGAGCAGCTTTGCATCTTCAAGTCTTTGTTCCCAAGAATTTGTCTTTTACTCAGCTGTCCTCGAGTCCTTCTCTGCATCCCTCTTTTTTTTTTTAAAGGCTATCTTGCATTCCGCAGCCTCCTATCTCAGTCTCCCATACTGATAGGATAGGCATGTACCATCATGCCCAGCTCTTTCTTAGACAAGGTCTCACTGAGTTGCCCAGAGCAGCTTCAAACTTGTGATCCTCCTGCTTTATCCTACTCACTTCTCTGGAATTATAGGCACCTGCCTTGCCTAGTCTTTAGCTGGGATGGGAAATGAAACCAGGCCTCCAAGTAGTCCCAGGTGTTTGGAGCACAGCATCTCAGCGGTGCACACCTCCATGACTAGGACTGCTTCCCTCTTATAAGGACATTGCGGTCCTATCTGAGAGAAACTTGAATAATCCAGGATAGCCTCTACAACTCAGAATCACCACTGTAAAGTCCCTGTTACCAGCTAATGTGATATGCACAGGATACAGCAATTAGGACCTAGATATTTTAAGGGGACATTATTTAGTCCACCACAGGCATGAAAATGTCTTCCTTTTTTTCTGACTTGCAATTTTTTATTCATGTACTCAAGTAGTAGACATTGATTCCTATTTTAAACTGGAACTGAAATTAGTAGTTGGGAAGCAAGTCATTCTTATTCAGTTTTGAGCAGGAAAATCTTATATTTCAGACTGTGTCTCACATACTCTCTGACATTTTTGGTCACACGTGTCTGCTCACACATGTTTCTGGTGAGCTTCTTTGAGGACAGATGCATGTATATATGTTGTATATCTCTGGTGTGATTGGTCAAACATTGATCCATAATGAGGTCCATATCTAAATTACTAAAACCTATGAATGTTACCTTCTGTGACAAAAGAGATTTTATGGATGTGATTAAGGATTTTGAGAGGAAGATGATTCCAGCTTTATCCGAGTGACCCTTAAATGCAATCACACATATCATTCCAAGAAAGGGACAGATTGACACAGACTAAGAGAACACAGTATGACAGCAGGAGCAGGAGTGAGGGGCACAGACCAAAGGAGATGGACAGTAACCAGAGGCTGGAGGGGGCAACGGGAAATGGATTCTCCCGTGGATATGCCCAAGGAGGACAGCCCTTCTGACATCACGGTGCACGACTCAATTTGGGCTTTTAGCATCTCGAACTGTGACAGAGTAAATGTTTGTTATTTTAATCCATGAACTTTGTGATAATTTCTTATAGCAGTAACAGGAAACCACTATATCCAGTAACTAGCTCAATACCTTGCACATAATAGGAACTCAGCAAATGCTTGATAAATGTCAGAGAAAAAAGAAAGATAGCAGGAAAAGGAAGGAAGGAAGGAAGGAAGGAAGGAAGGAAGGAAGGAAGGGAGTAAGTAAGTTAAAATTCACAGTATTAAACTAATATTTCCTCTATTTTCTTCAACTGGGGGCATTCTACTGACCTCCCAATGGAGAATTTTTCTTCTGTTAAGTGTCCTCTGTCCAAAACTTAGGGACTGTGTTTTTAAATCTAGACCTGAGACTGGAAGACTCTTGACATGTTTTACCTGGAGAGG